>JAOYRS010000062.1:0-425000 GCA_032432895.1 Dryadula phaetusa
TTTTGGATGACAGACTGCACGGACTAAGTGGGATACGGCTCGCCTCGTAACTTTAGTTATGTTCATAATGTTTTCTAATATGACATTTACTTGGGAGTAATGAAGCCGCTTTAAATCCTTATCCTGCAGATCCTCCTGCAGGCTATCCGTGCAATCTACAACTTAAGTAGTAAAGATTTAAATTTAAGGATATATGGACTGGTAATGTAATATATGAAGGAATATAATATATATTATATAATATATATATATATATATATATATATTATATATATAAGAGGATAATCAGATGTCAAGACAATCATTCTCCACATTTGTCCATAATTAAGACATTTGGGTAACAGGCACCAAAATAATCAGAGCGTAATTGTTATCATAAACTATTTTAACTTTTGAATCTATTATTTTATATATCAAATAAAAATAAAAAAAACTTTAACATTACAACATATGCTTCACAATATACTTTAATAAAACTGTAAAAATTTAGCACGCTTTTAAATATAAAAATACAGTGTTCGTATTATGTCTGAAAATGTTTTAATTGCATAAAAATTTGATATTCCGAACATGAGTGTAGCTTATATAAAGTATTCAGCCTAAACAAGACTTTTCTGTTTTCCAAAGTGGTTCAGAAATATATACTTCATTTGTATGAAAAAAAAATGCATATAAATATTTGATATATATAATTTAATATGTCCATATATTTAGTTATTCTTTAAGAAAGAAATATATATGATAACTGTTTTAGAGACAACCCTGTGTCAAGACACTCTATTGACTTTCCGCTTAAAATCGAAACATTGCGTACTGAATTACGAATTCAACGCCATGTTTTGTCTTACTAAAACGGAGAAATGAGAATTATTTTAAAATTTAATTTTTGGCCTGAGTGGGATTCACAGTAGAACATATGGGCAGTTTGACTTAATTCAAAGATCTTTGATTTTCACTATTTTACAAATTTTAAATGAATCTATTTTAAACTGATTAATTGCTTATTCAGTCTACCTGTGACCACGAACTATTGTAAAGTATTCCAAAAATCAGGTTTCCAAAAAACATATTTTGGATACCAAAATATACGCGATTGATCCGTTTAAAATAGTTTCATATAAAATACATACATCTATTTATACTATTGTTGTATAAAGTAAGATAATAACTATACGTTCAAAACGGTAGTCGGAGGGATTTAATATTAATAGTACGATACTTCGATCTCTGTTTTTGTAGTTATTTTAAAGCTATCGCGTTGGGTAACGGAATTCAACGCCACATATTATATTTTGTAAAATATTAACGAAATTGGCGTAAATAGAGATTACACGAAGAAATTACTATAATAAATAGAGAAGATGTTTGGCAACTTTTAACACTCCCCTTTTTAAAAATTTGGAAGTCTAAACTCAATCGTACATAAGAGCAAAATACAGTCGGGTCTTTTAATGGCGGTAGTTACATATTTAATTTTAGTATCAACTGACAGACAACTGTCATCTCACTCTAATTGTGACCACGGACTGTAAGTGTTCGAAATGTCTGATTTTTAAAAATATCTCTTTGAAATTAAAAGATACACAATTAATCCGATAAAAATAGTTTTATTTAAAACGTGTCAATTTTTTCCTTTTTACAGGACTCTATAGTTTTGCTAACACTTGTTATACGTGCAAATAGTCTACCATAACTAGAAACGTAATTCTTTAATTTCAACTGGAACAAACTATTTCAAATATAAAGCAAAACTTTCATATACTACAGCGATAAAACACATTTGTTCTAGTAATAGAAATAGCAGTTTCTCATATTTAGTCTCCTATAAGAAGCTATACGTCTTGATTTAAGCTAAATCCTTTGAGCGAGAAATGGTTGAAAAGGTGAGCATAGATATTACGAATATCCCTTGAAAAATAACTTTTGGAAAGAAACTTTTGAAATATTTTATATACTAATAGTTTGATAAAAGATATTATGATATAAAACGTAATGTAGGTAATTTGATGAAAATGTATATATTTCTAGGAGATCCGTTGTGGCACAGTGGGACAGCGTTTCACTGTAAATACAACTGGTTGTGGGTTCAATTTCTACTCGAGGCAACTAATATAATTAAATTATTTTAACTTCCTCGCTGTTCACAAATCGCAGCGTTAAGTTTCGCCTCTCAACACGCAATATATCGAATTTCAGCGGGGAAAAGGAGTACGGAGTGTCTTGACACTAGGTGTTGCTACCCTGCTACCCTGCTATGCGAGACAAAAGCGTGGTACACCTAGAGATATATCAGGACATCACGTCTCTGGAATATTACGTCTTAAATAACTTGGAATATAGTTTTACGCATTTTACGGCATAGTTGAAGCAAAGTATTCAAAGCGCTTCAATCTCCGCTTTATGTATCCATTTAAGATATTTCGCGTTCAAGGCACAAGGCTGCCCAGAACTTGACGTAATTTCGCTTTTTAGATCGGAGAAATAAAATCTATTAATATAATAAAATGGAAAAATATTCATGGAAGATATATATATAAAAGAAACTTATTGGTGTTATTTATGAATAGAACCCAAAACAAATATTTTTATTTTTGATCTGTCTATGCACGATAATCTCAGAAACGTTTTCTCTATTGCAATGTGGCAACCTTTTCTTAACATTTAGTAGTTATTTTATTTTAATTGTTTCATACATAAGAATTTTAGGTCAATTTAAAACATTTTATCTGCTAATACATGGAGTGAAGTCGACGCGAACAAATATGCATTCACTAGTAAATAATAACTATGGAATCACTGAGAATAGAACCTACAACTGCGGTACATACAGTCAAAAGCAATCCAACGGTTCCGAGATAGCATATCAATCCTTCTGGTCATAAAAACGGTAAAGTAAGCCAATTTCAGCGACAAACTCTGGAACGTAATTCTAGACTTTATAAAATCTTAGACAAACATCCTTTCAAGTGCTTTACTACCTGAACTAGGTATTTTATTATCTCTTTTAACTATTATTTGGTTAGTTTTGCTTTGCAGTGTATGCTACATAGACAACTGGCAATCAAGATGTATAATATATATATAAAAAGTGTATATATATATATATATATATATATATATATATATATATATATAACATTTTTTATCTCGCTAGCAGGATAGACAGAGACAACCTACTGTCAAGACACTTCGCTGTGGCCGAATATGCGCTTTGAGTTGCCAACAGAACGCCTCGTTTTGAGTTAACAGAGTGGAGAGATGAAAATCTATTGTAAATAAAATTATTCCTCACAGTAGGAATCAAACCTACAACCAATCGCGTTTATAGTCAGACGCAGTCTTAATACGCCAGATGAACTTATAAACAGCCATAAACTCCCAATTCTTGATGTTAGGTAATCTTTGACGCTCCCACGGCGCATTGGTATACCAATTCGATAATATAGTATCGGATTGATTGAATTTAAACTTATTTCGATTTCCCAGTCTCATATGAGAAGCGACATTGAGTATCACTATCTTCGAAACACCCGAAAGCCGGCGAACGAAAAGTCTTAACTAAGTTATCTCTGTCTATTTTGATATACACTACACAATATTCCGTTGCCGATACTGGTTTTTATATTACAATATTTTAAAAGGTATCCTACAGAGTTCAACTGTGTTCAAAAGCTAAAATAATATTGTATTAAAAATTTTAGAATAACCCGTCATATATGAGAAATCTCTATATTATATTCTATATTAATTCATTCTTTAGTAATAAGTTTTTAGAAAACGTATAAAAAATTGAACACGGACGGACGGATACCCGGGTCCCTCGTAAACCCTCCACCGACCGCTAAGCCGTCCTCGTAACGCGCAAGCCGCAGATTGAAATTCTGATGCGTTCAAGTTTCTATACGATTTAAGAACAGATGTTTTTTCTTTTATTTAGCTTCTCTCTTTTTATCCCGCGTAGCAGGGTAGACAGAAGTACCCAGTGTCAAGACACTCCGTCCGTTTCCACCGAATTCGAGACATTGCGTGTTGAGTGGTGGAACTCAACTCCACACTAATCACTGCTATCCAAGTCACTTCAAGTGGAAATCGAACCCACAATCGCTTTTAGTCAGACGCTGTCACACTGCGCTACGACCAGCTTGAACCTTCCTTCCTTCTTTCCTGATACTAAGTGTGGATTGTTAATCCATATTAAAAATGTGTCTAATCCCATAAAAAATATCAATCAAACCAAACTTCATCCCATCGATCCTCTCGTTCGTAAATAAACTACAGCACGGGTACAGTTTAAGGTAGCGTTCGGTAAATTTATGTACAAATTGCAAAATTCCCTAGGTCAGGCTCACTCATATGATCCGTGAAATAGAGACGATGGTAGATAGAACACGTAGTTTGAATAAGAATATATTATTTTGGTCCTTATATATCAAGGTGTATTATTCATGTAACACACGTATGACGTTTATAATCAACATGGCAATCTGGGGACTCAATCTTATATAACGTACGTACTTAATTGGCTTGTCAAAGTCAAAGTGATTACTTATTTCGTGAATGCAAATTACATTTGTATTATCTCCGCCTTATACTACGTATCATAGTTATCAGAGACTTCGAGCGTTTCAAGAATTTTCAATTGAGAGTGTGCCTTTCAACTCTACTCTACGGCCCCTTTTGTCCTTCCAGGGGCGATAGATAATAGAAATAAATTGTGTTAATATAATTATTTAATTCTATTGAGAATCGTAACCCCTAACTAAGTCGCGTTTACCATTGAACGCTGTGCTACTGCGCCATTACGGCATAAAAAAACATGTACATGATTATCATTTCCCAGTAACTCTAAAGAAATTATAGAACAGAGTTCAGAGACTAGGTTCTCTTTAAGCAACAGGCTAAATATATAATTTCTATAACAACACCTTGATAATTCCCTAAAAGTTTCCGTCACTACTGTGGAAGGGTCGATTTCCCTTAACAATCACGAATTAATTAATTTTGTTGGCACCCCGGAAATTATATACCTAGAGTATAGCACTAGCTTTTGTTTGTCAGAGTAAAATTGATTTTTTATGCGACAGGTGATCCCTTTATTGACCTGTCGATTTTGTTTACGATTTCCGCTTATAATATGATTGTTGGTAATCCCAAGTTACCCTGAATATATAATATATATATACATATATATGGACTGACGACATACGCAAGGTTGCCGGAGCGGGCTGGATGAGGGTTGCGGAGGACCGGGATGTTTGGCGCAAACTTGGGGAGGCCTATGTCCAGCAGTGGACTGCAATTGGCTGACGATACGATACGATATATATATATATATATATATATATATATATATATATATATATATATATATAGGCCAGTCGTGGCGCAGTGTGACAACATTTGACTGTAAAAGCGATCGGTTGTGGGTTCGATCCCCACTCAGAGTAGTGATTATATTTAATTATTTTCACTTCCTCGCAAAAATTACAAAGGCGGCGTCGAGTTCCACCACTCCAACACGTAATTTCTCGAATTCGGTGGAAAGCAAAGTACAGAGTGTTTTGACACTAGGTACGTTTTGTCTACCCTGCTATGCGATATAAAAGCGTTTAGTTTCAAAAAAAGTATGAAATAGAAATATTTTGACTCGAATATATTTAGTTTCAAATTATTTGGTAATGAAGTTTAATGGAATATTGAAACAGGAATGTTATATCGATTATTCTCTTAAGATTGTTGCCCTTAAATCTAGAAGGGCTGAGGTGAGAGAGACGAGAGATAGAAACTGTAAACAGTAATTATGGGTTAAATTCCCTCTCGGTGAAATAATATTATTGTCATATCCGCGCTCCGATGATAGAACATGGTATTCCATCATTTAACACACAAAGTTTCGAATATGAGCATTAAGCGGAGAAGAACGAATTGGTTTGACACTAGGTCTAGGCACTAGACTCTATGAAATCAGGCATATTCCTCGTATTATATATATATATATATAACTACGGTTGTTTAACGTGAAATGATTATTAGTTTTGGTATAGTAAGTCTATATCAAAGTTACTTTGCTTCACAACTAATAAAGTAATTCCTCGCATTCAATACACGAACTACCTACGCGGATGCTTTAACTATTTACGAGACGTCCTAAATCCGAATTCCAACTTGAGTGACGTTATAATCGCACACCCAGTACTGTTATCCTGTGAAAGTTATATAAATTTTTTTAGAAATATAATCTGTTATCTAACTAAATATGTTTTTATCTTTATATTAATTATAATTAAAGATTGTTTCTATGTAATGGATTTAGGTAGCGTACATTATAAACCAAACGATGTAATACGGAAAATAATAAAATAATCATATTTATCGTACGTAAAATCATAGAATATTACATATTTAGTGAATTTATACAAGCCTTGTGTGAGATAACATTGCGAAACAATTAACTATTTATTTATAATTCTATTTAATTATTTGGTTTATAATATACAACTTCCTAAATCTTTTTTATAGAAATAAACTTTGAATAGTAGAAATTTGAAAAGAACCTCTCTTCAGAAATGCTAAGAACATAAATAAGTTGTAGCAAACGTATAAGAAATTGCGAGGCAGCCGGATGTAGAACGCATGGCTTAGCGGTCAGAGCGCTGGATGGCTTCCAAGAGGCGCGGGTGCAGAGCCTGGCTTCATTCAAAGCTTTTATACATTTTTCCTTTTATCATTGTATGAGATTTTGTATCTAGTTTTCTTTAAAATTGATAAAAAGTAAAGTTTTAAGATTCTCAAATTTCCTGGCCAATTAATATAAATATAAAGTAAAACCTATGTCATAAAATATGTATATTGCTATATTTGATTTTGGTAAGTATTTTTAAATTACTAGATTTTTACTTAACACGAAGATAAGTAAATCGAACCTTCAACCATCAACCATCACTCAATTCAGTATGTATTGAAATTTCAACAGAAAATAATATGTATACAAAAATATTAATTACAAAACAAAAAATCAGTTTCATACTCTAACCCGCATAGTAGGGTACTCAGAGACAACCTAGTGTCAGACACTCCGTTGACTGTTCTCAACCTAAAGACACTTCGCTAACTGTTAATTAAATAATTAATTATTAATAAGCAAATGTTAGAAAATAATTTCTTAAGAATCTATAGCGAGGTAATTAAATTTTGATCGTTTTTCTTTAGCATCGCCTTCACGTATACTTTATGGGCCATTATGACTTTATGTGTTAATAAGAGTTTTATATACGATCATTGTAATGAAAAGAGTTATTAAGGTCTGGTGCCGTGAACTATTATGAAGTTATTAAAGTCTTTTGATTTTCACGATTTCCAAACATTTAAAATTAAAATGTCTTAAACGGATTACTAGATGATATAAGAAATGAAGTATATGTGTTTTCAAATCGGATATTTCCAAATATTTACGGTAGTGTGTTCAAAGCCGGAAATGTACATTTAAATATCAACTCTAAACAATTCTAAATTAAAATAATTCTTTTGCTAAATAACATCTGATTTTCCAACAAACCACCCACTATTCACAATTTTACGTGAGTTGGTTAATCAACTACGTTTAAGAAAAATGAATATGTCATGTGAAAATGTGACCTATATAATAAGTTACAAAAATTTTCAATTTTTTTTAGCTTCACGCTTTATCCCGCATAGCAGGATACACAGAAAGTACCTAGTGTCAAGATACTCCTAACTTCGCTTTCAACCGAATTTAAGACATTGCGTGTTGAGTGGTGGAACTCAACGTCGCACTTTATCTTTTTGTCAGAGAGTGAAAATAATTTAAATATATATATAGTTCGATGCCCACTCTCCCAAATGGGGATCGAACTAAATTTAAATTATTGCGAACCCACAATCGATCGCGTTTACAGTCAGACGCTGTCCCACTACACCACGACCGGCCTCATATATATATATATATATATATATATATATATATATATATATATATATATATATATAAAGTTCACTTCAAAAATATAATCATTTTTCACCGCCCGGGAATCGAAACCACATCCAATCACGTTTACAATCAGACGCCGTCCCATTGCACCACCTCGGTCATTACTCTTCATATTCCTTTACATGTCGTATATTTCCATCAATATTGGATGCTAATAAAACGTAAAAATAGACATCATAGGAACATGTTCTCATACTTTCAGCTCATTTTTTCTGCGTGACGCGATCAAAATCGGATGATTTACGATCATATAAACTGTGCCTGGTACAAAAGCATACGAACCAAACTTAGTCTATAAGGTTCGGTAGTGCGTGTAAGAAAGTTGAATAACCGAGTTAAATTGTTAGAGATATGTATGTGTGGAGTAATGGGTTCAATATCCATATGAGGGAAGAAATCGTTTTTTTAGCTTCACACATTTACAACGCATAGCAAGGTAGAGAGGAAGTACCTAGTGTCAAAACACTCAGTGCTCCAATTACCACTAAATTTTAGATATTGCGTGTTGAGTAGACGAACTTTACGCCGCGGTTTGTCTTGTCAGAGCGATGAATTGAAAATAATAAATGTAATTATTTCTCTGATTGGCAATCGAACCCATAACCTGTGTCGTCTACATTCAAATTCTGTTTCATTGTGCCACGACCAACTTCAATTGTTTCTTATTGTTATAATTGTGTCATATTGGTTTTTGTCAAAATATTCAAATATACGGCGTATACGTGATATATATAACTCGATGCTTTAGTTGTACAGCGGAAAAGTCAGAGAAAACCTAATATCCATTCGAGTAGAATAGTGAACCTGACGCCGCCTTTTGTATTTTGTGTTTTGTATGTATATATTAAATTATTATTTTTACAATTTTAAAGTGTTATTACACGCTTAGGATTAGAAAATATTTTTTAATAAAACGTATGAACATTTTGACGCAGCGGTATTAAAACCTGCGCCTTTTGAAAACCATCTAAGCGCTCTGGCCACTATACCATGCGTTCAACGTTCATGTAACGCATGTCTTAGCGGTCAGAGCGCTTGGACGGTTTCCAAGGCTCGCGGGTCTGAAGTACGCTGAAATTTTAATACGTTTTTTTAAAAATGTTTTGAAATATGTCCATTAAGGTTGATAAATTGTACTTCCAAATATTAGTACTTATAGACCCTATTAAACTTTACAACGAGGGACTCTACAAACCATTTACATATCTCTAACAAATTTAAACATCTCTTCAAGAAGAAGTAATATTAGCTTTGAAAAAGCAAAGCTCCAAGTGCATTACAACAGCATCACATTGTGTGTCTTATGAGCATCTTTATGTGAAATAATGCCTTGTTTCTCATCTCATGTAAGGTTTATGCCTTTTCGTAAAAGCTTGTCCGAGCTCTCTTTCTAATAAAGCCCAAACCAAGCGAATGAAAAAATATTAATATTTAACTTCTTTTATGCAAACAGCTTTAAATATATAAGGAACTAGCGACCCGCTTGCGGCTTCAACGCTGTGAAGCGAGTGAGCGAGTATATCAATAAAATAATGTATAAGAGTTTTAGAAATTAACTTTTTAAATGGAACAAGTAACGAACGTGCTGTAAATTATCAAAACACGAAACATTCAATATTTACTATTTTTAAAGTGTTATTCCACACTTAGGATTAGAAAACATTTTAGAAAAAACGTATAATATTTTGAACGCAGCGGGATTCGAACCCGCGCCTGTTGAATACCGTCCAAGCGCTCTGACCACTAAACCATGCGTCCTACTACCAGCTGCGTCGAAATTCTTATACGTTTTGTTACAACTTATTTATTTTGTTAGCATCTCTGTAGAGAGATTTTTACAAATTTCTGCTACTTAAAGATTATTGATAAATAATTGTTTAACAAGAGAGATTGCTATTTTATTTCAATATTTACTATTAAAAAAAAATTATACGTTTTTTCTAAAATGTTTACAAAACATTCCATTTAAGTTGCATGCACTGCGTTGGGACTTGATTTACAAATCTCGATGCCCCTTTCTCCTCACATCTCTTTATTTTCTTTAGATTGACATTTTTTAATTCGTCATATCTTTTGAAGGAATTTCTAATTTAACTCATTTATATAGTAATAAGTAGATAATAATTTATAATTTAATAGTATAAGGATTGATACAGAGGTATGAATGGTATTGTTTGAGATCTACGTGTAGATAAAACTTTTATTTAAGACACAGAAAACAATAAGTAATGGCATAGGTAGTTCGAGAAAAATTGTTTGATAAATATAAATACAGTAAAAAAATATGAAACAAAGTATGAATTTATACTAATAATATAAAGCAGCAGAGTTTGTTTGTTTCAACGCGCTAATCTTAGGATCTATAGATTGATTTTTCAATCACGCTTCACGCTTTTATCCCGCATAGTATGGTACACAGAAAGTACCTAGTGTCACTCTGAATTTCGTTTTCCACCGAATTCGAGACATTGCGTGTTGATTGGTGGAACTCAACGCTGCACTTTGTCTTGTCAGAGCGAGAAAGTGAAAATAATTTCAATATAATCACTTCCCCGAGTGGGTATCGAACCCACCACCGATCGCGATACAGTGAGTGTGCCACTGCGCCACGACTGGCCTCATCTATCTAGTGATTGGAATTGAGAAAATTCTTTTTGTATTGAATAGTACATTTATTGAGGAAGGCTTATAGGCTATATAACACCACTCTACGACTAATAGGAGTCAAGCAGTAGTAATATAAATATTGTGAAAACACCTTGCGTGTGCCGAGTGAAGGGGGAAAGTTATGCAAAAATTATATATAACAAAATTGTTTCACTCTAAAAGTTCTAATAAAAGTCCACGATTGCTTTTAGGGTTGACCAAAATAATTTTCACGTATATATTTTTAGTTCTAAAATGATATATTATTTGCGAAGGTGTTTTTATAAACTAAATATTAAGTTTTATCTAAATAAATAATTTATTTATCACGGACACTTATTTTTGAAGAAAATTGCCTTTGACATAATTTGATTTCGCCAACCAATATGCAAGGAATTATTGTCGTTTTAAAATAATAACGTCAAATACAACGCGCGCATTAATGTGCAGGGTGTGTACAGCGGTGAGGTGGGAGGACGCTGGCTGACAGTGTCGATAGTCTTCTTATTAATATTATAAAAGCAAAAGTTTCTGAGGACGTATGTTTGATTTGGATATAACTTTACGGTATATAGGTTGTAAATCAGAATAATATATAGATAACAATTTACATTTTTCCTTGTGATTTGGTTGTAATATGATTACACAAACATGATACAGTATAGGGTTGCTTGTCTTCTGTAGATCTCAATAAACACCCGGGATCGTATACAACTATCCTTTATGTGGAAGCCAGTATGAAATAGTGAACTATAATTTTAATTAACTTGAATACTTTCTTACAATGCACATTTTAAATATTTATTAAACCTTTAAGTATGTAATACACTTACGCCGCGTTATTCTACTATTATATTAATTATTTTCCTTATATCTTTTGACTAGATTGTCCGATTTAAATAATTTTAAAAATATTTTACAAGTATTGATATCTTTATTTAAATATTATTGTTGGTTAATGGTTTAAAGGAGATAATGGAGTGTCTTGACTTTAAGTTTTCATTGCCTGCAAAATAGGCGTGTGTCTGTTTCAATAAAAAGATTATATATGAAGGCAATGTGGAATAAATTTTATTTTTATGTCGTGGCGCAGTAAACGGTAGGACTGTAAGCGCGATCGATTGTCGGTTTGATTTTCACACAGTGGAGTAATTATATTTAAATAATTTTTCTAGCTCTGGTAAGACAAAGTGCGGCGTTTAGTTCCGCCACTCGCAATGTTTTAAAGTCAACGTAAAGCGAAGTATGGAGTATGTTGACGATACTAGCTACTTTCTGTCTACGCAGCTATGCGGAATAGATTTGTGTACCTAAAAAAAACCATTACGTGTATCACATCATATTCAAATTGAATAATTTTTAATGTTCAGTGCAGTTATCTCGTATAGCAGAGAAAACAAAGACAACCTAATGTCAAGACACTGTTGAATGCTCTACGCTCAAAATCAACACGTTGCAGTAAGCACTCAACGACGAGCTTGGTGTTATCGAGTGAGAAAATCCAAATAAATATTTAAATAGAATTCCCTCAAGTGGGAATCGAGCCTACAACCAATTGAGCTTACACTCGTTGGTTAAGTGTGAATTTAGATCTTGTGTCAGTCAAGGGGGCCGGGGTCTTGGCGCAGTGGGACAATGTCTGACTGTAAACGCGACTGGTTATGGGTTTGATCCACAACCGGGAGAATTAAAATTATTTTCATTTCGTTGCTCTGGTAACGACGAACAACGAAGCGCGGCGTTGAGCTTCGCCACGTAATGTCTCGATTTCAGCGGAAAGTGAAGTATGGAGTGTCCTGACACTAAGTACTTCCTGTCTACCCTGCCATGCGGAATAAAAGGGAGAAGCTTAAAAAAATAAGTCCCATACAGTAAGATTTTAGCAGTCTATACTGTTAAAAGTGTATTAAGTATAAAAGCGTATCGATTTTCTGAAAATAAGGTGGGGGGGCGTGGCGACGCAACTAGTACGAGTATACTACTTACTATAGTGATTGACTTACTAAATGAACCAAGTTCTTTGAAGTTGTACCTTAGCGCAATAATAATTTATCAAGCACATTTGTTACTTGCAAATTAATAGTTTTCCAGTACATATTTTTATTGTTATTTCAATTTTACCCCGCATAGCAGGACATGAATAATAATTCGATACATTGTGTGTTGTGTGGCGGAACTAAACGCCGATTCGCTACCACCACTCTGGTAATATAAACTGCAGCGTTGATATCAACCACTCAACACGCAATGTCTTGTTTTTGGGCAAACGGCAATTAACTGAGTCTTTTAAAGCTAAATTATAAAGCTACTTTGCTATTCAGGATCAAATGAAAAGCTGTTTTCTTTTTAATCAAATTTATAATCTAAACCAGCATTAAGTGTCAGACGCCTTCATTTAACTGCTACAAAAAGCTCGAGAAATTAACACTTTCCCCACTCTAAGGTCCAAGTATCCGTAATATATAAATAAATAAATATATATATATATATATATATATATATATATATATATATATATATATATATATATATATATATATATATATATATATATAATTTTAGAATGATAATCAATTCTGTATTTTGACTTGTTAATCGTTACAATGGAATTACCATCAAACTCTAGTATTTATTAACCACGCCTTATAATTACATTGTTTATTATTTCCACACAATGCCAGGTGTTCAGTTCGCCACTGAACACGCAATGTCCCGATTGCTGCCGGAAAGCAGTCAACGGAGTGTCTAGACACTAGGTTGTCTCTGACTAATAAAAAGGATAAAACTGCTTCTTTCTACATTTTTCATTATACCAGAAAATCAACAAAAATAATACAGTAAGATTTACATTTTTCTAACTTTATATTGTAGACAGGGAACAAGTGTTAAGACACTCCGCACTCCGCTTTCCACCTAATTAGAGCCTTTTGAATAGAGGAGCTCAACTCCGCGCCTTGTCTTACCAGACCGAGGAAATCAGTAAATAAATACCAAATAAAAAACAAACGAATTATCAATATTTTATACGAAACTTAAAATAAACCATTAGGTCGATTCATCATCCTCCCATCGCATTCACAGATCATTTGACTCACGTCCGCAGTGCTTGGCTTTTATGGTAGAAAAGTAATAATATTGAGGCTTTGAAAATGTAATTTCGGCTTTATATTGTTTTTATTTAACGTTTCATATCGTTATTATATTGTTGAGCGCTAAACGCTACCTTACTGATATTTCGTAGCGCTTGGCGCTGCTAGGAAGAAAAGTGTGTAAAAAAGCTTTCAATTCATATTAATGGCGGAAAAATCTTATTTATAATTTCAACTGTAACGTTATATTATGTTAAATTATCTCATTTTTTTATATATATATGTATTTATGTAAAGTTTCATCACGGATTGTAGGATAACCAGAGAACCTTATGCTAAGACACTCCGTGTTTTAAATTTAAAAAGAAATTCATATGGGAGTTCATTTTTTTGTAAATAAACGAAGCCAGTCTTGATGCAGGGTCTGATTGTAAAAGCGATTGACTGTGGATTTCATTCCCACTCGATGGAATGATTATATTTAAATTATTTTCATTTCTTCACTCTGGTAAGACAATGGGCACTGGAATTTCGCCACTCAACACATAATGTCTTGAATATAGTGGAAAGCGGAATGTACAGAGTCCAGAGTGTCTTGACACTACCTACTTCCTGTTTCCTTTGTTGTAATAAGAGCGTGAAGTTATTATAAAAATTAAAGAATGAAAATTAATCTGAATATAAACATCACCCAGAATTGATCCACACCCAATCGCTTTTACGGCCAGATACTATTTCAATATACAATCTTAAAACAGCGATATTTCTCTATGAAATTTGAGCTCGACTCCCTAAAAACACAAAAATAACACGCAATCGACAAATTGGCTTACATTACCATGAATTTTCAAACACGTTGACAAGTGTTTCGACACACGTGTATATTCCCATGACTTTATGCGAACGTTTCCCTTACAGCCATTATACGCGTATGTATAAATAATGTTAGAATGTTACGAAAGTTTCTTATTATTATACCTATGAGTACATAATAACCACTTGAAGATTTAATAATTCATTGAGATTGAGGCGATTGTAGCGCAGTGGGATATCTTTTGTCTGTATACGCGATTGGTTGTGGGTTCGATTCCCAGTTAGGGGAATGTTTTTAATTTTTTTTACATTCCTTTGCTCTGGTAGAACAAAACGCAACGTTATAATTTGAAAAAATGTCGCGGTTTTGGTTAAGAGTAGGTCAACGGAATGTTTGACTTGGACTTCTCTGCTATGCGGGATAAAGCGTGAAGCGTTAAGCGTTATACTAACTACTACTATATTATTATTAGCGTAGTGGTAATTCATTTTAAACGTATACGCGGTGGTTGTGATAGTTGAGCTAGTTAGACAAAGCGCGGCGTCTAGTTACGCCATTCAACACGCAGTGTCGTTTTAAAAAATAGGGAACGACGATTTAAGGCAGCTGATATGTAAGTTACCTTTTTAGATCATTCAAGACTTGATATTGTATACGAAAATCATGAAGTGTGGGTGAATAAACAAAAGATAAGAAATACCAATCGGGAATAACAAAAATATATATAAAAATATTTAGAGAAAGCAACAATGACAGGTAAAATATTTTTATCTCCTATATACTGTCTATTGCGTTGTTCATATTCACAGAAGGTCACATATAATGAGAGATAAATAAGTACGTACCAACCATTCTTTAAGGGTGGAGGCTGGATACAGAGTCTGACTGTAAGCACGATCGGTTATGTGCTCGGGCCCCCCTCTAGGGAATGATTATCGTTAAATTATTTTCATTTCCTCGCTCTGGTAAGGCAAAACGCGGCGTTGAGCTCCGCACCCAACATATAATGTCTCGAATTCAGCGGAAACCAGAGTACAGAATGTCTTGACACTAGGTACTTCCTGTCTACCCTAAGCGAGATAAAAGCGTGAAGCTAAAGAAAAGCTAGGCTTATAAGAATCATGGAGAGCGTAATGCAATAACGGTAAGTAAGTTAAGTCACTAATAATAAATTATATTAAATCATGGGTATTTATTTAAAAGCTTCACTGCAAATAATTTCATAACACTTGAGCTTTCAGCGTGAAATATAAATCTCACAATGTTTCCGCTATAAGAAAGGCGTGAAAGAAAATCAGATTTATAAACGCGTGATAAATCGCTAATTTGCAAACACCCCAATGTTATTAAGTTTTTTTTTTCAAATATATATTTTTACCTTTGTTTTGTTTACGTATTTTGGGCGTACAATATTTTATGCAGTTTTCTTTTAATATTTTTTATGTGTTTAAAAATTAAAAACGTATAAATATTTGCACTTATCCGTATTCGAACCCGCGCCTCTTAAGTTGAATTCGAAACTGGCTACGCTGAACCACTAGGCATAGTTAGATGGTTTTTATATTATTAATGCGTGGCTTTATAATTATTAAACATTCCCCATAGCAGGGTTCTGTATAACGCCAAATTCGAGACATTGCATGTTGATTGGCTGACTTGAACGCCGCACTTTGTCTTACCATAGCGAGGAAGTGAAAATTTTAATATAATCACCACCCCGAGTAAGAATCGAAACCACAACTGATCCCGTTTATAGACAGACGCTGTCATACTGTTTTTTGCCGAAAGCGAAGTACGGAGTGTCTTGACACTAGATACTTTCCGTCTACCTAGCTAGGCGGGCTACAACAAGATTTCTAAATTCTTGACATACATTTATCTACATTGATGTTGTTACCTTGCAACATTGCGAGGTCACACACGCCTCTAGGGTGTAACATTGTATGGAGAAACTTAGTAGTAAAGTACATAATATTATGACATTGAAAAATTCAATCTAAACTCGAGGTTACGTTAAAATTTTACGTACGAGTGTGTTTTATTATTAGGAATTTTATTGGCGAAACGCTTTTGAACGTAAATATGTTACAAAACTTGATATAAACTGCAGGATTGTGTTGCAAATGTTATGCTTTACGTTTTGTTACGGGAAGACAGGAAGTACCTAGTGTCAAGACACTCTATACTCCACTTTCCGCCGAATTCGAGACATTACGTATTGAGTGGCGAAAGTTAGTGCTGCGATTTGTTTTACTATGAACGTGGAAATGAAAATAATTTATATATAATCATTCCCCCGGATGTGAATCGAACACACAAAAGACCGTGTTTACAGTCCGACGCTAGCATACTGTTCCGGAAAGACCGGTCTTATGTTTTGTTATGTATTTAATATTATTTAATTTAGTAGTCAAAGGTTAGTGTCAAGATATTCCGCTCTCTTATACAAAGGCTTGTGTTTTAGCTTCGGTGCTTAACGCCGCACTTTATCTTACCAGAGCAGGGTAAAGAATTGAAATATAACCATTGTTTAGTTTATCAATAATGAAAATACTAAATAGGAAGGCAAAAAAGTATATCGGAAATTGTTTCTCACAGTGTAACCTAACTGTTAAGTCAAATTTGTACTACTTCAAGTTCGTTACATATGCAGATTTGGATGCAAACAAAGATTTCATTCAACGAATACACCTTTGCTTGTATCGTTTAAGTCAGAGCGCAATGCCATAGCGGAAGAAAACCTAGCGTTAAGATACTCCACCTGCATTAGACACATTGAGTAGGTGGCGGAATACAACGCCGCGATTTGTCTTCAGAAGAAAACCTAGCGTTAAGATACTTCTACTTGCACTCCACCTGCATTAGACACATTGAGTAGGTGGCGGAATACAACGCCGCGATTTGTCTTCAGAAAGCGGTGAAATTAAAATAATTTTAATAACATCATTTACACTAAATGAATGTAGAATTCAATATTGATTGTGTGCGCTTTCTTACTGTGAAACGAAGGCCTCTTTTATATTTTAAAGTAAATTCATTTACTAGCACTGATTATAATTAAAATTATTCTTTTAACATAATATAGTATATATTTAAAGCTACGAAGCGATGAACCACTGTAAACTCGATGATTCTGAGTCCGTTTGGAGGAATATTAAAAAACACTGCTTTATACTTTATCCCGCATAGCAGGGTAGAGGCAATTTAGTTTTAAATCACTGCTTGACTGGTTTTTCCCCGAAATCGAGACATTGCCTATTATGTCGTGAACTCAACGCCGCGATTTGTCTTTCCAGAGCCGAGAAGTGAAAATATATATATTTTTAAATATAATGATTCCCTTAAGTAGGAATTGAACGCACAACCAATCGCATTTACAACTGAACACTGTTCCACTATGGCACGATGAGCTCAAATTAATGATAATATTTTTTACTTTAATTGACCTCAAATGTACCCCATGTCTTATATCATATACTTAAAGCTTCATAAGCATTTTCAAAATACACTTTGTATACAAATATAATAAATTAAATTCCTAATATAATAATACGACAACAGGTGTTTCCTTACGTAGCAAATAAGGCCACGTTCTAATATCGGCAGATTGCCTATCGTGTTATGGTGGCTCAGTGGTATAGCTGACTGTAAACGCGATGGGACATGAGTTCAAACTCTCAGGAAATAGTTATATTTCGTTTATTCTATTTTCTTTGCTCACTTAATATATAACACAGCGTTTAGTTCCGCCACTAACATCTGATATTAGTTTTTATCTATCTGATTTTCTTTTTCGAAGATATGAAGCCTATCGAACGTATAGATCGGAGTTTGTTTCGATTAACTTAATTAAATTTCGTTCATGAATGAAAGACAGTAGATGGATATTCTAAAGATATGTATCGATAGATATTCCACAGATTAGGTTGGTTTTCTATATTTAGTTGAAATAACGTAAAAAAAATCGAAATATTATTGTCATAATACTTTTTGCCCGCAATTATGCCTACCAATATCTAGTCTGACTTGTGGATTGTGTGACATTTTATGAAATTATATAAATAACATTTTAAAAAAAAAATTCCATTCTAATAAGATAAAATGCGGCGTTGAACTCCGCCACTCCACGTACAATATTTAGATTTCAAGCTGGAAAAGTAAAGCTAAGCTTTTAGCGAAATACTGTGTTTGAACTAGTACTTTAAATACTTTCAAAATTTATATCAATATTTTTTTTATATACGGATACACTACACGAGCCAGTGATATGTTAATCTTCCTAAAGGGATATCGAATCGACAAAAAATGGGATCAGAAACGTGAAGCCAATTACAAATTTATATAAGGAAAACTAGAAAAATAACCATTCTTGGTTGACATGCGAGCTTCATTATACGAGACGTTACTAAATTAACTTTTTGTTCTAAATATCGAATATTCAGGAGTTACTAAATATTTACTAATAAAATGATTTGGTTATGAGAGTTTTTTTTTAATTAAAAAGCATTTATTTTTATATATTTATATACGAACGGAAAAATTTCAACTCCTTTCTTTCCCGAAAATTATGTCCTCAGAAGTAAGAAGACAACATTTTCATCAACACACTCCGTACTTCGCTTTCCAACGAATTCGAGACATTTCGTGTCGAGTGTTGGAACTCAACGCCGCTCTTTGTCTTTACCAGAACGCGGAAGTGAAAATAATTTAAATATAACCACTCCCCCGAGTGGGGATCGAACCCACAACCGATCGCCTTTACAGTCAGACGCTGTCACACTGTGCCACGACCGGACTCAAATATACTGTATTATGTATACAATAAATTAGTAAAAGAATATTAAACTCACTATTATATGATTGACATTATTTTTTTCCGCGATCTCGCTTTTCTTCTTACTACAAACAATAATTACAACAGACAAATGAAACTGAACTGAATTTTAAATATAGACATTCCTCAGTGTGGGAATCGAACCCATAACTAATCGAGTTTACAGTCAAATGGTGTCCTACTGCACCATGATGACGTTAGAATAAGAAATAAATATTATAGCTGAGGACGTACAAAACGAACGGTAAAAGTAAAATCTTTGAAATCTTAGCATATATTAGTCAAATTGTGTAATTAAAACAGCTGTGAGCAAGGCCTTGACCTCGATGCAAACTAAGTTTCCACTTAGAATAACTTAAGAAAAATCTTTAAACTATGAAGATTCTAAGTTATATGTAGAGTTTTAATTGGTAATATGAGTCTAATAAACTGTTATAGACCACTGGTTAAGTATCTGACTGTAAGCGCAATAGTTATAGATTCGAATTCGACACAAAACATATTGGAATTCGTGAGTTGTGGTTTTAAAGAGCGGCGTTAAATTCCGTCGTTAAACACGAAGGAGGACAATGGATTGCCATAACATAATCCCTAATTACTGTAATATAAATCTTAGTACAAAAATCAGGCATTTAGTGCTAAAAAAATCAATTGGCTTTGCTCCTTCTTATATTTCATATTTTGATAAGGCATGTTAAGTGGCGGAGAGCAAATGCAACAGGAATTGAACCTATAATCGTCACTTGTAAATTCCGTTTACAGTCAGACTCTGTCCCTCTACAGCAAATTCCGTTTACAGTCAGACTCTGTCCCTCTGCGCCACTAGGGCCTCAAGAAATGTAAATGTCATATGTAATTAAAACTGTTTTAAATAGAAGCGTAAATATCACAACGAAGTTAGCTAGGTTATTTACGCAGCAATCTAACCTTTGCGAGACATGATGACGGCTGTGACATACGATACTAAATGCCAGCCAATGGAACGCTCACAAACGCAGTTGATAAGCAAATGGGAACGAAAGTACATGTTTTAAGTTATAAACTGAAAGATATTAGGAGAAAAATATTGAAAAATATTTAAAATAAAAAAGATAGTTAGATTAACTTTATTACATAGTTATAATAAAATAGTAACAGGATTCGAACCCGCATTTTGAGATTTACGATAACAGTCTAGCACTTTGTATCAAGAAAACAAAAAACCTCAAGGATAATTTTTACATTTTAATTTTATAGCTGTTTCCAGCAAAACTAAATAGCTTTGTTGTTACATGTTATAACGTATTTTGTGTGAGTTCAAAGTTTACTTGCTCAAATATTTTTATTTTTAACTAACTATGCCCTCGACTGTATCCAGATAGAATTTATATTATAAGATCTTTGATTTTCGCGATTTTTATACAATTTAAATGAAACTATTTAACCGGATTAATCGCGTATATTTTGGTGTTCGAAAATACATTTTTGGACACCTGACGTTTCGAACACTTTACAGTAGTCCACCTGTGATGTCTACCTGTGACCACGGACTACTGTAAAGTGTTCGAAACGTCAGGTGTCCAAAAATGTATTTTCGAATACCAAAATATACGCGATTAATCCGGTTAAATAGTTTCATTTAGAATTTATATTTTTATAAAACGACGCAATTTTTTAGAATCATTTATACACACTTAGGTACATTAACAATGAGTTTCTTTTGTTATTTTTTAGTTTTTATAGGTAACTGAATTTTACTGTCATAAACGTTTTAAACATTTCATATTGATTATTTATATTGTTTATAGTATTATACTTATTATATTGCAGATTCTTGTGCAAAATTAACAAACTTACATTCAAAATAAAGATTATATTTAAAATCAAGTATTTATTTTAGTAATTAAGTACTAATTTTTATTTCTATAAGTGATAATTGCTAGGAAGACTCTCGATTCATCAATATTCTCTCTTTCAGTGCACTTACAATTCCATTTAAGTGCATTTACAGACATCCTGTTAATTTTCCCCAATTTTACCTTCCACAATTTTATAACAGCACTATCAAATTTAAACATATATATCTAAGAACACTTGCATATTAGTCATTTTTTTTTTAGAAAAAGGAGGAAAACAAGCAAAGGGGCTACCTGAAGGTAAGCGGTATGGACATGTGCCGGTCATGGGATGAAAGTGAAACTAGATATTTTACTGGCCTATGCAGCTAAAAATATCAGAGCCACTAAACTCTAAGGGAAAGTATGAGTATGACGAACCAGTCGGAGCATTAACCTGCTACCACCAAATTACTGGGATGACTACTTCTTATGAGACGCTACCCAGCAGAGGGGAATTGTATTCTACCCTGTCCCCTCACACGAAAAAATCATCTTTAATACAAAAATTTAAATTGAAGCAATCTTCGACCGTTCGGAATCTATGATGCCGTAGACAAGCAGACACACAGACAGACATGTCAAATTTATAACACCCCTTTTTGCATCAGGTGTTAAAAACAGGCTATTTTAATATTACAAAAAGATACTCCAGTCGTATTTATTTCAATAGATATGAGTTTTAAAAGATTTGTTACATAAGGTAAAAATCTTTTATACTTAAAAGAAATCATAAATGTATTAACTTTATTAATTAAAATATAGCTATAATGGATATAAAATATATTGTTCTTATTTATATTTATTTTAAATTATATTTACATATAATGTTAAATCAATAAACATTGATTCTTCTAGGCGATTTATAAGCTCATTTCTTAATATACTCTTTCTCTTATCACTTGTACCACAAACAACTTTATATTATAATGGTACAGGTACGGATGCTGACGCAGATGTAATTGTGTATGCTATTGTGAAAAGTTCAGTGTTCTACAAAACAATAAGTAGTTTTGAGTGAAAGGGAAATGGAAGTTTACTTTAAGTTATATAGCGATTGTTCGGGCGTGACTTGTTAAAGTAGCTTTTGTTCGTTAAACTCCTTGTCGAAGTAATAATTAGAAGTGTTTGAGATTTTTGTATGATAAAATGTATTATATTTGATAAAAGGTTTCATACATTGCTCGCAAGGAAGACAGAAAATTCCGCCGAATTCGAGACATTGCCTGTTTAGTGGCGAAACTCAACGCCACGCTTTGTTTTATTAGAGCGCACAACATATATATATATATATATATATATATATATATATATATATATATATATATATATATATATATATATATATATATATATATATTGATGATACATGACCTACTGACACTTTAAGATCCACTTCATTACATCAAAAACCTACCTTGTCAAGATGTAACTAAATTTTGTATGTACTAAATTTATATTTAGTTTTTTTTATCTGGTTTTAAAGTTTAAAGAAATAATATTTCGCATAAAGAATAAATGCTATTGCTATTGATTTTATGAAGAATAATAAATACTTTATGGTTTATTGTTTATTAAAGACTTTTGAGTGAGAAGTATTCGAAATTTCAAATTTGTAGGGAACTGGAGTGAAATGGGATTGTACGCTTTATAGAAGGAACTTACGTAAGAAATAATTGATTTTGGTGTTAGGATCAAAAAGTTTGCGTAAACGAATTTATGGGCGACCTGTGTATACTTAAAGTGAAAAAGAGTGTTGTATCACTAGAATACACCTCTCTATCTCTCTACTTCTCAAAACCATCTGATAACTCCTAGTTTTTATCTTCAGAAATTAAATAAATCATTTATGGCACAAGGTATATATAATAAAATTCCACAAATAATGTCAGATCAGTCTTATTCTGTCTTATTCTGTATTATTCTATCAATGAATATTATACTGATGTTAAAAGTGGAATTAACTGCAGTTTATACTCAATAAGTCTTAAATGAGCTAATTATTGCCATGAACTCAATGTAAAACGATATTTAAAAAGAGCACGTGCTGAGTTTCTCGCCGGCTCTTCTCAGTAGAACTGCTTACCGAGCCGGTGGTGACTTCCTGTAAGACTGACAATACTGACACTTGTGTTGATTGACGATTCGAAAGTGCTTGTAAACAGTATATTTGAATAAAAAAATATTTTCAATTAGATTTGGCATAAAGTATGATTAAAAATCAAAGAAAACAATTATAAAAATATATTCATAAGCCCAACCTATCTACAAATCCTTACAATAATGCTACGCTAATATTTTCATACAAAAACAAAGTATAACGTCAGTAAGAATAACTTTTATAAGCATATTACTCTAGTTTCTTGAAGTTTCGATCAGATTGTGATGTGGATAGAAAGTTTCGATACGTTGGAAGCATATTCACTTCATTATTTACTTTTTATCGGATTTTCGATTACTATATATGTGTTGGTAGGCAAGGCATCGGGATTTAAGCGAATTACTGATAAATATATTTAATGCGTTTGGTACGAGAGGTCGAGGGAGACCTCGGTTGACCTTCGATAACACAGTATCGAAGATACTGGAGGAAGGTCACGTAAAAAGTATGAGGACCCCCCGAAGGGCATGCATGAAGAGGATAATGACTGTGGACGAGGCGAAAGAGGTATGCAGGGACCGTAGCGTTTGGCGCTCCGTACTCTCTGACTACCCCACCAGGGATGAAGCGTGGAGCGAAAAAAAATATATTTTATAACTATGTTTTTTTCCTAATAATATTAAGTTAAACAAATCGATAATAAATTCATATTTGAAGCTATATTATTGGAGGTAAGGTTGGTCGTGGTACATTATAACAGCGTCTGATTGTAAACACGACTGATTCTGGGTTCGATCCCCCCACTCAGGGGAGTGATTAAATTTAAAATTATTTTCACTACCTCGCTCTGGTTAGACAAAGTGCGGCGTTGAGTTCCACCACTCAACCTGCAATATCTCAAATTAGGTGGAAAGCGAAGTACAGCATGTCTGGACGCTAGGTATATATTTTGTGTATGTATATATATATATATATATATATATATATGTATATGAATGTATGCGTATATGTGTATATAAATATTATATAATAATTATTAACACCCAGCTCACTTCCTTATTTTTACTTTCTCTGCCTTAAGGTTGCCTGGATCGCTGTTTTAGCGTTAAGTAAGTGTAAGTAAGTATATCTTTTGTGGTGTACAATAAAAAATATTATTATTATTACTTTCTGACTATCCTGCTATGCGGGATAAAAAGAGGAAAGCTCAAAAAAAATATTGGATGTCATAGTGACGTAGTTGGTACGGCGTATGACTGTATACCTGTTGTAAATGACCATCCACTTAAAACATTTAATATTAAAATCGTGAAAATTTAAAGTCTTGGTTTTGTTGGATATTTTTTGGTAGTGAATTCGATTCTTCGGCGGTGGAACGATCTTATATCGATACTTGATTATCGATGCTCTCGTGTGCCAACATGCAATGTTAAGTTCCGCCACTCATGTATAATTTATACATCATTTTGGAGAAAGGGGAGATCGGAGTCTGTCTATAATAGAAATTTCATGAAAATCTCTCAGGTTAATACTAAGTCCTGTATTTATTTAACTTATCAGGTAGAGAGATTTTCTAGACAGCGGGCATTTTATTTACACAATTCAACTTTTGAGTTGCGGTTGAGTGGCGATCAACACCGTGGTTTGTCTTATCAGAGTGAAAATAAATTTAAAATATCATTCACCCGTATAGGAATCGAACTCACAGCCAATCCTGTGTACAGTCAGTACAGTTGTACTGTGCCACGATAGCCTTTAGTATTTAGTTGATTTGATTAAAGTTATTATAAAAAAGAAAAGTTAATTATTATTATTTTACTGGTTTTAAATTGTTGCCTATTCTACTCTTAGGATAAGAAAATATTTTTAAAAACACGACAAAAATTTGAACACTGGAGGAAACAAACTCGCGCGTCTTGGAAACCGTTTCGTTTTTCGGACGGCTTCCAAGAGGCACTCGTTCGAATCCCGCTGCGTTCAAATTTTTGGAATTTTTGTTTCTTTTTTTTAAATGTTAATTATTAATATTTTTACTTCGAAAGTATTGGAAATTGATAGAAGGATTATAAAAAAAACATTTCAATAAGCCCCATACGTAACATCTAAGTAAATAGATAAGAGCAAATGTACTACGTATCTTAAATCAGTCCTATTTCCCCTATCATTTGGCACAAATTACGGTGGTCGCTAAAATGACCAGTCATTGCCTAGCTGCTCTCGATCTTTCATTAAGCTGGGGGTACACGTGACAAAAATGATATAAGTCACGTTTGTACAATATGTGTAACTAACTTTTTTGTACTCTCTGTATATGACCTTTTAGTTAAATGTGACCTTTCTATAGGTAAAGTGTAATTTCCTTTGGAATCTCTTAGTCTTATTATTTTATTGTAAATAGTGTTAAAATTAAGTCTAAAGCAAGTTCATTTTAAATGAAATCGGACATCAGAAAAGTTGAAGTTCATTTTAAATGAACTATCCTGAGCTACATATATATATATATATATATATATGTAAATATTAAAAACCATGTCTTTATTCTATTTTTAATAAACAAATACCAAAATAAATGTAAACGTGGCTTAGTGACGGACAAATCTTAAGTATACGCTTTTTGACATGTAATGTTAATCCTAAGCTTAGGGTGACTTGTTACTCGTCTTGCCTCTAATTTGTATTACTAACTGAAGTAAAATTCAAGCCACTGTGGCGCCGTGGAGGAACATCTAACTGTAAATGCGGTTCAATTCGCGCTTCTCCGCTCTGGTAAGACTTGAAATCTTGAAGTGCTTTATATCTGGAGTGTCTAATTAATGCGCGTATTTTATATTTTATATAACATTCTTATTTAATAAGAATATATTAATGGAAGGTAGTATAAGTTTTCTTTTACTAACTACCTTCAAATCGGAGAGAAACCGTCAAGTTGTAATAAAAAATGTATATGTATGTATATATATATATATATATATATATATATATATATATATATATACACTCTTGTTTGATTCAAAGAAGCAACAGTTAAGAAATATAAAATTCCCTTTGAAATGTTTTTGCTTCACCTCTAATTCTTTGGACTTCCTTCCTCTCCGTTTCACTTACACACATAAATAAAGGCAAGATAGCGTGAAACGTGATTAAACATGAAAAATTAATGCAAATCCACCCTCATGTATCACTGCCTATCTAATCCCTTACCTAAACGAACCCCATAATTACGCTGGATAGACGTATCTCCGACAATCACACTGCCGAGTGGCGCCGCTCGCTGCGGCCATTTGGTGATTGAACGTATACGAGCATTCATGGAATACTTTTATTTATTTAAATTTTTTTTTTAGCTGTTTGATATTTGATTTTGTTGATTGATTAGGTATTGCGATTGAGGAACGATATAAACGTGTATATAATGCTTATAAGTTGGAATCTCACACAAATGTAGTGTCTAGACATCAAAACCGAGCTTTGTCTTACTGGAATAGAATATATTATACATTTGTATATAATAAGTTACCGATTGGAATCGAACCCACGACCAATCATGATAACAATAAGAGACTGTTCCACTGCGCCATAATGCTCCTATCACTTTCTTTAATTAAATTTGAATTGCAATAGACTATTGTGTGAAACCAAATGTCTCAATTTATATAGATAATATTTTCGTATGTACATATACGAGTACTGAACGCTGAAATTACTATTGTAAAGTGAAAAATACTTTTATATTTGAGTGAGAAAGAAATTCTTACAATAAATTAAGACGTGTACGTACATTGACAGGGTTGGTGAAAAAAAAGCATGACATGACATTTTCATCCGCTGAATCATGTCTGAAATTTTTACCAAGATCGACTTGACGACTTAATTATGTCCGTTTTTGTGTAAGAAAATTTAATGTTCAGAAAGCTGTTTTATTTTTTTTGTCATTAAAACAACTTGAGTTCAAATATCGGCAAAATAATCCACAAAGAAAATAGTGTCTGAACACTATGTTGAAAAATATATAGTTTGTTAAATTTTGAATTAATATACCTAGAGTGCTCCGCCCCCGACTAGGCTTCACACGCCCTCAGTTCCCAGCTCTCACACCTGCCAACCTACTTGCCTGTAATCATATTAAAATTACAACACCTCTTTGCAGCAAACTCTATAATACGGATAACTCATTCATTCAATAGCTGATACGAAAGACATTCATATATCAGAATAATAGAAGTATTTGTTTCAACGCCTTTTGAATGCAAGCATACTTGTCAAGCGTTTTTTCCGCCGAGTGTCAAATCCGTTAGCAAGCACATTGGGTATTGAGTGGCGAAACTCAACGCTGTATTTTGTTGGAAAAATAACCACTTTAAATAGCAAACAAAATAGACAAACAACAAATTGTGCAAAGCTTATTTGGGTTAAAGTATTAAAATCATTTCATCCGATAATATATCTAAAATATATCATTTAAATTTAAAACAGACAAATCATTTTTACGTAATAAATAATACCAGATTACTTGAAACACTTTAAAATTATTTTCTCATAATTTGTGTCGCAACCTCGCATGGACATCCAGTTAGAGCTGTGAGAATATTGTATTGTCATCCGATTCGGACATGTATTAAATTTTCAAGCAAATTGAACGGCTAGAAATGGGTCAAAATATCGTAGCAAAATGTTATTATATTCATTGAAATATTGACAAATGGATTACAGATAAAGCTGATCAAAATTACTTGAGGCTATTACATATATAAACTATAAACTAATTAAGTTATAATATATTATGATATTTTAAATGAAACCATTTTAAACGGATTAATCTAGTATATTTAACGGATTAATCTAGTATTTTAATCGGATTAATCTAATATTTAGTATTTATTTAACGGATTAATCTAGTATTTGAACACTTTACAGTAGTCCGTAGTCACAGAAAGTCTAGCTATGACCACGGGAAACGGATGCAAAGTGTCCGAAACGTCATGTTTCCAACAATGTATTTTAGAATACCAAGATATACACGATTAATTCATTTAAAATAGTTTAATTTATAATAAATATTATCCACATTCTTATACTGCGAAGAAGACCGAAAGAAATAATTTAGTAAATAAACAATTTTCTCTCTCCACTCTACGGATATATTATACTGTAACTCACTGTATTATTTATTTAGTTAATGTATATGAAATTGGATAACTTCAGTTCTTAAAATTATATATATATATATATATATATATATATATATATATATACAGTTATATTTATGTTAATTTACAATGGACGCCGCAACAAAATGGCGGACTATATATTTTTGTACAATTCACCTAATATAAGTATCAAATGAATGAGCTTCGTAATACACTAAGATAATGCTCCCTATAAACACATTGTTTTAACTTCAAGCCTTTATGCTACATAGCTGGATAGATAGAAAGTACCTAGGGTCAAGATACTCCATACTTTGCCTTCTGCCAAATCTGACACATTACGTGTTGAGTTACGGAAGTCAACACTGCTTTTTGTGTTACCAGAGGGAGGAAATGGAGATGATTTAATTATAATCATTCCCCCGAGTGAGAATTAAACTCAAAACCAATCACGTTAACAGTCAGACGCTGTCCCACTGCGCCACGACCAACCAGCCTCAAACACATAATTAAATATTAATAAATCAACTTAAATATGTAAGATAGATTTCGCTGTAAACATCAAAGGAAAAGTTACAACAAGATTTGTAAAGTACATTAATGATTTCTAATTTCAGCTGAAATATACAAATAAAGCAGAGGGCCGGTTGAGCAATTATTTATACACCATTAGCCTCTTGAGATTCGATATTGTAGTCTGGCCTCTGAATTTATTTTTAGTTAGCATTTCCTAAGTTATTAGTTTGATATGCTTTTGAATAAATTAAGTTCAAGGTGAAATCAATTATAACAGGAACCTAAAAAAATCAGAAATAAAAAATACAATATAACTACGTTTTTTCAGCTATATAGCTCGGAAGAGAGCTCAGAGAGGTATAAAACGTCGGTCATTGCTTTCCGTCCAAATTTAAAATATTGCTTGTGAAGTGGCGGAACTCAACACCGCACATTATTCTTATAATCTGGCTATGAATATTTGGATATTAATTTTCTAATGATGTTTATTGAAAATGACTTAGTATTACCTAAATAACTTAGTATTATCTAAAAGAAAGAGTCATTAATTAATTAAGACAAGCCAATAAAGTTGGAAAAATGAAATTCCTTCTAATTATTTTTGAATAAAAATATTTTAAACTAATTAATCAAAAATATAATTTAAAATCCAAAAATATTGCGTATATTTTTGAATTTTAAATTACATTTTTGAAAATTCGACCCTTCGATTCGATTCGAAATTTAAAGGTATTTTTAGATGTTTTTTTTAATCTTTAAAGATACAAGAGATAAGAGCAGAAGGCAGAATACAATCAGTCACTATGTAAAAAATCACTAAGTAAAAAATATAGTGTAATTCTCATTAAAAATTAAGAACAAAGTCACTTATAAGATGTAGTCTCGAATATCTTGTAAAAGATATCCAATATCACTTACCAAAAACAACTTAAATTAAATCAAGGTTTATTGAATATTTTTGTGTGGAAAAATATTTTTTGGGCCTTATCAATTGTTATAAGAAAATTATTATGTTTGAAAAGTATATTTGTCCGTTATTGTTTTGGCGGAAGTTGTATCTAGGGGAATTAATTTCGTTAACGTAATATTATTTTTGTTTTTACGAAATTATATTTTGTGAACAAAATTGTAGAGGTTAGTACTTTATTTTTCTACAATAATTTTAATTTTAGATTCAATAAAAAGTTTTTCAGCTTAACGCTTTTCACGTATTGTGAGCCGGAACTCAACACCGCGCTTTGTTTTACTATGGTGGGGAAGTGTCTCATTGATAACGGGGCTGACTAAGAAGCCTAACTTCAGAATATTTCATATATTAATTTAGGAATTTCTATTAGCGGTTTTTCTCACTAGCTTAAAGCCAAACTTTCATAAAATAATACCCCAAATGGGAATCGAACTCAGAACCATTACGTACAAAGTTATACATACTTTGTATAGAATAAATTATAACTTAATATATCTAAAATACAATAATGATATTACAATCAGGTATAACCTTGATAATAAAGCAATACAATCATATCACTTCACTCTATAATCTATCAGTTAATTAGCATACAAAATTTAATTGGGTCTTCATGCTCGATACATTTATGTATAAATAGAAATTGTTTGAAATTGCATAATTAACATGGTTGATACCTAATTATAACAACTAGATGTACCGTTGACGCGTAAACAATGCGTTGCCTTAGCAACGTGTACGTTACATTATGTAAATAGCACTTAACATTCTTTACTCCTTGGCTATACGTACTATAGCTATGCCAAATTACAAACTTCTAAAGGAATAAGAAATACAATTTTCTACTTCAAGTTTATTTTTAATACTGTTTCTACATGCAGAAAAAAACATTGTAATTTTAGGAAAGACAATAAACACAATATATAATATTAAATTACGCACTGTGCTAAAATAGAAATATTAAAAATCCGATCGCGCTTCAAAACTAAGTCTTACAATCCGCCATTTGCTTTTTCAATAGTTGTAAATATTCAGTGACACTCGGGCCTTAAAGCAAATGTAACGACGTATCATTTGTCCAAACAGGTTCACGATTTTAGGAGTTACAATGGAACAAAGAAATGGACAAATGTACATACATACATACACGGCAAACACATAACCCTCCTTTTGACAATCGGGTAAAAACGTTACCAGTTACGTGAAAGAATATGACGTCCATTTAGTATAAAAAGACTGTAAATGACTCTAATATTTTAAATACCTCTTTACTTTTCACCTATTCATCATCATATCTTCTATTCATATCGAGGTCGTAGAGCAATGGGACATCGTCTTACAGAAAATGTGTGTTTAGGCTCAATTTCTGTGAGAATATAAATTATTATTAAATTATTTTCATAAGTGGTGAATGTATTATAATTATTGTCCCAGTTGACACGTTGACAACGCGTTGCCTTAGCAACGTGTATGTCATTTTATATTTAAATATGTACGTCAAACACTTGGTAGTGTGTGTGTGCCTAATATATTTTTCATCTACTATTGAAATAAAATATGAGCATTCTGCACTCCTTCTCTATATTAAATACATTTGTGCCAAATTACAAATTATTAAATACATTTGTGCCAAATTAAAAAAACATACTCCTCAGGGGTACAAAGATTTCGTATCTCGTTAATGCGTGATTTATTATAATACTTAATATAAAAAATATTTTTATTACATTACAACATAGAAGATATTATCGTTTTTTCCTTTGCATAGATTTAGCAATAAAAAACAGATTTTTTTGAAATTTAAATCTTTATCTATTTCTTTATCACATTTTTTCCCGAATAGCAGGGTAGTTAAATAGAATTTAAATAAGGGCAAAATATCCCGTTTTTCACTTGTTTCGGAACCCAACGCCGTGCTTTGTCATGCCAGAGATTGTTAGAATATCCTATAATATTTTATATTATTTACTGACTATTCACGGGATATGGTAGTCGGTGAAAAAAAAATATTAAAACATTATATATTAACAAATATATGTTTAAAGACATCAAATCCACAACTATTAGGAGTATGTACTGTTATTTGCACTGCGCCATGACTGATAAACTTTATTAAACAGCCGAAAAACTGACACAAACTTTTTACACTTTCAACAGGTTTTTATTAGTTTTATCTATACCTTTATAGCGGAGCATGAAGTGCTAGCGTGAAGCTAAAAAAAAGAAATCTATACGTATTATTCCATATAAAAATCTCGCTATTTCCATTCATTTTCTGTAAGGTTAGTTTAAAAACTTACATATCTGGTTGGAATGATAATGCAGTATTTTTTTAATCCTTTTAATTTTTAATTATCCTGATATCCTTCCCAGGACGAACAGGATCACGAAGTATTTTATTTGTTATTTATATACATATAATACAGAAAGAAAACATTTCAACTCCTTACTATGAAAATTAATTATAAAAGTTAAACTTTATATAAAGAAGGTGTACAGAAAATCAATATTTTTTTAATAAAAATACTAAACACACTACTAAGCGTTTCATATTAACATGTTCAATAAAAAGTGACATCTACGTTGCTATGGCTACAGATATTATACGTGTCAACATACATGAATACAAGAATTGTACTACATTTGAAAATTTTGTATATTGGGTAATGGTCCTCACTCAATCACTATAGCATGTTGGGTAAATAATATAAATTTTCATTTGATTTCCAGCGAAGCATTGCCTTCCCTCTATGATAACAGTGAATAACTTATGAAATGAATACACTGGCATATCGATCGCTGTCTCGACACTCGAGTGAGACAAGTTGGGTTATACGATACGACATTTGTATGCGAATTTCAATATATTTCTGGACAAAGGAATTTGTATTTGTTTTCTTAATTATTTTTTTATGATTTTTTTTGAGTTCACACTTTATATCCTGCATAGCAGGATAGACAGAAAGTACCTAGTGTCGATAAATAAGTTCGCGCAAAAATAGTTCTTAGCAGAACTGCCTTATAAGCCGGTGGTAGGTTCCTGTAAGAATATTGCAATTTTTACACTTAAAAAAAAACTATTTTAAGCGGATCAATGTGTATATTTTGGTAATCGAAAATATCGAAAAGTGTTCGAAACGCCAGGTTTCCAAAAATGTATTTTCGAATACCAAAATATACGCGATTAATCCGTTTAAAATAGTTTTATTTAAAAGGCTCGTAATAGCTTAATTGAATAAAAAGTATTTTGATTTTAGTTTAAATGTAATATTATATAACGAATGTTTAAATATTACATTGTGTTTCTACCATATATTTTTATTATGTATTCATGATTTTATCCCTCACTAGCAGAGTAGTCTGAGATAACCTAGTGTCAAGACACTCCCTTAATACACCCGAAATCGAGACATTAGGCGTTAACTGACAGAAATTAACAAAGCGCTTTGTCTTATTAGGGCAAAGACGTATAAACACAAACACAATGCTTCAATATTAAATTAATTAAAGATAAAGCCAAAATAAAAGTCCAGATAGATTTCATTTATAAATCGTTATATATAATAATTGTGCGTACAAGAATATTTACATCAAACAAAACTAAACTCACTATTACTAATTACTTTAGTCAAAATATCAAGCATTATTTGAAAATCCTTAACAGTTTAATCTAAATATTTGCTCGTTAATCCATTTGAAACATTATAATATGACGATGATGGATCTTAGCACTTTGAGAACAAAATGTAGCATTGTAAATTATTATTTATACAAAATTATACATTGTAGCTTAGTGCTGTATAAATCTAAGGTAAGGTTTATATTTTTAAATATGACAAACGGCCACCCCGTTTTGGTTAGAATCTCGCTTTATATATATATATATATATATATATATATATATATATATATATATATATATATATATTTGACTGTAAACGGGATCGATTGTGGGGTCGACACCGTAGCGTAGTGGATTCTGTCTGTAAAGGTGAATGTTATAGATTCGATCATCACCAATTATTTGTATTTTAAAAAACATTTTTGAAAAAACGTATTATAATTTTGAACGCAGCGGGATTCAAACCTGCACCTCTTGGATACCGTCCAAGCGCTATGACCGCTAAGCTATGCATTCTACTGCGTCCAGCTGCGTCGAAATTCTTATACGTTTTGTTACAACTTATGTATGTTGTTAGCATCTCTGTAGAGAGGTTTTTACAAATTTCTACTACTTAAAGATTATTTAGAAATAATCGTTTAACAAGAGAGATTGCTATTTTATTTTAATATTTCCTATTTTTAAAGTGTTATTCCACACATAGGATTAGAAAACATTTTTGAGAAAACGTATAATTTTTTTTTATATATATATAGATAGATTATAGATCCAAGCGGGTTCGAATCCCGCTGCGTTCAAAATTTTTATACGTTTTCTCAAAAATGTTTTCTAATCCTAAGTGTGGAGTAACCCTTTAAAAATAGTAAATATTTGTATTTTAATTTTTCCGTATTGGTAAATCAACATCTGTCCGTAGTGTCAGAATTTCGACCAAAAATGAGAAAACAGTCTTAACTCTTGGTTCTCTCTGCTTACCCTGTTCGGAGATTGTGAAGCTATTAATCTGAAGAGAGATTTTTTTCTAAGAATATGAGTGAGTTAATAATTCAACAATATAAGTAAGATATCTTCGAAGTAATCTTTGCGTGGCAAAAAAATCTAAAAATATCTCCACCCTCAACAAAAATAACTTATAACGGATGTAAGACGTATGGCTTAACGGCGAAAATACTTGGACGGTTTTCAATAGGCGCGGGTTCGAATCTCACTGCATTCAAATTTCGACACCTGATACGTCGCTCTCAAGACATTTTAGAGGCGGAACTCAACGCCGGGCTTCGATTTACTTATGGGTTTATAGACATCGTTTCGCGTTTCGCAATGACCTCATTAATTTTAATATACGAATAATTTCATAATTATGTGAACAACGAAATTAATTAATAATAACACACTAAAGCATATTTAAAATATGATTTCACAAAATGATTATAGTAAATTTAGTTTCATATATAATAAATTGCTTTTTTGGGTATTTAATTAATAAAATTTTTAATGAGGTTAAAATTGTCCTTTTGTATTTAAGTAATGATTTATGATATTTTCATGGCTTACTGCTTCTTCATATTTCCTTCATGCTTTTTATCCCGCATAGCAGGGTAGACTAGAAATTTACCTGGTGTCAAGACACTTCGTACTTTGCTTTCCATCGAAGTTGAGATATTGTGTTGAGTGGTGGAATTCAACGCCGCACTTTGTCTTTACCAGAGCGAGGAAGTGAAAATAATTTATATAATCAACCCCCCGAGTGTGGTTCGAACCCATAACCAGTCGCGTTCACAGTCAGACGCTGTTATTCTGCGCCACGACCGGCCTCATATACGCCGAATGAAGCTTTAAGCGGTATTGATTTTTATTTTAATGTTAATATACTAGGATAGGCAGAGAAAACTTAGTGTCAGGATACTTCATTCTCCGCTTTCCATCTGAATTCGAGATGTTGGCTGATAAGTGGCGGGGACTAACGCCACATTTTGTCTAACTAAAGCAAAATTTAATATGCGTATAATTCTAGAAAACAAGTCCAGATAGAGATTGTTTTATAACAACGCTTTAGTGTAAAAAGACAAATAGGTTGCCAAGGTAATGTCATATAAAAATATGGCTAGTATAATTTTTATAATACTCAGGAAAATAATTCGTTAAATTTTAGAATAAATAGGCTATAAGTAATATAAAAACTAACAGATTGTTGGAAAATCTGAGAAATTTGAGATGTCTAAATATAATGATGAATTATAATAAATATTTTAATAAGATTCCATATATAAATAATTAACTAAAAAAATATTTAATAATTTTCTCTTTTTAAATACAGCATTTCAATGTAGTCAGAGAGAAATAAGTGTCAAGACAATGCACTGATCGCATCCCGCCCGAATTTTACACATTGCGGATAGAGCAACAACCTAACTCAATAGTCTAGACAGTCCAGTCTAGTCTAGTCTTGATCAATCTAGTCCAGTTTAGTCCAGCCTAATCCAGTCTAGTCTAGTGTAGTCCAGTCCAATCGAGTCTAGTCCAGTCTAGTCCAGTCTAGTCCAATCTAGTCCAGTCTAGCCCAGTCTAGCTCAGTCTAGTCCAGTCTAGTTCAGTCTAGTCCAGTCTAGTCCAATCTAGTCCAGTCTAGCCCAGTCTAGCCCAGTCTAGTCCAGTCTAGTCCAGTCTAGTCCAGTCAAATCTAGTCTTACCTAATCTGAGCTAGACTGGACTAGACTGGGCTAGAGGAGAAATGAAATTTTAAATATAATTATTTCTTTGGGTTGGAATTGAATCCCAAACTAATCGCGTTTACAATCAGATGCTGGGTTACTGCTACGCTCAGCCTCAACCTAACAAACACGTTCTATAATTACCTTTTGTTATAACCCTAATGTTAAACTCAATGAAAAAAAATTAAAGGTACAGAACTTTTTTTGTTGAATTCACTCACACTTGGCCGAACTCGATAGAGGCAAATTTTAACTAAAGATCGTAGACCAATACAACTCCAATTCTACGATATAGAAGTAAGTAATAAAGAATTCTATTCAAAGTTCGTATTTCATTGATATTCAAGAAATTGCCAGGCGTCGACTATTCCAATAAGCATATGTACATTTATGTATGTAATACACGCTCTTTGAAGAAAAATGTTAAGATATCGCTTATTTTGTTGTGTATGACATTTGTGGAGTTATAGAAGTCGGTCGCGGCTTCGATTCCACGTAAAGCAAATTTTAAAAAAATTGCATAGAATAAAATGAGTTTAAAATTTATAATAAAAAAAGCATTTTCACGGTTTATTTCGCATAGTAGATAGTTAGAAAAAATCTAATGTTAAATTAAAATACTTCGTTAACTGCTTTGCGCTTAAAAATTAATACTTAAGGAACGAACTCAACAGTGTCCGTTGTCTTTCCAGAATGGAGAAATAAAAAAAAATATAATCATTTCTTCGAGTGGGAATTGTACCTATAGCGTTTACAATTAGACGTTTTAAATTGTTTCAATTTTTTTTCTATTAACTTGGCAAAGCGTGGTGTTAAGTTCCACTCAATAAGTAACTCAATAATAACAACACATATTCAATATATAATACCTCAATCCTGAGTCTTAAATGTATTTATTGCTTTTGTAATAACATTATACCTTCATCAGATATATAAATATATATTTTCTATTTTGTACTTAATCCTGCATGGCAGAGATGGCAAAGACAACTTAGTGTCAAGACACTCCGTATTCAAATTTACCCCCAAATTAAAGAAATTGTGTGTTGAGTGGAGGACTTTAACGCCGTATACTGTCACACTAAAGCGGTAAAACGAAAATAGTTTAAAATATGATCTTCTCCCGAACGAAAATAATATAAAACCATTGCGTTTTATAAAAAGACATTGTGCCATTGATGTTGTCAAAGGCATTAAAATCTCACAAATTCTCACAAATTGGTCGAAAAAAAGTACCGTTTAAAAACATTTTATTTGGTTCGATTTGCTTGATTTCCGATATACGATGTCGATACTAAAAAGGTCACAATATTATATAAGTAATTTCTAGAACTTTTGTAGATTTAGTTTGTGGACGGCGGTTGGTGTGGGGTAATCCTTAATTTAGCACTGGGTACAGTCGTATACGTTGTAATAAAACAAATTACAGAGCGAGCCGTGTACAGAATTCAATATTTATCAAAGCAAAATAAAACAGAATTCTGATAGGATTACTATCGGAATTTTGTTAATATTGGTAGGTTTTTTTAGCATAGGAGAGTAGGCAGAAGGTACCTAGTGTCAAGACACTCCGTACTTCGCTTTCCACCGAATTCCAGACATTGCTTTTTGGATGTTGGAACTCAACGCCGCTCTTTATCTTTACCAGAGCGAGGAAGTGAAGTGAAAATAATTTATATATAACCAGTCCCCCGAGTGGGGATCGAACCCACAACCGATCGCGTTTACAGTCAGACGCTGTCACACTGCGCCACGACCGGCCTCAATATTGGTAGTATTATGTTATTTCTACCGATATTCTCTAGAAATCTTGTCAGAGGTTAATCTAGTGTTAAGACACTTCGTTGCTATGCTTTCTGAATAAAACCGAAACATTGCGTGTTATTAGAGTATAATAATAAAATCTTCATTCAGTATCTTGAATATAATTATTCCCCCGAGTTTAAATAGAACCCACAACCAATCGCATTTACAGTCGGCCGCTATCCCTCTCCCTCCTTAATTTAACATTGCTCTCTAGATTGCACAATAATGTCAGTAATTTTAGTTTAAATTTTAATTTTTATAAATTCGTTGCGTTCTGTTTTGTATAAACGTTTAATAAATACTTTTTTTTATTAACTTATGGATATAAAATAAGAAAACACGCCATAAAACCTCTTTTCCTTCTTGTTCTTAACCTTAAAAAGTACTGCACTCTTAAATATTTTTCTGTATTTTTTTATCTTCACATTTCTATTCCGCATAGCAGGACAGACAGAAAGAATCTAGTATCAAGACACTCTATACTTCGCTTTCCGCCGAATTCGTAACATTGCGTGTTAAGTGACAGAGCTCTTCCCGCACTATGTTTTACCAGAGGGAGGAAGTGACAATAATTTTAATATTACCTAACCCATAATCGATATCGTTTATAATCAGAATCTGTCACACTACGCTACGATCGGCCTCTACATTGAATATAATTGTAAAAATAATATACAAAAGGGAATTATAAGAATAATTTATTTTTAATTGAGCTTTTTCAAGGATTTAAACTTTGAACCATTTGAAAGAAATATCTGTTCATAATATTATCTGAGGCCGGTCGTGGCGCAACGTGACAGCGTCTGACTGTACGCGCCATCGGTTGTGGGTTCGATCCCTACTCGGGGGAGTGATTATATTTAAATTATTTTCACTTCCTCGCTTTGGTAAAGACAAAGAGCGGCGTTGAGTTCCACCAACCTACACGCAATGTCTCGAATTCGGTGGAAAGCGAAGTAAGGAGGTCTTGACACTAGGTACTTTATGTCTACCCTGCTATGCGGGATAAAAGCGTGAAGCTAAAAAAATATTGTTTTACATGACATATTAATATAGGAACATGCACATTAAAAAAACTTTTGATAAATTTATAATGTATATATTTGAAGCGCCCCGTAAAATGAAGTTATGGATGCATAAATCTATTTGTTTGCGTAAACAAATTTAGTGCTCGCCGCTAATAATTTACAATGAAATATACTGTATATATAATTTATTAAAATAATTATATAAAATTTACATTTAAATTTTAAATAATATTACTTTAATGCTATTTTGCTCGGCGCTTTATCTTTTTTTTATTTATATATATAACGTCTTTGATTTTCGCAATTTTACACATTTTAAATGAAACTATGTTTAACAGATTAATTGCGTTTATTTGTTATTTGAAAAAACATTTTTGTAAACCTGACGTTTCGAACACTTTATAGTAGTCCGTGGTCAAAGGTAGACTGAGGTGGCCATCTCTTTCGTTCCAAACTGAAGATGGCACTTTGGCTGACCAAAGATTTAATTTTCCCCAAGTGGGAATAGAACTCATAATTCATGTTACACTTAGACGCTGTGCTGTTCCACTGCGATACATTAGTAGTAGAATCTCTGTGACGGATCATTTCTGATTATATTTTATAGTACATACAGTGAGCCCTAAACGTTACGTTACACCCAACAATTTCGCAGTCACGCTCAAAATTCATCCGCAAAACATTTTCACCTTGAGAACACCAAAAATAACCGAAAATTTCACAAGAATTTGTATTCATAGCCGTTATCCGAGTCCAAAATGCGCTGCCTCCATTAAAGTTCTACTTACGTGAGATTAAACTTCTCAGGCTAAGTATATAGCGAGAACATTTTAAAGTTTAAGTTAGGGGGGCTTGGTCTGGCCTTTTTTAAGTCGAGAATTTTCTTTTATATTCATCGTCTTTGACGTCTTAGTAAGGACGTCTCAAATTTTTGATTTAAGGTAGGTTTCTTAGGTTTTAGCTAGCTTTGTTTTTATATGAACGGATTGTTGGCGCGAACTACTGTAAACGCGATCGGTCGTGGGTTCGATCCACACACGTGATTATATTTAAATTATTATCACTTCCTCGCTCTGGTAAAAGACAAAATATTATATTTCAATATATAAATATTTAGTTTTGTTTTAATTACTTAAATTTCTGACAACATTATGTTCTAACTAACATTGACAGGGAAACGATCAATAGATAATGTATGAAAGTATAATTATAAAATAGCATCAGATGTCAGTGACATTTTGCAAAATAAAATATGGCGATTGCGATTTGTATGTCGGAATCATTAAAATTTCTCATAGTAAAACGACAAAGCAAATTTTGCGGATATATTTTTTCTTTATTTTTTATGTTAATATAGAACCTTACAATAAAACTAGCAAGGAGCAAGTATGGTTTCCAAGACCATATTTGAAACCAGTTGCTTTCAAAACATTAACCATTTTTTATTAAATATTTTATTATCCTAAGGATTTTATGACACTTTTAAATCATTGAAATAATTGTTAATGGTCATTATTAGAAAATGACATTCACTAAAATTAAATGTATATAATCTACTATTTTTAAAGTGTTATTCCACACTTAGGATTAGAAAATATTTTTGAAAAAACGTTTAAAAATTTGAACGCAGCGGGATTCGAATCCGCGCCTCTTGGATACCGTCCAAGCGCTATGACCGCTAAGCTATGCTAAGCTAAGCTATGCTTTCTACTACCAGCTGCGTCGAAATTCTTATACGTTTTGTTACAACTTATGTATGTTGTTAGCATCTCTGTAGAGAGATTTTTACAAATTTCTACTACTTAAAGATTATTAAGAAATAATCGTTTAACAAGAGAGATTGCTATTTTATTTTAATATTTACTATTTTTAAAGTGTTATTCCACACTTACGATTAAAAAATTTTTTTGAGAAAACGTAAGTAAAAAGTATATAATCTATACAAATAAATAAAATTAATGTTTCTGTTTGTAATGTTACATATTCCTTTTTGTAACTGTAATACAAATATGTGAAGGTATGTACCTTTTTACATATTTGTATCAAAATACCAACTAATCCAATACTAATACCAATATAATATTATTTTCAACTTTAGCATGCCTGTCGGTTTGTTTGTTCCGGAATCTCTGAAACAGCTGGACCAATTTTGGTGCAATTTTCACTGTAACAAAACATGTTTAATAAGTACTAACTTAGACTATTTTTTTATACTATTAAAATTATAAAATAAAATTTTAGAGAGGTTGAATTGGAATAAAAAAAATATTGCAAACCTGAATTATTAATGCAATAATTTCTGATCACCTAACCGTTAGTCTACTCGTGATCACAGAATATTCTAAGCCGTTAGGCGATCCAGAGATCTCATATACTCGTATCGTAATAAATAAAATCAGTCCGGTTAAAATTATTTCATTATAAATATATAAAAGTCGTAAATACAGACTTTTTATAATACCTTAGTATATATTATATATACTAACAAAAATATGTTAAAACTACTACATCAGTATAAAGTATATTTAATGTAATTTGTTACCCTGCTCCATTATAATACGGCAATCCAAGCGGTTAGTTAGAGGAAGTCCAAACATTTGGCAATTCACCATAAGCATTACTTTAATGAGGTGGTCTTTTGCTTGCTTGATAGCTCGTTTAGCCTATGACTCCTAGTGGGTATTACACACTGGTAAGAACGCAAAGTTTAATGGTTAAGACATGTATTATCTTTACCTGCCTTCGCATTTTGTTTTTTTTTAAACAGGAAGTGCCCAGTGTCAATACACTTTATACACCGCTTTTCGTCTAATTCGAGATATTCCGTATTAAAGCGGAACTCAACGTCACGCCTTATCTTACCAGAGCAAGGAAATGAAATAATTTAAATACAATGATCCCCCGAGTGGGAATCAACCCACAATCGATCGCGTTTACAGTCAGACGCTGTCCCACTGAGCCATAACCGGCCTGTATAGTATAGAGAAAATTTAGATATCCCATTAGAAATAAAAATGGGATATAAGAGCCAATTTCAATATTATTATATATGGTTATAAATACTTTATAACAATTTAAAATATGCTTTTGTCATATAAATTGGGATAATGATCGACCAACTATAGTTGTATTCTCTTGTCTTATTATTTATCAATCAATATTTTCTTCACTTTTTCTTCATATAGGAACATTATAAGCAGATAAGAATCAGCTATGAGAAGCAGAGCGCAACTTCGCAGTTTATCTTACTAGAGTTGCTGGAAAATGCAGAATTAAAAATCGCGTTTTGGTTTTTTAAAGCCAGACAAATGATAAGAAATTTTAAATATATATTTTTTTCATTTATCATAATAATATATTCACTACTTGCTTATATTCGTAGTATAATGTTTGTAAATCGATAAAAACTCATAGAAGGCTCTATAAAATGAAATCCAAAATAGACATGCTTGAACGATAGTTAAAATATGTAGTACTTTGAAGGTACTTTGGCAAAACTTGCTATGCGGAATAATAAGGTTATGGTGCTTATACTAAGAATAAAAAAAATTATATATATAAAGCACATCTACTGAACTAAAAGAGCGAAGCGTATCCTCGGCGTATAACAATAACATATCAGCGCTATTTCACACAAATGTAATTATTAAATATTGATTTAAATATTATAGCATTCTTTTATTTTCAGTTTTTTGTGGCTAATTGTGAACGCGATCGGTTGTAGGTTTGATTCTCACTCGAGGGGAGTGATACTTAAATTACTCTGTATTCTTCGCTCTACTAAGACAAAGTACGGTGTGGGATTCCACCGCTCAATACGCAATGTCGTGAATACGGTAGAAAGCGAAGTACGGAGTGTCTTGGTAATAGGTACCTATTGCAAAGACACAGATAGTCTACTTTTGCGGGATAAAAGAGTGAAACTAAAAAATCTCTTATTTTGTAGAACGATGTCAACAGTGAGTTTGACACATGTTAAAAAATTTGAACGCAGCGGAATTGAAACTCGCTCCTTTTGGAAATCGTCCAAGCACTCTGTAAGCCATACACCCTCCAGCACGTAGAAATTTTTATAAATTTTTAGAACTTAAAGTTAAATTAACTACAACTAGCAACTTAAGTTAAAGATTCGGAACGTAAACATTTTTGAAAAAACGTATAAAAATTTGAACGCCGCAGGATTCAAACCCGCGCTTCTTGGATACCGTTCAAGCGCTCTGACCGCCAAGCCATGCTTTCTACTACCGATGAAAATGATATTCCATAATCCTTCTACACATGTACTTTATGCTTGCCATATTTCTTTCTTTTCAGTCCGAAAAAGGGTACAACATTTTTCCTTCGCGTTATACATATAATTTAATATCAAAACAGTTTAACTTAAATAAACAATTCAAATACAAAATATAAACAACAAACAAACAGACATACACTCTAGAAATCATAATAATCAAGTAACACATTGGAGTTATAACGTAATTACACTAAGTTGCTAACTTGTATGTACTTAGGAAATTCGTAGCAAAGTTAAGGGTAGAGTTAAGTAAACTCTACCCTTGGTTAGACGTTAATGTAATGTGATTCTAATGAAAATACTAAATCAGGACATTATTGATATAGTAATATATTTGGGCTAATACAAAAAACAGGCGTATGTAGTAAATAAAACTATTTTAAATAGATTAATCGCGTATACTTTGGTATTCGAAAATATTTTATTTGAAAATCTGACGATTTGAACACTTTACAGTAGTGCATGGTCACGGGTACTTCGAACACTATAATGTTTTTTTTATACGACAAGCAAGGCAAACGAGCGTGCGGGTCATGTGATGGCAAGTCATCACCGCCGCTCACGGCCCCGTGTAATATCAGAGGGGCTACAGAAGCGTTGCCGGCTTTTAAGGTGGGAATAAGCGCGTTTTTTTAAAGGTGTTTATGTGGTAACGACCTGGAAACACTACCGCAGGCAGGCCGTTCCACATTTGTGTGTCACGTGGAAGGTCTTTCCTACAAAATCGCACAGTAGTAGAACGCCACGTATCCAGATGATGGGGATGATATTTCAGTCTGTTACGTACTGTTTGGTAGAAAAATTCAGAGGCAGGAACCAGATCAGACAGTTCTCCAGAACACTCCCCGTGATATATATCGATAGAGAACGCATAACGATGAAACATCTCTACGCAACGCCCAAGTATCAAACCTGTCACAGATTATTGGGTCCCCAACGATCCGACTGGTTGTATGCGATCAAATAGTTTAAACTGTCCACCAGCCGAAAGATGAGAATAGTATTCTATGTAAGGTCGAACCTGGTCTCTATAAAAGGCCAAACGGTTTTTGGGCGTGAAGTATCATCTCGCTCTGCCGATGATGCGCAAACTTGTGTCTTCAGGAGGTTGAATCGAATCAGGTTCCTTTTAACCCAGAAAGAGACATTCTAAGGGATGCTTCGACGAAGGACACAAGTTTTCGGCACTTGTCGATGTTTTCCCGAGAAAAACCTCAATGAGGGCTAGGATCTTCTAACTAATCATTGATATGTAGAAGGAACAGTATTGGGGACAGCACACAACACTGGGAGGCGTTGACGGGCATAGATTGAAAGCAAAAATCATCGATAGCGACCTTTATGCTACGCCCAAAGAGGAAGCTGACGACCCACTTGCATAATTTCTTGGTAGGACCATACGATGGAACTATGGCACGGAGCGCCTTGTGCTGCACTTAACTGTAGGCCGTCGCTATGTCCAGACTAACTGCCAGGCCCTCTCCCTTGCTTTCAATAGTAGCAGCCCAGGGGGTACACTAGAAGATCGCCGGTTGACCGACCATGGCGAAAGCCATATTGACGGTCACTGAGCAACCGTTGTTCTTCTAGATATACCAGGATTTATCTGTTTATTATGCTCTCCATTACTTTAGAAAGCAGGGAGGTGATAACGATAGTTAGTCGAATCAGAACCATCGCTTTTTTTCGGGATCGAGGGGATTAGGGTGGTCTTCAGTGAATCAGGGACTACGCCGTATGATTAAGAGTGCCGAAATAAACTTTTTTCGCTGAACTTAATTTCAGGTATAGAGTTCTGGCATCGCGCAACGGTCAGCGACGTGGTTCCTCTGTCATCCAAAGTCGATTTCAACAGGAAGAGAGCGCTCAGGAGATCGACTTTCTCTTTCGCTGTGTGGTGCGCAACGGCGAAAGCGTAGACTGGCTGAAATTGCCAAGAGCAAAGTATTCGAAACGAAAGTTGTCAAAAATATATTTTCATATACTAAAATATACGCCATTAATCCGTTTAAAATAATTTGATTTAGAATGTGTAAAGTTTGCGAAAATCAAAGATATTATTAGGTATATGTACATAAGTTTTGAAGCCTTCGTAGCGGTGTAGCAATGTCTTGTATAAACGACATGGGATGCGAGTTTGATTTTCCCAAGTACGTTTGATGCCCCTAGGGATATTTATGTAATTTATTTTGCTTTCTTTTCGCTACGATTAAAACTTTTTGCTATGTTCTGTTACTCGACCCTCAATATCTTGATTTCGATCAATAACAAACATGGAGAGTATATCAACACTATGATCTGTCCATATACCATAATGTAAAAAAAATAAGTAATCTATATGAATACTTTTTTAATTTTGTTTAGATAAGCAAAAGATGTAATCAAGTACACATAAATAGACATATGAAGCTTAGAAATACTATTTTGGCACAGAGCTATTATCAAGGGCATGTATATTTGATTAAATTAATTATTTAATTAATTTAATCAAATATACATGCTTGAAAACGCAACCATTTACTAGATTTTTTAACACCTAGAAATCTTCCAATGATACCCTGGGATTGGGGAAGGTTATGTGGGATTAAAACCACTTAAGTCCAGGCGATTGCCAACTTTGACACAATAGATGGGCACGGCCTTTTTCTCATTTCTCGGAAATCAGTCCTCGGCCTTTTGTCTAAGATCAAAGTGTATTATTTGTTCTTTTTAATTTAAGTGTTAATATTAACTATATTCTTATTGACGTTATTTAAATATTTAAATTCAAAATGTGTGATGTCATTTTCTTAATTATGTAGTTTGAAAAAATACATTACATTTTTTTATGGAAAAAGGAGGCAAACTATGGTAAGTGGCCACCTTCACCCATGGACATCTACAACATTAGTGTTGTAGATGGGTTGACGGCCTTGGGTTGGAAGTGAAAGGAGATGAGGGAAAGAAAAGGTAGGAATAGGGAGAGCTGGCTTACATAACATTAAAACGGAGCGCATCATTAGATATTTGGCGGATCGTTTTTGTCATGTAAGTGGTCGCGAGCCAGTTCCGAACTTAACCTCCCACTACCAAATTACTGAGATAAAAATAACTAACTAATTATGTATTTCCGATATTAAATATTATTACATTTACTTTTAACGTATGATCATGACGTTCCCGCTGATACCATTCTTTATTTTTTTTTAATTCCATTGTATCATTGTAGACTGCCAGTAGTTCATTCAGCCAGATTTATATTTAATAAAAATGAAATTGCTAATTATGTCCCTACTACATAAAAATATCATAGAAAATAATATTTGATGATATTATTAAAATTATTTCTATAAAAAATATTATAAATCTACATATATTTTTTGTGTATGGTACGTATCATTACAATATGTATAAGTATCGAAATATCAATACATCATGCCTGCATATATATTTAGTTCGAGGACTTCTAGTCCCTAAATTTATTAGATTTTTACCTAATATATGCATATTTTGAACATCTACACGTATAACAAAAATAAAGAAAGAGTGTTTAAATAAATAACTGTGAACATTCATTCCAATTTTTTTTTTTAGCTTCACGCTTTTATCCCGTGTAGCAGGGTAGGCAGAAAGTACCTAGTGTCAAGACAATCCGTACTTCGCTTTCCACCGAATTCGAGACATTGCGTGTTGAGTAGTTGAACTCAACGTCGCGCTTTGTCTTACCAGAACGAAGAAGTGAGAATAATTTTAATATAATCTCTCCCCCGAGTGAGGATCGAACCCACAACCGATCGCATTACAGTCGGACGCTGTCCCACCCTCCATGTCGCCACGACCGGCCTCAATTCAATTTCAATTCATATATATATATATATATATATATATATATATATATATATATATATATATATATATATATATATATATATATATATATGTTACGTCCCTTTAAATTAACGTTTACGTTGATAAGGAACATCTATTATATATGCTTCACATAGCATAGCAATTTCAGAGGATTCAGTGTAAGGACACTCCGTTTTGTTTTCATCTAATTTTAAGTCATCGGGTGGCGGAATTCAACTCCGTATATCATATAGATGTTTAAAAACAAGCCAATTATAAGACACAAGTATGTTTAATAGTATATATTTATTCAAGCATATGTAGACCGACATATTATAATTATACTGACAAGTTACTTCATTTTGTTTAATAAAACATAAGGGAAACGTTGTGCATGAATATAAGCTAAAATGCCACTTTTAACATCTAGAACTGCAACTTTGAAATAATTTTTTCTTTGAAAGTGAATAAATTATTTGAAGTCAAAACGCTGTCTTTCATACGATCTATGCAAATAAGGTCGAAGGTTGGCAATATTAGTCTTTTTTCTTTAAAACTCTTCAGAGGCAAGATCTAGTTTTTTTCTCCTATTTTGAATTGCAAGTCTAAACTTGTGCTACGTATATAACCTTATTTTCAAATATTAACGTACGATAAACATATATATATATATATATATATATATATATATATATATATATATATATATATATATATATATATATATATATATTTGCAGTTAGCGCCTTATCCCGCATTACACTTCGTTTACCACTTTTAGCCCAAATTTAAACATTATATGGTGATAGCAGAAATTCAACGCTGCGCTTTGTCCTCCATATATTATGTAATAACTAGGAATCGAACCCACAACCGTGATTCATATTTACAATCCCACTGTATTATGATGTTCTCTGGAGTTTATACATTTATTATTATTTATGTAAAGTATACAACGTGAAACTTTATAAAATAAATAAAAGACACAAAAGTCCATTTCCCCGAAACAAATATTGTTATAAAATGTTTGGTATCTGTTTGACTTTAACTATAGAATTACGGCTTTCAAAATTCACCTTTGTGGAATATCTTCACAATGAATTTGGTAAAGCGTGAGTCGGTGTTTGTAAATTGGTTTCGTATTTTATTTTTTTATCACTTTTAATCAAATATTCTAGGTTAAATATAAAACACATATTTTATTGAGATTATAGGGCCATTTATTTTTTTTATAGATATATTTTCAGTTTCCGACTTTGTACCATAGAAACGTAAACAGAAAGTCTAGTGCTTAGACACTTCGTTCTCCGTTTTGCATCCGTGTTGAGTGCCGAAACTCACCGCGGCCTCATTAATAGTGGACTGCGTTATTCAGAAAAATTTTACTCTCTTATGAATTTAATTTATAATTTCGTATGAATTTATTATTTTAAAGTAAAAAAAATGACACGGTCCATTTGTCTGTCTTATTTTCTTAAGTTTTGTTTTAAACATAATAATTTCGTGAAGATCGAACCTTGAACCATCGCCTTGTAATGCACTATGACTTCATTTTTAATATAACGAATAGTATAATTTAAAACTATACTTTTTGGAACATTTACAACTATTTCCAACTAAGCAAAAAATATTAAAAAATATGTACACCTTTCTATGTCGTCTCAAACTCGCGCCAATGGCAAGTCTTACTGTTTACCAGTGTCTCAAGCGTACCCAAGTAAATTCAAAATTATTATAAAAAGTTGTTTAAATTGTTGTTACCATTTCTGTAGAGTTTCATTTTCAAATAGACCCTACCAAAAGATTATTAGTAATAATATTTAGCAAGAGATATCAGATAGTTATCTATATTTCTAAATGATCAATCAAATTAATTATTTTAATAAATTTTAAGAGGCAAAGAAAATAATATTGTAAAAATATACAAGTTTAGAAAAGGTATAAAATTTCAACATAACGGGATTCAAACCTGCACCTCTTGATCGTTAACAGGATCGTTTGAACGATTGAACTATGTATAAGTTCTATATTAAGCAACTGCACAAGCTATTTCAGATACATCACTGAGAACCCAATTTTCCATAGTCATTGTAAGAAACGAATGTCGGCAATAAATCTTTGTCCGGCAAAAGACATATAATTTAATATTCTAGTTCTATTTTCAATGCGACTTGCAAACACAGTTTTTGGCTTTAGCGATTACTATCTAGGTTGTAGATTCGATTCTCACTCAAAGAATAATTTCCATTTCTCCGCTCTACTAAGACAAAGCGCGGCGTTGGACTTCGGCGTGCATAATGTTTCGGGTTTAGACGGAAGGAAGCGAACGGAGTGTCTTGCCATTAGGTTTTCTCTGCCTACCAAAAGTATTTTTATCAGATGATTTTGATATTTAATAGAGCATTGTTAGATAACCCGACTTATGGATCACTTTATTAGTATTGAAGAGAATTTCATTTACATATAAGGTTCGTACGATATTTATATAATAACTAGATATTTTTTGTTGGGTATAGAGGCCGGTCGTGGCGCAGTGTGACAGCGTTCGACTGTAAACGCGACCGGTTGTGGGTTCGATCTGTACTCAGTTACTGAGCAGTGATTATATTTAAAATTATTTATTTATTTGAGTTAAATTATTTATTTGAGTTCCACCACTCAACAAGCAATATCTCGAATTTGGTGGAAAGTGAAGTACGGAGTGTTTGACTAGGTACTTTCTGTCTACCCTATGCAGGATAAAAAGTGTAAAGCCACAAAAAAAATGATCTTTTTTGTATTTTACATACAGTGTTATTGTAAAATGATTACTCTGACTAATATAGTTCAAATACTAAGTGCCTAATTTTAAATGAACCAAGTAGACAAAAATAACCTAAGGTTTAAATACTGCTGTACTATTTCTAAACTCAACTAGACTTAGATTTAAACTTTCATTGATTAATTCTTATTTCGTTAAAGTAAACCTAGATTTTCAATTTAAAACACAGCGTCTTGACTGCGGAACTCAACGCCACGCTTATCTTATCATATCTTACATTAATTTGATTTTTATAAACCTTCTTCTGTATAAAATGAACATATATATTATTAGTACTTTCACCTCTCATTTCTTATTTCGGATTAACTCAAAAAGCTAGAGGCATAATCCAAGTTATGTCAAACACGCCTTACCGTAAATAATAAAATGACACCCTCGCAATATGTCAACTGCCATGTGGTTTCTTTAATGCAATAAATTTGAGTTCAGATTCAAAGAAATGTATGTTAGGAAGCACTTAGTGACAAGACACTTCTTTCTCCGTGCTTAAATTTTAGTCATGTGATAGCGTCTGACTGTAAACGTGATCAGTTGTGGGTTCGATCCCCATTCGGGGGAGTGGATTATAATTAAGTTGTTTTTACTTCCACTCTGGTAAAAGACAAAGTGCGGCGTTGAGTTCCACCACGCAATACGCAATGTCTCAAATTCGGTGGAAGGTGAAGTATGAAGTGTAAAGACACTGTATCCAATATTCTTTAATCTGCTATGCAGGACAAAAGCGGAAAGCTAAAAAAAATAAAAACAATGATATTGATAGGTAAAACTCAACACTGCACAAAGTCGTACTAGCGTAAAGAATATTAGTAAATATTTCAACTGTAACTGTTTTAAATATTCAATAACCTATTTTTAAAAGCCCCAGTTTTCTAACACTTTTCAGTAGTATGTGGTTTCAGGTAGAGATACTAATTGAAATCAAATTATTTATCACGCGCCAAGTGAGAATCGAACCTGTAAACAATCGTGTTTACTGTCAAATGATATGACACTGAGCCACAAAACCTCATAGAAAATCGTTCTAGTACAGACAAAACAAGTGTTTTTAGTTAAATTACAAAATTTTATATATTAATACTTGTATAATATATTATTTTTAAATAAGAAAAATAAAAATAAGTATTAAAACAATATTAGAATTATTTAAATGCTGAAATTTTTACTTGTAATTTAACAAAACTTGACTCTACATTGTATGAATTGTATATAGAACATAACAATGCTTGAAAATGGTCGATGTGGGAGCAGTGTCGTAGCGTTTGAAGACCTCCTTACATATTTGGACATGTAAAGTAAATAGTTTGGGATATAGGCGCCTTATATTGATATAATAATATCTTATAATAAATAATCATATTTTTTATTCATCTTTGTACTTTTTTGAGACTTGTCAGACTAGTGTCAAGGAACTCCGTACCCTATTTTCTATTTGAAATCAATACATTGGTGGAACTCAACGCTGTGCTTTGTTTTATCAAAGCAGAGAATGAAAATAATCTAAATATAATCAGTCTGCAGTGTAAGATTCGAATCCAGAACCGATTGCGGTTCACAATGTTCTGTTCCACTACGCTATGATGTGTTTTGGACAATTAATATATTTCTTATTTTTTCTCTTAAATGACTCTTTATTAAAATATTTCTTTGTAAATTCGCAATATGCTAAAAATTGCTCACAATTTTAATGTTAATTTCGTTTACTTATATATTAATGATACTGTATAGGCCTAATACATGATATTATTTATTAGATAAATAAATTTTAATATTAGAATACTTATAGCTCGTGTTTAGTTTATATGGCAGTCAAGCTATTAAGAGATTACTGTAATAGCTAATATAGTTGATATACGGTAACATATAATACTAAAATTCCGTAATAAAATTGAACTAAGCAGTATTTGAATCTGCAGCCTCACGCTTTATTCCGCATAGCGGTATAATCAGAGATAAGTTAGTAGTGTCAAGACACTCTTTTGATTATTTCAGTTCCAAATCGAGGAATTTAACGCCAATTAAATGAATACCGTTCGATCGTTTGTTCGTTCGTTTGTCTCAATAACAAAATATAAATATTGTCCCAAAATTCGTATTTGAATTCCCTTCCATCACATCTAGTAAGACTTACTACGATACAATGGTGTAGTAATAATAATTTATACAGTAATATTTGCTACATGTCATATATTTCAAAGAACAAGATAATTTAACTATGTTAAAAATATATATAAAATATTAACTTAAAAAAAATCTATATATGGATTTATAGTAATAATGAACAAAAAAATAATAAAATACATAAAAAAAATTCTGTTTTGCCGCCCGTATAAAGTGCCCTCACTTTAGATAGCTTGTGGGCGTAGGAATGAAATCTCTACATCTCTACAATTCAGGATAAAGCGTGAAACATAAATAAAATAGCAGGTTATTATCTACAGCATCTTCAACACGATATAATTTAAGTAATTCAATTAAGAAAAACGGTCAAATGGAATAAATTCACAAACGATTGGATCAAATGTTACAAGTTTATTAAATAATAAATTTGCCGCTCGAAAGTTGTTTATTTAAGTGCCTTAGCAGGATGAAGCGGTCTTCAAAAATTTACAAATTAAATACCATTTTGTGTATCACCTTATAAATGTCAAAGAGATTTTCTTATAATGAAAAATATTTTAGCATCATGGTCAGACTGTACGCAAACGCAATTGGCTGTGGGTTAGATTCTTACTGGGAGAACAATTATAATATTTAAATTTAGTTTCATTTCTACGGTCTGGTAAGACAAGATGCGGAGTTAAGTTCCGCCACCAGTATGTTTTAACACTACTTTCTCTCTGACTAACTTGCCAAGCGGGGGAAATTATTAAGGAAAAATATTTTATAAGCTATTTATATCGCATTTATATATTTTAGTACCATTAAAGTAGTATAAAAGAGGAAATAAAACAGTAGATCAAGGATCTCTTTACTAAAATTCTTTAATTTTGATGGTTTTATGTTTTATGTCTATGCATTAAGCGTGATACATTCATATATTATCTGTTCACTTACATACTTCAATAAAGGAAGAGTTTTCCCAATTCGACCATATATTCCTATATGGGTATTAATCCTTATATTATCCTTTATAAAAATTATACTACACGTGAGTTATGGAATAAATTTTAATAGTTTTTAATAACTCATTCTGATAGTGGCATATTAGGAAAAACGAAACAAACTCTAGAAAATCATATGAGTAACTTGTACGCTTTTTTAAGTGAGTTTATATTTAAAGTTTATTTTTATTTTTTTTAATTTCTGCTAATGTTCGATTTTAGAAATCAATCGGCTTCAGTTGTCTATATGATATGATAGATATTAAGCTGCTATTCCATTTTTTTCTATCAGACTGAAACTCCAATATGTTAAATACAAACAATATACTGAATCGCTATGTACTGCACTCAATATACTTATATTTATGAAACTAATTCATTGAGTAAGTGATAAAAGGTACTGGGTGTAGAAATTTGCCAATGTTAACAAAACACAAAGAAAAGAAATCTTGAACTTGCTACCGAATTAAATATCTTGCAGGATAAAGAGGAAAAGGTAGAAAAGTAAATGATAGGACAAATCCAGTAAAAGTAGAAATATTATAATGACAGAAAATCCTAATATGTAATATAAATATGATGAGAGAAAATGAAAAAACTGTCTAGGACACGTTTTAAATGAAATCATTTTAAGCGGATTAATCGCGTATATTTTGGTATTCGAATGGTAGATTACCTGTGACCACGGACTGCTGTAAAGAGTTCGAAACGTCGAGTTTTTATAATAATTTTATATTTTCGATTAATCTGTTTAAAACAGTTTCATTTAATGTGTGTAATCATATTAAATATTCCTAGGTTCCTTTCCCTTTAGTTACTATATTTAATATAGCAACTAAGAATATATAAAATCGATATATTAGTCAATAAGAAATAATTTGAAAAGTTTCATCGCTTAAATTTAAGAGTGGTTTTCCATTCCCCACTTACGTTAGTTCAAAAACTTTTATATTATACGAAAATGATTGCTTCAACAAATGAATATTTGTGATATTATTTTAAATATTGCATTTAGTTTCTTTTTCCAGAGAATTCGTTTTTAGTATTATTATTTCTTGAAATAATTTTCTTTATAACAATAAATTATGTATGTATGTAATTATGTACACATGTAACTGTTATCTTATTGTATAAAAATAATCTAAGAAACTTTACTCTTTATCCCGCATAGTAGGGTTGTAAAAGACAATCTAGTGTCAAGTCTGCTTCTAACACTGCTTTCTTTATAGAGTTGCACAATTACATGATCAATATTGTAATTATATGTTTTTAAGATACTTGTATATTTTATTTCCTCATGAAATTAAATCTATAACCTTATAAACAGTCAAACTCTATCTAAATATTCCATTGTGGTGATTATTTTATAAGCAATACACTTATTCGCCTCAGCCTAAGCCTTATAGTGCCGCCTGACATAGGCCTACCCCAAGGATATCCACGACGATATAATTATTGAATAAATAAAATTATCACTCAGTAGTCAATGTTCCTAAAATATCACGGAATCATTCTCTTCATGTTTAACGCTACGTATGGCTTCCGTCCCAAGAGTGATGACGCAATGCTTCATATCTTTCTACGAATATATATATAAAAAATATGGTATATTACGTTATGATTCTAATATCAGTACAGTTTAAAGTAAGCTATTTACTTAAATTTTAATTATTTTAAATATAATTCAAGTTTTTTTTTACATACTTTGAATATAAAAGAGGAAATAATCGATTTCTCATATATGAGCATACGTTAAAAATGTCTTAAAGCTTCTTTTCTTTTAGGCAAACTTTTAGTATTATCGCCACTTTCTTCAGAAGTAAAGCGATTTGCAAGATTCTTTCCGCGTTAGTAAGCTTAGTTGAGCCCGGTCGGGTTAGACTTCGGGCGATACGGCTTATCCAGAAATGGATGAAATTTTAAAATATCCACTTTAGCTATAAGCTTTAAGCTGAATTTCTTAAGGAAATTTAATTTTGCAATATGGGCGAGCGTTTATTAAAAAATTTTTTTGTAAATTAACAATATAAATACATTTTTCATAAATATAGTTATTTTTTATATCATCACTAACTAATATAAATATATTAATTAGTAATTATATACAAAAAAATTGAAATCATATTTCAATGCCTTGTGAGATGTTTTTCTACTTAGGCACTAATAATTTAAAAAATAATGTCACTCGTCGTTAAATACAAAATTAACTAAATATTTATTTAGTGATGTATAATCTAAGATATTCCAGTAAACAGTCTAAATTTTGTATTCCAAGTAAACTCCTGGCTAAAATAAGCCGCCGAAGTGAGGTCCTAATTAAAAATACACAACTAACCTGTTAAATGTAAAGGTCATCGCTGAATTTCGCAAAACAACGGTCTTGAATCTAGTACCTTCGTTCAACAAAAACACATACATACAAACATAGTCACTAAGAATTTTTACACAATTTTTTATACACTTTATTCACTCACTATATTCCGATACTGACAAAGTTATTTCGTAGAGCCGCCGTAGAGTTTGGACGTAGCGTGCGTAGCGCTTGGTGTAGTACGTCTGACTGCTACGCGAGTCTACGAAACGCGCAAGTCCAAACTACCGATGGCTTACTTGATCTGTGTAAAACTCTAAATTTTGTCACATTAAAGTACATATATATATTACATTTGTTATATAGCTTAACACATAATATACTAAACAATATTATATTATTTTTGAAGTGAAAGTGTCTGGAAAATGTATAACCAAGATTTTTAAATGGCTGGATGGTTGGAGGTGATTCCCTAAGGCTAGATTCCCTAAAGCCAGATTTATATGATTTGAAACTAATTTTGATACACATTTATTTGGTGTAAAATTTTATTGTAAGCTCCAAGTACCCGTGATCACGATCTGCCCACTCACAATAAAACGTCGTACAAATGTCGAATTACAAAAATGATAATGTTATATCCTCGGTAATTCAAAACATTCTAATCCTCGGTAATTCAAACGATTGACTACCGACTACTTATTTAGCATCTAAGGGTTTAAATATCTAGTTTTATATGTATTATATATATTTAGGTTGTTAGGTTTGTTCTCATATAGCAGGGTAGTCAGAAAGATTCTAGTTTCAACGACATTTCGTTCCAAGACATTACGTTTATGATTGAGTGGCGGAGTTTAACCCTACCAAATAACCATCTTATAATATTTTAAAAATGTAGAGACACGATTCACAAACAAAAATAAATCGTTTTTAAACAAATTCTCAAGAAACTAGACCCGTTAACATTTTTAAGGGAAAGTTTTCGTAGGGATGAAAAACGGTCCAATTATAAAGGCATCCCCGCTTAATTGTCTTTTCTTTATGGAAAGTTTTACATAAGTTTTTTTCTTAGATTACGTCGCTCTCTCACTCGTTTGTGCTATATTAGATATAGAGCAAAAAATCATGTTACTGGGCAAGCGGAAAACGTAAACCAGATTTATTAATACTTACCGTTATTTATCCTCGAAGTTGTTGATAACGGAATTCGCAACCCTAATGTTTCCAAAATCGTTTATATTTTAAGGAAAAACTTTGATTTTCTTAGAAAATAGAAAAATATTATGAATTGTAATTGGAGTTGTCTTGTGCCTATAAGCTCACAAGAATGGAAATGTCAGAATTAAGAATTATTAAACACGTAAAATTATGGAAATTAAATATTATGTAAGCTACATATGATATTTTCTTACTATGTTCTCTATGATTGAGCTGCTATGCGGGAAAGTGCGTGAAAGTCCTTTATATGGCCACTTAGTAAACATATTTGCAATCTCATGTTATTGTGTATGGAGAGACAAATCACTGCGTATATAATTACTTACTTTAAATTGGAAGCCAATATAATTTTGTATGTTGTAGTATTAAAAACAAGGATTTTACATACCCATTGAATGTATAATTCACAATAATTTTAATTATATAAACATGTTATATTTTATTATTCTTTGGTATGTTGTTTTACGTCCTTGAACTAGTAAAACTATATGGGAATTAAACCACAACCTTTCGACGATATAATGAATCCATAAATTGATATAGTTTTTAAACAGTACATGAAATCTCTTAGAACATAATTATAACACGCCATAATATTTAAAATTATATTACAAGGAGAAAAAGAAGGCAAAGGAAAACATTAATTTGAAACTCGAGGCCTCGATTAATAATTAGAAACAAGTGTTGCAGATACTCAAAGATGAGATTCTAACGAATTGCAGTAAAAATAATTGGGAGGTAATATTTTTTTAATGGCTTTATTTATTTATTTATTTATTTATTTTTTACTTCTAAAAATAAAATAAATTAAATTTATTATATAAATCTTTATAACTACCCTGTACCGATAAACCTACTTGTTGCAGGACTTCAATATTCAACCCCTATTAAAAGATTTTTTATATTTTTTATTTTTCTATACTGTAGCTCTAGTAATACGAAGCGTGGGATTAAATTATATCACAAAATATTGTAATATCTAGAATTTTATTGGAAAATCTAAACACTAAGTGTTCTCTTTCTTCGGTAAAACGTGAAAGTATATTTAAAATATTTCTTACTATCCTCAATTTGTTATATGAATAGAAAAAAAATCTCTTCACTTTATAATGTCTAAAAATAAAATTCTTACTTGTTCTTATTTTACAATAATATATAAAACTTGTGTATAATTAATTATATTTTTTTTGACCTCATAGCAGGGTAGATAGAATGTACCTAATGTCAAGACACTCCGTACTTTAGTTCCCACCGAATTCGAGACATTGCGTATTGAGTGGTGGAAATCAACGCCGCACTTTGTCATTTACCACAGCGAGGAATTGAAAATAATTTAAATATTATCACTCCCCCAAGTGGGGATCGAACCCACGATTGATCGCGTTTACAGTCAGACACTGTCCCACTGCGCCACTACGGGTCTCTTAATTATGTTTTGAAATTTAATTTAAGAATTATTTTTTTACGGAAAGCAAAGAACAGAGTTTCTTTTGTATCTTTGCCCATATCTACCTTAGAGCAAATTGAAATTAAAACAACAATTTAACCGTCAGCTGAAAGACATCCACTTCTGTCTTCTATCTTGTAGAGTGATATTTTCCATTTTGGCCTACTTGCTTCTCTCATACAACAGTTTAGTGTAAATATCAATATTTAAAACCAGTAATAAAAATATAGTTCATAACTCTAAGAACTTGATTTCACTAACTTTCCTTTTGGCTTACAGGCTTTTACCGTGAATATTTCAGAAATAAGCTGTATCATCTAAAACGGAACGTGGCGTAGTATCCTGAGGGTTACCAAGCGTTTACTTGGTATTGAACACAGTTTTCTCTTACAACTCCTTTAAGACGCTTGTACTGTTTATATAATTCTTTTTTATATTCGATATCAATTTCTAATTTTATTATTATTTGAATATATATTTAAGAATATGAAAACATAAAAAATAACAATAATATACATAGTAACCATTTCTTACATATTTTTTTTGCTATTTTATACTAGAAATGAATACATTTATAATTATCAAACGTCTTAAATAATGATTACAATATACAAATACAATAAAAGCTATCCAAATTGTTCAGTGTTAAACCTAGTGTATGTCCTAATTTATGTCCTCATGTATGTATGTAACTTCATGTATGTATACTATTGTATGTGTATTGGTTATATAAGGTATTCACTATACCAACATTTTTTCAAGCAATAGCAAAATAATACATTTTGCTTCACACTTTATCCCTCATGTACAATACAGTAAAAAAACCTAGAGTCAAGACACTCCATTGAAATTTGATTAGGTGTTACCAGATGGGAGAAATAAAAAAAATAAACAATTGAATTAAATATAATTTTCTATTGAACATGGCCACCCTTGCTGTAGTGCACCAGCTGGCAGTTCCAATTTCGTTGCCATTGCATTTTAAAGACTAAATTTGTGCCTAACAGAGATATTTAAATATTATAACGGCGTCGTGAAAGCAACTTGTACCGCCTATTGTCACGATTGTTTTGTTTCTAATATGACTTTATTAATTCTACATATAAAATCAGTTTTTTAATATTTTAAGAGAATGTTGTATGAAGATTTGAGTGGAATTCTGTTACTAAGCCTCCTGGCTATCTCTGAGAAAATATTTTATTACTTTTAATAAAATATCACGCGGTAACTGCATATGAAGACCATCGTGGCTCAATAGAACAGTGTTTGCTTGTAAATGAGATTGATTGTGCGTTCTGTTCCCATTTGGAGCAATAACGTTTAAAAATTATTTTATACTCCGCTTTGGTGAGGCCAAATGTGGCGTTAAGGTCGCCATTTAACACGCAACGTCTCGATTTTAAGCGGAAAGCAGTCGCTTGCAGGTCAGGAAATTGTCTTGTAAACAGTTTCCTGAACTGAAACTGACTACTTGCATACTTTGCGAGATAAAACGTGTATATATATATATATATATATAGAGCGGACAAGTGTATATATATGAAACATTTTCAACTTTTCTTTTATATATAGATCTTTAGGAGCTGAGCTCTGAGCTTTCAATAATAATAGGACAAAAAGATGCGAACGCAGTTTTTACTGGATTAAATTTTATATTAATAAAAAAAAATTTCGTCGATTTTTGGTTAACTTTTATATGATAACGGTTGACAAGTTGAACAAGTGTGAAAATAATCACAAAGTAAATGCAAAGGAAGTCGCCGGAAGTAACTAGCAACTAAATAAACGGAAAGTGACTTATATACATACATTATTTTATAAGTAACATAAATTACGTCAAAAAAAATAACATTATTGCAAATCACCGACTATTCATAAATTCAAAGGAGTCTATAAGTTTGACACAATTATCCCCCAAACCCTTAGGGCCCGCTTAATTACCCGTCAGGATGAACAGGCGTATTCCTTTGGGCGCCAAACTATTCTCCTTACGGTTTGGAATAGTAATATTGCAATATTTTTTTTATATCTTGATAATATTTTATACGAAATAATTCAGACAAATTAATTATATTGCGTGTTGACTCTCGAATGCATTGGAAAGCGGAGTGCGGAGTGTCTTGGCACTACGTACTTCTAGTATACTCTGTTATGTTTAAAATATGAAGTTAAAATTAAAAATAAAAAGTAATAATAAAATGGCCTGTCGTAAGGCAGTGTGAGAGCGTCTGACTGTAAACGCGATAGGTTGTGGGTTCGATTCCCATTCGAAAGAGTGGTTATATTTAAATTATTTGAAAGAGAGAATCTAATGTCAAAACTCTTCATTCTCTTCGTTTGGAACTCAATATGAAAGAGGAAAATAATTTCTTAATGTGTATGTATAAATAATTTCACCAATAGCCACGTAGAAATTGATTTGCCATCTCTACTTTACGCCCAAATTTGAATACGTGTTGAGTGACGGAACTCAACGCCGCTCTTTATCTAAGCAGAACAGAGAAATGGCCAACCATCGATTCCACGATGGATATTTACATATGTAGCATAACATTTTATAAAGGAAACTAAACTTATCAGACACTTAGTAGATGATGTTGGCAAACTTCCGGAAGTGATTAGAGCAAAATTAATAACCTATTGGTGAATGAATGGGGTCTTTAAGGAGCAAACTATGGACGCTTTGCTTAAGTTTACAATTTGACACTGAATAGATATTAAGAACTTAGTATGTATTGAACATTATATTTAATTTCAAATCTTTTACAAATTTATTTATGTGATCTCTATTTTTCCGCTGTGGTAAGATAAAACGCGGAGTTAAGATCAGTGATGTTACCATTTTCAAAAATATATTATCACCAAAATATACTCATATAATGCATAAAATAATAACTTTTAAAGCTATAATATATAAAATATGTATTATAGCTCTAAAAGTAGATATATATATATATATATATATATATATATATATATATATATATATATATATATATATATAGAATACTATTTTTTATAGCGACTGTCTAATAACATTAGTTGTGGGTTCAATTTCCACTTTAGGGACAAAGCGCAGCACTGAGTTCGCCAATTAACGTTGCAATGTCTCAAGTTTGGACGGTATGCAGTCAACGGAGTGTCTTGACACAAGATTATCTCTGTCTACCCTGCTAAGCGGGACAAAGCGTGAAGTTGCTTATAATAATTTTATTAAAAGTGTGTAAAAATCGCGAAAAATTAAATATCTTATTATCCTTCAGCTACGGAAATGGGTTTTATTTTACTAATATACTGACGTGGGGTCTCTGAGGCACGTATATATATATGCTTAAAATTATAATTATTTTTAAGGTTTATTGTTTAGCAAGTAGGTTTAATTCAAATATAAATAAAACTTAATATTTTTTTTCTTTATTTATTAATAATTAACTGTTATTTAAAAATACAAAATTTCTAACAAATCTCTACATCATTCTTAGCAAGTGCATATATTTCAATCAAAAGTATTTCAATTCATTACATTTTTATTCACTCACGTAGTTTCAGTTAATGTTTGCTTTTTATATATATATATATATATATATATATATATATATATATATATATATATATATATATATATATATATATATCATCAACTCATCGTTTATGTTCGTCAAGTAACTAATTATTATGTTCTTTGTGCTAGCTGCTTTGTAAAATTAAAGTTTAAACTGTTATATGTGCTAGAGTCGTTCATCTGTTATAACGATGTCATACTATATACTAAGTGTAACTTACAGCTTACATTAAGTAAAATTATATTTTTTTTATTTTTTATATTTAAAATTGTGCCTTTCTAAGGCAAAAACAATTTTCTCGCATATTTTGACTTTAGCTACCCGAGTGAGTTCTACCGGTTGAAAAAATGATTATATATTTACTGTTTTTGGACAAAGCCCAGCGTTCAATAACATACAATATTTTTTGCAATGTGTAGAACGCAGTTTTCTGTCCAGGTTCTCAGTGACTTTCCTGAAAATAAGTTACCTAGTAAAAAAGGGTTTGAAAATAAATATATAATATATAGAAAAGTATGTTATTCATTGTAGTGGTCCCTGAAACCACATTGAGTCTAGATAAAACGCTTACAGCCTAAAGTTTATCTCTTAACCATAAGCTTAATACTCAAACAAAACTATGTTTCAATAATATTTAATAATAGAGTGCTCTCTAGCTAGATGGAGGTATAATTATAGTGGTAAGGTAATGGTGGTGCCTACACCGAACCTGTGACCATCTCTATCCTGGTGAATGCGTCAGAGGAAAAGTATTATTATATCTAAGAGGGTTCTACCTGTTGTTATCTTTGGAAGGCATGAGGACATCCTGTGTCCTCACGCCTTCCAAAGACCCGGATTCCTTTGAACCCAAGAATTATTTCAGAAAAACATAATACTAACAATAATAACAATAAAGGTCCGGCGTCGTGCCAAAAACCATCCACCAATACTAAAAACTATTAGACTTAAACGACTACGTAATACATATTACAAAAAGCCGCTATATTAAATATATGTACAAATATAAAGGAAATTCTCGCAGCTAGAATAAAGTGATAAATCCCACATCCAAACGTAACACTCTTCACTATGTAATTACTTGGTGCAAGCCCGTAGTTGAAGGTATATACCAGGTTATATGAGATTAGATGAGAAAATATAATTTTAATCAATATTAAAGGTAATAGTGTTAGTAATCTTTATTTTATACCCAGAAATAACAAATAAATAAATATAAAAAAAATCTCAAGCCGGACAAACTGCGACCTAATCACAGAAATAGTGATCTCTTCCCGTAAAGTAAAAAGTAAAAACAAGAAACTGAATTGAAGGATGAACAATACACATAATAGATACACAAAATAACATATTACTAGAACATTACATTTAATATCCATACATGTTAACATTTTAAAAAAACGTATAAAAATTTGAACGCAGCCGGATACGAACCTGCACCTCTTGGTAACTATCAAAGCAGTCCGACTGCTAAGCCATGAGGTCTATTACCGGCTACATCATAGTTCTTATACGTTTTATTACAAAATTTTTATATTGTTAGCATCTCTGTAGAGATATTTTTACAAATATATACTGCTATATATATACTGCTACCTAAAGATTATTAAGAAATAATAAGAGAGAATCCTATTTAATATTTTACTATTTTTAAAGTGTTATTCCACACTTATAAAAGACAACAAAAAAAAACAAAAATGTTATTAAAATTCCTTTAAGTGGTATATTCGTCACAAAAACCTGTAAATTCGTAACACACGTACCTGCCACGTAACGTTAATGTATAATACATGACATACATATATACATACATACGTTTGTGATTAATCGCCGGATAGCAGAATGATAAGGGGTTGCCTAATCCCACCCCATTTCACCTGAAGTGTGATTTATTTACTTATTTTTAAGGGATGCTAAATAGACTCATTTCGAATGCGACAGAGCCTCCCTCGCTGTGTAACCATTGAATAATTAATGAAATGATTTCGTTCTAATACATTTTTCCATGTTAAATTATACTGTTTATGTTACGTTTGAAAACGTCGCTGTTATTTTTTTTTTGGATTTAAAATTCGTTTTTCATATTTATTTAAATGCGTATAATGGATGACGTTGTCTTTTAGATTGGATGATTATTTATTTTTTTAGCTTCACGCTTTTATCTCGCATAGTAGGGTAGATGTGAAGTACCTTGTGTCAAGACAATTCGTACTCTGCTAGTACTTATTCTTACAATATTTCGGTCGGTTGTGGGTTCAATTTCCACTGGAGGAAATGATTATATTTAAATCATTTTAATTTTCTCGCTATGGTAAGACTAAGAGCTGCGTTGCCTTGTACCATGTCTAACCTATGCAAGTTAAACCTGGAAATATACATACAAAATAGAAAGCAAAATTACTACCTGCCAACGCGGAATAGAACTAAGTATGCTGAATGCTAAAAAGATACAAAAAAATCGTCACACAAAAATTAGAGAAACCTCCAACGCAACAGATGCTCTAACTTACGCTAAAAAAACTAAAATAAAAGTGGGCATGTAGCAAGGATAACGAGAGATGGATCAGCAGGGGTAACAACGTGGAAGGATAGACGGGCAGACGAGCTGATAAAAACAGCTGGTGCCTGTTGGCCGCAAATAGCTCAGGATAGACATATATGGACTTCTTCAGAGGATATCTTCAGCTTCACTTGAGGGGGTTATGCAAATTAACAAGCCAACTTATTGAAATTTTGTACATAATTTTTTTTAACATTAATAACGAAATTCTTTTCTTTAATCCTATGTTAAGCACATAGGATTCATTCTATGCTCTATGCTCTATGATGATAGAATGATATTCTATATCTCTTTGGATTCACTCTAGCATGAAAAAGATTTATTTATTTATTTATTTTTTCTATGCAAATCTTGAATTTCATATTTATATAAAAGTCTCAAATTGATTTCTAATTCAGGAATATATGTATAAATATGAAAAAAATTTAACTGCGCTACTAAAACGCTGGTATTAAACGCTTTTTTTACATTTACGAGTACAAACTAGTTTTATCCAGAAAATTGACCTTAAAATATTAGAAATAGCTAAAAAACTGAATAAACTAGTTCTTAACGCTTACTTAGAGAAGTACTATACCTCATACAAATTATAAGAGCCATTTTGAAAAGCTCTTTTTAAAAATATGAAATATTTATATTTTATTTTTCTGCTCTAGTGAGACAAAGCGCGGCGTTGAGTTCGCCCCTCAACACGCAATAATATTGATTTCAGTTAAGCTGACGCTCAACGGCGTGTATAGTTACTTAGGTTGTCTCAGATAATCCTGCTAAGAGGGAAAAGCGTGAAATTACCGTTTTTGTTAATTTTATAATATAAAATTAACTTTTATAAAAAAAATGTTTGTAATATATTAAATATTTTAATTGCAATATGCCGTAACACCCAAAATGGCGGACAAGTTATGTTTTTTATATAGCTTCACGCTTATATACCGCAAAGCGGAATAGGCAGAAAGTACCTAGTGTCAAGACACTCTGTACTTCGATTTTCACCGAATTCGAGACATAGCGTGTTGAATGGTGGAACTCAACGCTGCACTTTTCTTAACAGAGTGAGGAAGTGAAAATTATTTAAATATAATCACTCCGCTGTGTGGGAATCAAACCCACAACCGATCGCATTTACAGTCGGACGCTGTCCCACTGCGCCGCAACTGGCCTTCATTTTAAGCACTCATTATAAATGTAATGCCTAGAAACGAAAAATAATAAAATAATACATTCTGTCAAGCAATATTTTATTAATTTGATCTATATATTTGTCTATATATTTATATATAACTAAGAAATAAAAGAAAAATACATATATATATATATATATATATATATATATATATATATATATATATGTATATATATATAATTCCTAAAATTTCTGAACTATTTTCGCCAAAACTACTCAACTGTCAGATGAAATCCAGCAATAGTATACTTACAAAGCAAAAGTTTGCTTACTAAGAAATTTCATTAAAATAGGCTTAAATATATTTGATATTAATGAAGAAAAGCTTTAAATTAATCTGATTATTTTAGACATAAAAGGAAAATATAAAGACAAGTAAATATCATTGTGATGTAATAAATATGTACGTAAGTAAAGTGTTTTAGCTAAACAAGCATTATAAGTAAATTGAAGTAAGAAGAAGAAGAAGTTTGTTCTTCTTTTTAAGATTTTTTCAAAAGGATGAAGTTGAATCTCGTAAAAGTAATGCAAAAATTAATAAATATGTAATAAAATAAAATAAAAGCGTAAAGCTAAAAAAAAAACAATAATTTTTACAAAAAAATTTACTATATAAGACAAATACTAGACATACTAACATGTACATATATGATATACAGTTCTGTATAGAGTGCATACAAATAGTTACGGCCGACTTCAATCTCTATTTTTTTTTAATCCCGGGATGTCAAGATTGGTTATCTACGATCTCGGGATAAACCCGAGATTAAGTAGCAGCAGAGTATACTGTATATCAATTTTATTTTTTTTATAAAAATTAAACAAATGTATTTCCCCAGTTTTAAATGATGCTGTTTTAAACGGATTAATCGCGTATTTTGTTATTTGAAAATAAATTGGAAACCTGGAGTTTCGAACACTTTACAGTAGTCCGTGGTCACAGGTAGACTGATGTAGCATTCGACTGTCAATTGATACAGAAATTAATTTTATCAATCTACCGCCACCTGTTTCTTAATTGCTTCGCGTACTGCACTGGATTCTTGCAGAATGAGCTGACTGTATTTTTATCTCTGGTTTGGTGGATTTGAGACCTTAAATGTTTTATAAGAGTGTCCCAGATGGTAGAGAGTTTCCAACCAGATTAGGATGTTTTTGAGTTATAATAGCTGTAAATGGTCTCTCTTCACATACGGTAGAAGTGTTAGTTGTCTCTTAATTGTGAGTGGATTGCTGGTCTTCATGCAACGCTGGTGGGGAACTAGCAGCTTTGCAGTAGTTTGGTGAGGAGCATCTTTCACTTGTCGTCCACTAAGTGTTCAGCGGCGCGAAGGTGGTAAGCTCTATGAAACAAAGATTTGGTAACAGTAAGTAACAATATTTTTATTTATAGAATTGAGATGATTTAGGAATATATAAATATTGTCCGTAGGTGCAATTGTGAAAGTATCATCTACGTACCGCTTATATATTCTAGGTAGACATAGTGCAGAGCCAAGAGCCATCTCCTCGAAATCCTCCATGTATATATTAAAGGCGCACCATAGAAATGCCATCTACTTGCAAATAGAATACTTGATTGAACACTAGACTCCAGATGTAAGGCAGTGTTCTAAAAGTTCAAGATATTCAATAGGCATCTTGTTTTTCTCTTTCTTGCATTTTTCTTTAACAATGGTTGCAAGCTCTCTACCACCTGGAACCTACTTATAAAAAAATTAATATCTCAAGTCCACCATACCAGAGACAAAGATACAGTCATCTCATTCTGCAAGAATCCAGGGCAGTACGCGGAGCAATTAAGAAACATATGGCGATAAATTGATATAATTCGTTTTGTATCAAGTGACGGACGAATGCCACCTCAGACTACTTGTGTTTAGTAAATTGTTTGAAATCGTAAGGTTTCCAAAAATGTATTTTCGAATAACAAAATATACGCGATTAATCCGTGCAAAATGTTTTCATTTAAAATGTGTATAAAAAAAATTTCAGTACCTTCATACAATGTGTAAGTCTGCGTCTAAAGAACCATTAAAAAATACAAAAATTAATGTAATTATTTATAAATTTAAAAGTTTAGATTTATTCCACTAATTAATATTTCACTAATATCGTATTATAAATTCTTATAATTATTTAAATTCTAATGTGCAGTCAACATCAGACTTTAAATGCATTTGGTTGTGGGTTCGATTCCCACTCGGTGGAATGATTATAATTAAATTATTTGCATTTCCTCGCTCTGGTAAGACAAAGCGCAGTGTTGAGGTCCCCTCAATCAACAAGCAATATCTTGAATTTGGCGGAAAAAGAAGTACTGAGTGTCTTCGCACTAAATAGAGAACACATATATTTTAATTTATATTCTGTAAATAAAGTTTTTCTTTGAAACTATTTTAACCGGATTAATCGCGTATATTTTGGTATTCGAAAATACACATATAGTTCACATTTAAAATGTATAAAAATCGAAAATCAAAGATCTTATTAAAAAATTTCTTTATTATCATAAATAAACCACTAGTAAGATAGAAAAATCAGTTTTCAAAAAACTTTTATAAAACAAACATAAGTCTGTATTTCGTATGAATTCACTTCAAGTAAAAAGAAAGTGTTACATAAAATCTCAGTTAAGAAATGTCGAGTTAAGGTTTTCCCAATGACCTTATGTTAGGTATTTTATTATGAGCCTAACAGACCGGTTGTGTGCTGGGATGTGACCTTAAATAAGAGCAAATTCATTCGAGCGAATGTGTAACAAATGTATGAAATCGAAATTCATTTGTAAACACACTACTAGGGGCTTAGTTATAACTTTAAATAAACATAATTGGTACAATTTTTATTCTACTTTACTTTATTTTTTTTAAATTTTGAATTTTTTTTTAATTGAATGTAGGCCGGTCGTTGCGCAGTGGTACGGCGTCTGGTTGTAAACGCGATTGATCTCATATTTAGGGAAGTGATTATTATTTATTCTAAATACTTATTCAATTCTATTTCTTTTTCCCATTCTGATAATATGCAGCGTTAAGTGCCATTCAATATGCTATATTTTGTATTCAGCGGAGAATGGAAACCGAAGTCTCCTGCTGCGCCACGTTGGAGCAAAATTTAAAATGTTAAATAATTAAGAAGGTCTTTGATTTTTACACATTTAACAAGTATATCTATCTACTACCTGTGACATCGGATTACTTTAAAGTGGTCGAAACGTCAAATTTTCAAAAATGCATTTTCGAATACCAAAATATACGCGATTAATCTGTAGGGAAGTACTATGTATAATTATTGTTTATTTAGTGTGTTACATTATTAATATATTATTTATTAATTTTTTTTTTCTTATTCTATAAAATATAAATTAATACACGAACACATATATACATACACACACATATATATATATATATATATATATATATATATATATATATATATATATATATATATATATATATATATATATATATATATTATAAAATTCATATATTTAAGTATTCTATATATTAGTAATTAGAATATTTACAACAACGAAGCCGCGGATGGGTTACCTGGTGGCAAGGACTTTTCGCCTATCGCCTTGTCGTTGATTCAAACAATAATAACAGTCGATACTCGTCTTTCAATGCGCTTCCATACATTTCCTTTGTTCTGTTATAATATTTATCACAACCACACAACACTATAAATCTATTTATTTATTTATTTATTTTTAGCTTCATGCTTCATCCCTGGCGGGGTAGTGAGAGAGTACGGAGCGCCAAACGCTACGGTCCCTGCATACCTCTTTCGCCTCGTCCACAGTCATTATCCTCTTCATGCATGCCCTTCAAAATATTTTCATTTTACATATTAACATCTACTTAATTTTCTAAATGTAACGCATTCAAATACTGTTACAATTTTATATGTATATCAATACGCAAAGAGATAGACTCGTTTCAGAGACAGTATCTCTCGTTGTCAAGTACACACCCGACCGTGAAAAGCTTTTGCTAATAAAATTAGGCACGCTTCCAAATGTATTTCCATTATAATACAAAGTATGTTGATCCTTATTATCCTGTGACGCCGTTATGGCGCAGTCGAGAAGTGAGTGATGTACATGACATGGTTTCGGGTTGATTGCCAATGGAGGGTTAAGAATAATAAACGGTAGACATAGGTTTTTATAGGAATACTTTCATTTCCTCGCTATGGTAAACCTAAACACGGCGTTGAATTCCGCCACTCAATATGAAACGTCTTAAATTCGGCGAAATCCAGACCACGGAGTGTCTTGACAGGTACTTTCTGTCTACCCTGCAATGTTGTATGAATGGATGTTTAATACTCTTTTACGTAAAAACTGCTGAACGAATTTAGTATAACTTAACAGTATTAGAGGTAGTAATAATAATCTTAAAAAGTATAGTAAATTTTATGACTCCAGTTGACTAAGTAGCGGTAGGTCCTTTTATATACGACGTATTGTCTATAGTCTTACTGATAAAAAGAAAGAAAATTGAATATAAATATATTTTTATTGCAGTATAAAACTATCTTGAACAACAGGGTAGTCAGTGATAGACTAGTGTCAAGACACTCTGACTGTCAGCCGCCCGAAATCGAGACATTAAGTGTTGAGTGAGGAAGACGTGTCAACTTCATACTTTATCTTACCAGAGCAGAGAAATAAAAATAAACTTAAAATATAGTAATTCCCAGGAATCGAAGCCACATCCAATCGCATTTTAATCAGCAGCTGAACAGCCAGGCTTTTCAACTTTATATTGTTCCGTTATCATATACCCGCAATACCCTATATTCTAGTATCCAGGGTTACTTACAGTGTCGTAAATATTTCAACAACACAGCCTTAACGTGGAGGCTTTTAAAAAAATTGGACTATTTATTTACTTTTTATTGTTGACGCGTAGTATTTGTAATGTAATGATGTTTTTTATTCTTTTTTTTGGTTTACGCATCTCGTCCTATATTGAATTACTATATTTTCTATATCTAATAATAATTTTATTCTTAATAAGGCAGTCAGATAGAACCTAGTGTCAAAACATTAGGCAGCGTTGAGTTTCACAACCACCAGAAATTAGAAAATGGAATGGCGTATGTGATCTATTTAATTAAATTAATCGTTTTATTGGTACAGTACAGTAAAGATAAGTTAAGTGTTAGAAAAAACTTGCGGGGTAGTCAGAACCCCTATCCCTTGTGGGGTGTAACTACCCCGCAAGGGATAGGGAGAAATTCTTAAGTAGCCTAGCTTAGTTCTAAATAATTATAGTAATGTAAGTTTTACAAGAGAAATAAAATTACAATAACGAAAATAAGGTATAGACTTAGTTCGTAGTGTAGTATTATTTTTTAGCTTCACATTTTATCCCGCATAGTAGGGTAAACAAGAAGTACTTAGTGTCACGACACTCTGAACTCCGTTTTCCGCTAAATTGGAAACATTTTCTCTTACAAGAGCGAAAAAGTAAAAATAGTTTAAATATAATCATTCCCGGAGTGGGAATCAAACCTACATAAAATCGTATTTACAGTCAGACACTGTCCCACTGGGCAATAGCTGGCCTTAATAAATTATATAAATAATATATACACACACATATATACATATATATATATATATATATATATATATATATATATATATATATATATATATATATTATAAAAAAAATCTTCGACTACCCTGTGATGCTATATAAATGACACTGTGTTTGTCATTTTTTAAGTCTGTAAATTTTCCCAACCATTTTCTCCTCTAGACAGAACCAAATATTGTATAAATTAGGGACCGCATACTAAATTAGAAAGTGAAATATATAATTCACTAAGTATTACATGAAATTATCTTTTCAAAGTAAGGAGAGTTAATTATGTTTTACTTTTGTGAAACACGTTAGGCAAAAACTAATTTTGGTGTTGGTACGTGTTGGGTTTCAGTGGGTGCACGACTGCTTTGTTATGTACCAATTTTGCAAGTCTTAAAATTTGAATTTGTATACATTTTTTCTTGGTAAAATGAAAGTTTTTGGTACATTTTTCATCTTTTTTTATTTATGCTTTCCCTCAAATAGCACTCCGTTCTTTATCTGAGGCATAAATTCGAGACATTACATGAATGAATAGCGAAACTGAACGCCTCGTGTTTTCTTACCAAAACTAAAGAACTAGAGTAGACAGAATGTACCTAGTGTCAAGGCTCTTTACTTCGCTTTCCACCGAATTCAAGACATCGCATATTGAGTGGTGGAACTCAACGCTACAATTTGTCTTACCAGAACAAAGAAGTGAAAATAATTTTTAATATAATTCCTAACTCGAGTGTGGATCGAACCCACAACCGACCGTGTTTACAGTCAGACAATGTCCCATTGCGCCACGACCGGCCTCAAATTAATCATAATTTAAAAAAAATCCTTCATTGGGAATGGACAAAACACCACTGCGCATCGTGTGTTTATGTTTTTGCTTACAAAATATAAAAAAAAAACATAGAAACATTTGTGTTTAAATCAAAACAAATTAGATTTTCATGCGTCGATATGTCAGAATTGAAATTGAATTCTGTATGAGAATCGATTATATTATACCAACGTAGCGTGACGTTACACTGTCCGTTACAGTTTGCAATGGGATTGGAATGGAATTAGTTTTTTTATATATTCGGTCAAATGCCATACACTATTGTTATCTATTCATTATAGAATACACACAAAAAAATTGACGCTGGTCATGGAGCAGTGGAACAGCATCTGGCTGTAAACGCCATCGATTACAGGTTCGATTCCCACTCGGGCGAGTGATTTTATTTAAATTATCTTCATTTCATAGCTCTGGTAAGACAAAACGCGGCGTTGGGTTTCGCCACTCAACACGTAATATCTCAGATTCGGTAGAAAGCGGAGTACGGATTATCTATACTCTAAAGACTTTCTGCCTATGCAAGATAAAAGCGTGAAGCAAAAAAAAATTAAGGCCACTGGTCAAGGACACAGTTTGACAGCGCGTGACTGTAAACGCTAGGGGTTTGATTTTCAATTGGGGGATTATTTTATGTAAATTGACTCAAGAACAAAACAGTAACTGCTGCAGTTCTTATTTAAATCTCCTTTGTGTAACAGAATGCATACAAAATTTAATTTTTCCACCGTATTCCAATAACAAGACCTTACAAAATGTTTCCCCTAATAACCACATCTTCTATTCAATTTTCCCATAAAAAGAAGCATAAAGAAAGAAGATAATGAAGGTCGGCGTTATGAATTTCATTTCTGATTTAGAGCTCGGTAAACAATCACGCTCTTTGCCATAGATACGAATATATTGTGATTTCCTACGACTATTCTGTACATATATTATTTTGGTGCAAGTTATAAGACCGTTAGATGGTTTATTAAAGTGTGCATGAAAAACCATCGTGGTACAGGGGGACTATTTTTCGTTCTTGCTAGTGGAAAGAAGGATTATAAAAAAATTGTATACATTTCTTTATTATGGTAAAAAATGCGGCGTTAAGTTCTGTCACTCAACACGCGAAGTGTTGATTTTGGATGGGAAGTGCATCCCGTCGAACGTAATAAAACATCGAGCATTAAAACATCTCACATCAGATTCACTAAGTATTGAAAATGGATTTTTTTCTTAATGATTAAAAAAAAAATTAATTCGAAAAAAAAAGGATTCGAACCCGCGGCTCTTGACAATCGCCGCAGCGGTATGACCGCAAATTGTGAAGACACTTAAAAAATAATAAAATATTGTTATAGTCTTCTTTATATTTTTATTTATTTACTTATTAACAATCAATAAATAATTTGATTTTAAAATTCTATATATTTTCAGTATCCAATGCAATTTTTGTAAATTTTAAGTGAGTTCCATTTCGCTCTTTTCATTTTTTAAGCAAAATGGGAACATAACTTCGGAGAACACTAGCACTACCCGTCCAATATATAAGCCGAAAGCCAAAAGGTATGTGACGTATATAAGTCCTGATTTTTTTCTTTCCTTTTGCTTCTTAGTTTGTGCGTAGGAATAATTTTCACCTCTTCAGATGAAAACACAGATAAACCAGTTAGTGATTTTTTTATATATATTATTCTTTAAATCTGATAGCTTGTTTTTAGGTAACCTGTCAGTAAAAAAACATAGAGACATCTTCCAAACACTCAAGTTAAAAGCTAATTGAGTTGATTGATATTTTTTTTTCTTTTGTAAAAACTCAAGTCAAAAGATGAATTTAAAATATTATAAAAGTAAAGGATAAAATGCGGTGTTGAGTTCCGCCATCCAATAAACAACGTCTTTGAACCCAGCTGTAAGCGAAATACAAAACAATTCGCCTTGACACTAGGTTCTCTCTGACTAAAGAACTATAAATTTAGTAAATTGTTAATTTTAATATATTTATTTAGAGACATATGACAAATCATACTAGATTTCGTAGAAAATGTGTTTTTTCACCATTTTACTTAGAAATCATTATTATTATTTTCTTTTATTTAAATTATTTTCACTTTCTCGCTCTGGTACGACAAAGTGCTGCGTTGAGTTTCACCACTCAACACTCGATATCTCGAATTCGGTGAAAAGCGAAGTACGGAGTGTCTTGACACTAGGTACTTTATGTCTACACTGCTATGCGGGATAAAAAAACGTAAGGCTAGAAAATAAAGAAATTAGATAAATTCGCTTGTTTGGCCATTGCCTACTCTAGCATGTTCTGGCAACAGTACAAACTACGCTAACCTCAGCATTCTCTTACAACCTATTTACCCACTTGGCAAAAGATATCACATTATAAGATATCTATTTCAAATAGTTTAACCCAAAATACAAAAAAAACGAAACATTTCTACTATATTACATATTGTTTTTGGCTAGAAATTATTAAAATAAATATTATTATGACATAAATTCATTTTTGTAAGTCAATGTTTAAAAAAAATGAGTGCTAGAATAAGAAAACCAAAGTAGTGACTCTACATTTTTGAAAAAACGTATAAAAATGTTGAACGCAGTGGGATTCGAATCCGCGCCTTTTAAAACCGTCAAAGCGTTTACGTTTACGTTTATTCAAAAATGTTTTGTAATCCAAAGTGTGGAATAAAACTTTAAAATTGGTAAATAGTAGTGACTCTAATTGATTATAAAAACTCGAAACCGCGCCTCCTGGATAATTAGTTTGTAAACCTTCGTCTTCTTTTTATACGTTATTTTGAAATTCCCCACTAAAAATCATAGTGTTAGCTTTAAAATGGTAATATATACGTATGTATATATTAGCAGGCAATATAAAACTTAATTGAGATTAATTGGAACACACAATCGCAGTATGACATTTTAATGTAGATAACAGATAAAAGATTTAACTATTGTACTGTTTTACACTTCACTGTATGAAAAAGAATAGAAATATTGTAAAATCAATACATTTTCACGTTTGGACCACTCGCAATATCAACGGCGCGGAAGTGCCTCCTGGCTTTATTTCCGACACGCCATAAAAAGGTCGCGATGCCAAGAGGTTGGTATTTCTACGTACTGTTGTTTATAACTGTGCTGATTTTTCCACACATACATTTGTATGTATGATTCATTCAATTTATACTCTAAACTGAAGGGATAGAGATGATTTTAAGCATTTTCGTCGATGTAGAGTAAGTAAGCGGTAGAGCTTAGATATAATTGAATGTACTACGTTAAATAGATACCGCATTATGTACGCGAATACTGTACCTGTAAAAAGATTTACGTGTAACAAAATGGTCCCATAATATGTTTTGTAGCGAAAGTAAGCCCTTTATTAGAAGTAAACGAGATCGTTTATTTAACATGTTGATTCGTTTTCATAATAAATGTATGAATTTGTGGTGTATTGTATGTTATGTTAAAGTAAATTGGATTTTTTGTTTAGTATATATATATATATATATATATATATATATATATATATATATATATATATATATATATATATATATATATATATATATATATATATATATATATATATATATATATATATATATATATATTGAGTAGCCTAACGTAAGCATGGTAACATTCCACTCTTAGCCAAAAACCGACCTATTTCGTGTTTACTTACGTAACTCAACACCGCTTAGTCTTATCGAAGCGAGGAAGGTAAAGATTTCAATAGGATTATCCGCTCCGGAAGATATGATAGATTTAGCTTAGTAATAAAAATAGTGTCAAAAATATTTATAAAAAAATCTAGGTACAATATTAACACACTGGCATATTATACGTTAGGAAGTATACGTCAGCGTTTCCAGTACAAGAGATTCCCGTGGTCTAACATTACCTCGTTTTATCTCATGTCACGCCCATTGAAAAAGGTTACATTTTTGTGTATAATCTTATAATCCAAAAGTTATATTACAATAATTTTGATTATTATCTTTAACTTATAAGAGATATGTAGATAATAATTTATTCAGGCCTCTTTTTTTTTAAAATTTAGAGATTGCCTCAGGCTTCTACTTCGTAGATACACCAAATTCCATAATGAATATTGTGATTTTTTTTCTAAGTGGCGGAACTCGACGCCGCGCTTCAAGAGTGAGAGAATGAAAATAATTAAAGTATAATCATTCCCTCAAGTCAAAATTGAACACTCAAGCGATCGTGTTTACAGTCAGACGCTAGCCAACAACCGGCCAATAGATCAGAAACAATTTATTTAGCTCCCATAAAGCTTATGGCTATCGTGGCGCAGTGGGTCAGCGTCTGACTATAAATCGTGAGTTCTATTATTACTTCTTGGTTCTACGACACGAAGGATTGATTATTTATAAAATTTATTGTCTTTTCTTTACTCTAGAAGACAAAGTGAGGCGTTACATTCGCCACTCAATATACAATATCTCGATTTTAGGCGGAAAGAAAAGAGTGTCTTGATACTAGGTTGTATCTAACTACCCTGGTATATGGGATAAGGCATGAAACTGCATAGAGAGCTTTCTCTACCTGTTTGGTCTGGTCTACCTGTGACCACGGCCCACTGTAAGGTTTTCGAAACGTCGGGTTTCCGAAAATGTATTTTCGAATACCAAAATATACACGATTAATATATTTCAAATACTAATTTAATCTGTTTAATAATAATAGTCTTTACATCTAAAAACAAAGAGAAGATTCTCTTTATAAGAAGAAGATAGTTTCAACATATTAAGTGCTCCATTTTCCACTTGAAATTTAAACATTGTATGTTGACTGGCGAAACTCAACGCTGTCCTTATCTCAGCAGAGCAGGAAATTAAAAATGATTAGAGACGTGAATATATAGATTTGTAGGGGATATCATTTGATGACGATGCCGTAAATGAGAATATTATATTGAAAAGAGTTTATACACCCTTCCATCACATCTGGTAACACTCTCACAAAGTCACGACAGTATAATATAAAAAAATTGATAGAATACTTCTCTCTGTATTTAGAAATTACACATCAAACTATTTTACCTTTTATAATTATAGTTTCAAAAGGCACTACATTATTCACGATGAATTATAAATATACTAAATTAAACATATTCTGGTGATATTAAATTTAAAAGCTCTAGATTGTTTTTTTTTTGAAAACTCTCAAATTAAATGTAGCCTAAGTTATATCAGCTATCAGTAACAGTCCTATTAAAATGAATCCAGCCGTTCCAGAGATTAACGGGAACAAACAAACCGATAGATAAACAAAAATGGTAAAAATATTATTTTGGTAAAATATATCGTGTACCTATACATACACACACTCCAATTTTATATATATATATATATATATATATATATATATATATATATATATAAATATATATATATATATATATACAACAGTTCCGATTTGGCACCGACCGGCGACGGTCGTGTGACAACATTGGGGCATCCCCTTCTCGATTGTGCGTCCGAGCGCTGCTTTTCGTGTCGTTGTGCGTCAGTGATCAGTGTTCCAGAGTGCCGCCGCTGTGAGGACCGCGCCATGCCGTGCCCCGTGTGCTGTACTGCGCGTCGTCTAGCTGTGGTTGGCGTTTCTGGGAGTAAGTGTTCACAGTTGTCCTTACACACCCCCGTTCACCAAACGGGCATACTTAGTGTACTTAGTGCCACACACCCTCCCCCGCCGAAAGGTGAGGGGAGACATTTAACGTCGTCGCCGCCGCCAATATGGAGGGCCTCTCGAAGGAGGACCTCATAAGGTACCTGCGTACCTTCCACGCCGAGGTCTACGATGGCCTCCAAAATTTCGCTTTCGCGAAAGAGAGCCCGCGCTCTCCCGACGCCGGCCCGAGCGCCGCCGATGTGCCCCGAGGCACAATTAGGACGCGTGCGACGTCCCCCGAGCGGAACTCTAGTAGCAGTTCCGCGTCAGAAATGGACGTGTCGGGCGCCGAGTCGGACACGTCCTCTCAGGATTTTGAGACCGTAGTCTCAAAATCAGCGAAGAGGAAGGCGAAGAAGGCCCCTCAGGCCGTCGCGCCTTCAAAAGCGCGAAAACCCGACGCGCAAACGTCGGCCGTGCGGGCTTCACCCGCCCCCGCGTCTACCAAGCCGCTTCCCCCGACCGCTCCGGTGTCCGCGCACACCGCAACGGGCCCTCGCCCCGCGCCGGCCCCGCGTGCCGCTCCCCTTGCGCCCTCTGCGCCCGGTCCTCGCCCTTCAGGCGCAGCGACCGGAAATCAGCAACCGCCTCGCCCGAAATTACCACCGCCGGTCTACATCCAAGAAAAAGGCAGGTGGAATGAAGTATCCGCGTGGATGCTCTTAAATAAAGTGGCGTACAGCTCCGCGAGGCTGACGTCCATTGGAATAAAAGTTCAGGTCCCGTCGGCCGCGGACCACCGCGCCTTAACCCGCCGCATGCGGGAAACAAACGTAGGTTTTCACACCTACGCTTTAGAGGAGGAGAAAACTCTCCGCGTCGTTATTAAAGGCGTCCCCCGCGAACTGGACGCCGAGTTCATAGAGAGCGACCTTAAGTCGCGGCTTCCGGTACGCGAAGTACACCGTATGTACAACATGCGTACAAAAGTCAAGTACGACAGCATTCTTGTAGTATTAGACCGAACCAACGAGGGCAAGGAGGTCTTCAACCTCCGGTCCATCTGTAACCTGACGGGGATCCGCGTAGAACCTCCCCGGTATAAAGGCTTAATAGGGCAGTGTTACCGCTGCCAAAACTACGGGCACTCGGCCAAGCACTGCCACGCGCGTCCGCGCTGTGTCTGTAGTGCCTGGACGACCACGCCACCGCGGAATGCCCGCGGAAAGTTCCCGACCCGGAAATTCCTCCCAGCTGCGTCCTCTGCGAGACGCAGGGTCACCCCGCGAACTATCGCGGCTGCGTCCGCGCCCCGCGCAGGCGCACTGGTAAAGGAGGGTACCGGAAGAGGACCTTCCCCTCTCGCCAGACGGAGCAACCGAAGGAGCCCTCAGCTCCGGAGGTATTTACACCGGCTCCACCTCCAAAGGTGAACGCGTGGTTCAAGCCCACGCCACCTCCAGCAGCGGCACGTGTTGCGGTGCCGGCTGCGACTCGCGCACCGACGGCCCCGCGGCCCTCCCCGCGCCCGCAACCCCCTCAGGGTAGTCCCGCGAGCGACCTCTCGCTCGTTATGGACTTTGCCGGCGCGCTAAATTTCGTCGAACTCGGCGTGTTCGCGGCTAAGCTGCGCAACACCAACGGGAACAATATGGCTCGCCTACAAGCGGTATGCGAGCACGCCACTCTTCTGGAAGCCATCGTAGGCTTCCAGGCTAAATAAATTCTAAAATCAATCAATTAGATGGCGGTCAACAATAGATTTACCCCTCGGCCCGCTGATTCGCGTCTCGCGCGCGTAAAACCATTAGCCCTAAAAATCGCGACATTCAACGCAAACGGTGTCAAAGGCCAGAAAGAGCTTATGAGTGAGTACGTCCACTCAAGACAATTAGATTTCTTCTGTATACAAGAGTCCTTTCTTAAACCTAGCGTTCGCTCTCCTGGCATTGCGAACTATAGGATTGTGAGGAATGATAGGGCCACCGCAAGAGGTGGCACTATGATTTATTACAATAAGAAATTACATTGTATACCGCTAGACCCTCCGTCGCTTGCTAACATCGAAGCGTCAGTGTGCCAAATTTATATGACAGGCCATCAGCCAATAGTCATAGCCTCGGTGTATCTCTCGCCGAACAAACCAATACTAGAAAGCGACATCAAGTCGCTCTTAGACATGGGTGACTCAGTCCTTCTGACTGGGGACCTAAATTGTAAACACATCAGCTGGAATTCGTCGAAAACCACGAAAAGAGGTAAGGCTCTTGACGAAATAGCTGTCAAATACAATGCGGCCGTCATCGGCCCCCCCACCCCCTCCCGCTTTGGCCCCTCAGGCACGCCGGAGGTGTTAGATATTGCGATCCTTAAGAATGTCGCCCTCTGGCAACACTCTATCGAATCGCAGCCGGAACTAGATTCGGATCATAGACCGGTGTTAATTAAACTAGGTACGGAGCGCCCCTCAGGCCCTCCGACCAAAACAATTACAGACTGGAAGAAGTTCGCAAAGCTTCTTCGAGCCAATAATTCTCCACTTAAGGAGCTAATTCCAGGCATCACTGACTCGGTTGATTTAGCAATAGACGCGGCTAATCAATTCTCAGATTATATACACGACACGATCCTCAGCTGCTCTAAAGAGATTACAAACGTACCGCAAGGACGATTTGAAATCTCAGAAAAGCTCAGGAGGTTAATAAGGCGCAAAAACGCCGCAGCCAGACGACACGACACATACCCGACAGACGACAACCGTAGGGAATTAAACAGGTTGAGGAGGAGCGTTCGACACGCGTTCGACATGCTCCGCGGCGAGTCGTGGGACAAGAGACTAGAGGGACTCGCGCCTTCGCACCAGGCTTTCTGGGCGCTGTCGCGAGCCTTCAGGTCGGACGGTCTCGTGACTATGCCACCTCTCATTAGGCCCGACAATTCTAATGCCGCCGATGACACTGAAAAAGCGGAATGTTTAGCCGACAGTTTAGAGGCTCAATGTTCCCCCAGCGATCAGCCTTGCGACCCGGACCACCTAGCGAAGGTGGACTCCGAGGTTGCAACCTGGGCTTCTCTACCTCCCTCAGGTGAACCGCTTCGCCCAACCTCCGCCGGTGAGGTTCAAAATATCATTAAAAACCTGAAAGACAGGAAGGCCCCGGGGCCTGACGGTCTTAACAACAGGACGTTAAAAACGTTACCGGCCCAGTTCGTGTCCTTATTAGTACTCATTTTTAATTGCCTCCTCAAATCTTGTACCTTCCCAGACCAATGGAAGGAGGCAATAGTCATAGGTATTCCGAAGCCGAACAAGCCGAGGAATCTCCCCAGCAGCTACTGGCCTATCAGCCTGCTGAGCTGCCTAGGTAAAATTTACGAGAGGATAATTCTCATTAGACTCTCCGAAGCGGTAGAGACGAAACGTCTGCTCTTAGACGAGCAATTCGGGTTCCGCAAGGGCCACTCCGCCGTACACCAAGTGCATCGGCTAGTAGAACACATAGCCAGATATAATGTTAGATACCGTGTCCGCAGCTCCACTGCGGCCATTTTTCTCGATATCGCGAAAGCGTTCGATAAAGTTTGGCATAGTGGCTTGATTTACAAGCTGCACAATGCCGGCCTCCCGGATCATTTAATTCGCGTCCTCAAGGACTATCTCTCAAACAGATATTTCCGTTTTAAAGTGGAAGGTACACTCTCCACTCCCCGCCTAATTCGCGCCGGAGTCCCTCAGGGCTCCACGCTCTCTCCTATTCTGTATGCGCTGTACACCAGCGACATACCAAAAGTCAACAATGTCCATCTGGCTATGTACGCCGACGACACCGCCCTATACACCACTTCCCGCCACTCTTTCGTCATTGCCGAGAGACTCCAGGCGGCCGCCGACGCCCTAGGCGCTTGGTACCGCAAATGGAGGATCGAGGTCAATCCCGAAAAGAGTGCCGCGGTATTGTTCCCTCGACTGAAACATGAAACGGTCTCTACCGTATACCTAACTAACAAGCCAATTCCGTGGCAAAAACATTTCAAATACCTCGGAGTCACTCTAGACTCCCGACTCTCCTTCAGAAAACACATTAGTCGAGTGTGTAATAAAGCCCGCTTCTATCTTAATAGATTGCACCCCTTAATTTGTAAACGCAGTAAAATGTCACTTAGAAATAAGCTGACATTGTATAAAACCTGCATTAGGCCCGTCCTCACGTACGCTTGTGTGGCGTTCGCGCACACCGAGCTTAAACCACTTCAAGTGGTTCAAAACCGATTTCTACGAATCGCATCGGGTTCCCCCTGGTACGTTCGTAATATAGACTTACATAAGGATTTCGAACTGGAATCGATAAAAGAGTTCTGCAACGGCCTAGCCAAGCGCTATTACGAGCGCGCAGATACTCACGCAAACCCCCTCGTCGTACGGGCGTGCGATTACACCCCGTCCGCGCATCCTAAACTTAGACGCCCGCGTAGCGTCTTATTAGACCCCGACGACCCCAGACCGGCAGCAAACGGGAAAATGTTAGGTAGGAAACACTCCACCAACACTACACACAAACACCGCCGTCGTCGGAAACGACGGCGAAGTCCAGCTTACGTCACGGCCCGTCCGCGCGTTGGCGCGGCCGGGTCCAACGGTTAGGGACTGTAATAGGCTCCCTTAGAATAGTTAAAAAATTCCCCCAGTCGCGACTTCACGCCGCGGCTGGCTTGTGTTTTTAGAGTAGGGAAAAATCCCCCGCCCGCTCGCCGACCGCAAGCCGAGGTTCGAGCCCCGCAGGGGGCGCCCTTGCGGTCGCTGGCTTCCTCTCAAGCAGACACGTCAGTGCTTGCTAATACTTCGTAGGGCTAGAGTACCCTCTTCCCTCCCCCTCCCGGTGTCGCTGTAAAGACCATTAAGGACAACAGCATTTAACTCACGGACAGAAAAAAAAAAAAAAATATATATATATATATATATATATATATATATATATATATATATATATATATATATATATATTAGTATTAATATATATTAGTATAGTAATATTAAGTAGATATTATTTTTTATAATTTTCTACTTCTTATCAAATAATCCAGATTAATACAATGACTTCAGAATTGAGAGAAGTCCTATTTTAAAATTCTTGTTTTAAAACATAATATAAACAATTGCTTCTCAAATTATGAATTTTGTTGAAATGGCTCGTTTAAATTCACTGTAATTATTGTCAAGAACATTATAGCGAAATAGCGATTATTTAATCCAAGTTTCGGATTGATATCTATTAAATATTTTTTATCTTAACAATAATGCCTAATAATTTTATAGCTTTGAGCCATTTGTTAAAATAATTGATTAATATTTTATTACTTGATTATGAGTTCGATTCCCACTCACATATATTAAACTTACATTAAATGTCTATAGCATTTCTTTGCTCTAGTAAGATAAAGCGCGGCGTGGAGTTCCGCCAACATGCAATGTTTGGAATTTCGGTGTATAATAGAGAACAAAGTGTTTCGACGTTAGTTTCTCTCTACCTTGGCATACGGAATAAAGCACAAAAAAAATTATACGAATTGCTTATACGAATGTGTTACTTAATTTGATGAATGTAAATATAAGTAAAATACATACAGTATATAAAATAAGACAATATTTAATCAAGTAAACGATAAGTCATATAAGATTTTTAATTCCTCTTAAAACAGATAGCATTTTACTCAAAAGCATTTCCGGCATTTAAAGGAAGTAAGCTCAGCTACTGTTTGATCAAGATAGACGTGACGTTCCTACAGAGAATTTGTAGACAAATAAAATAATTTGAAATGTTTGGTTAAAAGGTTTTTTTTTAAAAATTAGTGTTTTCTTATTATATAATATAACAATACTGGAGGTAATGAAGTCACTTTCGCCGTATATCTCCGCAATTTGCTTTAATAAATCAACTGCATTGCAAATTTGTTTTTTTTTAATCATATAATATAACAATACTTAGAAGAAATTTGTAGACCTTCCACCCAACTTTACGTTTTCTCTGTCTATGGTAACAGAACTGAAGAAATTAATTATTCTTGTCTTTCTCAGTAATCCCCAAGGTCACTTCCCCATAATATGTAATTAAAAAAACATATATTTTAACAAAATACAATTACCGGCCGTCTGACTGTGAACACGATTGGTTGCGGGTTCGATTCGCACTCGGGGGAGTAATTATAATTAAATTATTTTCACTACCTCGCTCTGGTAAGACAATGTGCGGCGTTGAGTTCCACCACTCAACACGCAATGTCTCGAATTCAGTGGAAAGCAAAGTACGAAGTATCTTGACACTAGATAGTTTTTGTCTACCCTGCTATAGGGATAAAAAGCTAAAAAAACATATAATAACAGATGAAATCAGTAACCAAATTAGAGTTTTAATATAATTATAACCGGCTTTAGATTGCCGCTACGATTCGTATCGAATATGAAAATGATATCATAAACAAGGTCCATAGTTACAATGCAGTTGATTTATTAAAGCAAATTGCGGCGATATACGGCGGAAGTGACGTCATTACCCTCTATCGCTCCAACCGCACGTAGTCGAGAGGAACTATAAATTTGTGTAGAATTTAAAACAATATATTATCTGTGTATATTTTATCGTTATGTCAGTCTAAGTATAGGCCATTTAAGAAAGGGCTGTCTAGAAATAAAATGGAATTATAAAGAGGCTATAATAGTGAAGGTTTGAAAGTTTGGTACCCATTTATGTAATAATTATATATAAACTATTTTCATTTTCTGGTAAATAGAAATGCTCTGGAATGACATAACGCAACGCTAAGCTAATCCTGCCCTTTAGCACACAATATAGATGGATTTTGTTGATAATTTTTTTTAGCTTCACGCTTTTATCCCACATAGTAGGGTAGACAGAAAGTACCTAGTGTCAAGACACTCAGTACTTCGCTTTCCACCAAATTCACTTTGTCTTTACCAGAGCGAGCAAGTGAAAACAATTTTAATATAATCACTCCCCCGAGTGCGAATCGAACCCACAACCGATCGCGCTTACAGTAAGACGCTGTGTACTGTAAAAGAAGGCATAGGTTGGTTATGTATTTTGTTTTGCTTTTATTATCTCCTGCCTTACACGAGCTACGCAGAGGGATTTTATTAGTTTTTAGACACCTTGATCCGCATTAAAGACCAATTTTAGTGTATCCACATTCTTTCAAACTAAATGCGCATAAAAGAATTACATAAATATACAATAACCCATGATTGCCTGATTTTTGTATTGATTATTTCATATTGAAAAGTTCGTAGTACGGGCGTTATAAATTTTAACTTTCTTGAGTTCCTACCTTTTTAATCATATTAAATTGTTCTATACTAATTAGAAAAACGCGGTGTTGTATTCCGCCACTCATTAAATACTATATCAAAAATATATAATAAAGTGGATGTTTATACAAAATTTCCTCTGTCTACCCACATAAAACGAAAAATTCAAATAAATCAAACACCATTTTGAACATATCGCTACCGTATCCAAAGTACTTTGCTCTGTGTTGGAGCGACCAATGTATGCGGCTTCCGCAACTCGGTTACATGCTATTACTGGGCCTCTCGGCAAGGTAAAGTAGAACTTTATTCCCGCAAAATGAAAATAAAATATGTTATGCCAACATTTTTTACCAAACTTTTCGGACATACAAAAACAAAAATGCTTTAGACAATGCTCAATTATTGGGAAACGTGAACGTGCTTTTGTGATGTACACACCGTATTTAATTTGATTTTTTTTACCACTATACGTCTTTCATGTTCATCGAGTTTAAGTTTTTTTTACAAATAGGAAGCAAATGAGCAGAAGGGCCACCTGGTGGTAAGTGGTCACCTTCGCCCATGGACATCCACAATATTAGAGTTGTGGATGCGTTGCCGGCCTCGAGCAACCAAAACTGTCGAAATCACCACACTCTAGGGGAAAAAATGGATGGAAATAGAAATCCTACCATCAAGAAAATAAATATGAGAACGTGGACACAAAACACTACGCGTGTATAATTTTCATAAAAAAATTATATAATCATTCACTGAGCGAGGATTGTATTTACAACTATCACGCTTACATTAATTCCGCGTTACTGTGCCACGATGACCTTCGTATTTTATTATTTATATCATTTTTAAGTATTGTGACACAAAACTGTACTTGATTCCAGTATCTAGTGTGAAGAGTCCCTAAATGATTAGACACTAGTATATTAAATGAAACTATTTTGAACGGATTAATCTCTTATATTTTGGTATTCGAAAATACATTGTTGGAAACGTTTCCAACACTTTACAATAGTCCGTGATCACAAGTAGACCGAGGTGGCATTTTTCTCAATCACGTCACGTCAGGTTTCCAAAAATATATTTTCGAATACCAAAATATACGCGATTAATCCGTTTAAAATAGTTTTACTCAGATGTGTAAAAATCGCGAAAATAAAAGATCTTCTCAGACAAGAGTAACTAAATATTTTGAAACGTAGGAAGGTAAAAGGATTAGAACAATGTAATGTGCTTACTCAGCAATATAGGTTACATGGTCTCATTGATTGCAGTAGTGTCCATATTTGTCACGTATAGAATATGACACTACGTTCACATTGTATGAAATCGAGATCTTGTATGTTGAATGGCGTAACTCAACGCCGTGTTTAGTATACAAGGGAGAATTAATACTATATCGTCAATTGGGTATCGAATTCATAACCAATTGCGTTTTATATCGTCGCAACCCAGTAGCTTTTACGCCTGAAACTAATATTCTTATAAAAAATTTGAAATACAAAATTTTATTTTATGATTCACGTTATACATTATATAGAAAAAAAATATTTTTCTATTCGCATTTAACTGAACCTGCTGTGTTAAATCACTCTAGGTATTAAGCCGTAACGTGGCATTTATGCATTTTTCCCATTAAAACTATTTTGAACTACAAATCATACAAGCGAATATATTCTTTATTGCAAATATTGTATATAATTTTGTTTATCAGTTTATCATTACATTTTTTTTTGTTTTGTTTAAAGTTTCTAATTTCATTGTTATCAATTTCTAGTTTAATTAATTCATGACCATATTGAGGTAATTACGAGAGAAAAATGTAACCCGCCATCTTGTAGCGGCAAGCTAAATCAATTGATTTAAAAGTAAATATAGATTCTTATATTCACGTTCTTATAAATCTTATATCTCTTTGACTCTCTGCAATTTTCTGACATTTTAAATGAAACTATTTTAAAGGTATTAATCACGTATATTTGGACCAGTTGTTTTGAATTATTAACATTAGTCCGAGATCACTATGGACTGAGGTGGCATTTGTTTAAGACGACTGCCACCAAGCTATATACGCAATAAGCAAATAGTACGTTAAAAATGGTTTCATTAAAAAATGTTCAAATATATATCTTAGTTAGAGTTAATTCCACTCAGTGTCTCAGTGAATAATATAATATGCATTGTCGATAAGTTAAGGTATAATAATTTTAAATAAACTGAATGTATTTAACTAAATGCAATTGAATTCGAGCAAGTGTTTGTACGTATTTAAGAATTCTCTTTGACTTTTTACACATTGGCTAGGCTAACAAAAATATGAAGACACTCTGTTATGTATCACCTTGCAACTAAAAATTCATCTGTTAGGGAACGGAACTTAGCACCGCACTTTGTCTTACTTTCCAATACATAAAAGTAATTGAAATATAATGATTTCCTTGAATAGACAACAAGCCCATGACCTTTGCATCTACTGTCTGATATTGTAGTACTTGATTAATACATCTTTAGTTTATTTATGTACCTAGTAGTCCTCAATTTTCTACCTGCTCCTAATTATTGGCCCTTATAGAAGATTAATAAAAATATTTCACGTAAAACGAATTTGAGTATAAATCAAACCCGTAATAATCGAGTGTACAATGAAATACCTTTGAAATAACCTTTTAACATATCTACTACACCATGATACCTTAATACCTACTTATAAGTTTTAACATTATATTATAAAGTAAGCGTACAAGAATGGTCCCTGAATATATTTAATTGCCATAAAATAAATTACCGAAATGAGTTCTAAATTTTATTAAAGGAATAACATGAGAAACCACATTATTAATTCAAATATATATAAACTTATCAAACAAAAGTACCGTCACGCAGTTCCAATAAAATTATATCCATAAGTTAAATGAAATACAGAGATTAAAAGTACTAGAAATGGTTTTAGTGACTGAGCGATATATATATATATATATATATATATATATATATATATATATATGTATGTATATATATATATATACTTTTTCATTACTAACTATGAGGTTTTCATTCTCTTAAAATTTATATTATTTTAAAATTTCTTATTCATAGTGACTTTTTCGTTATAATACGACTCATGATACGATTCATAAATGAAGCTTGATTTGGAAAAATATAAAAAATATCAAGTTCACACTATGAATACAATTTTTTAAGATCTTTGATTTTTATCGGTCGTGACGCAGTGTGATAGCGTCTGACTATAAACGAAATCGGTTGTGGGTTCGATTCTCATTTGGAACGCTCGCTCTGGTAAAGACAAAGTGCAGCGTTGAGTTCCACCACTCAAACTCATGTCTCGAATTCTAAGTTTTAACACTAGGTACTTTCTGTCTACCCTGTTATGCGGGATAAAAGCGTAAAAGCGTGATTTTTGTGACTTTTAGAAATTTAAAATGAAAGTATTTTAAACAGCTTAATCATATATATTTTGGCGTTCGATAATATATATTTTTTAGGCACTGACAGACGATTGCCACCTGAGCCTACCTGACTGCGAGCTACTGTAAAGTTTTGTAAACGTTGGTCTGTAAATTCCAACGTTTATAACACTTTACAGTATTTAAAAAAAATACTTTTTAAATGAAACTATTTTAAACGGATCAATCGCACATATAATGGTATACGAAAATATATTTTTGGACACCTGACGTTTCTTACACTTTACAGTCGTCCGTGGTCACAGACCTATCTGTGAAAATATACGCGATTGATCCGTTAAAAATAGTTTAATTTAAAATAAAAAAATACATTTTAAAATAAAAATACATTTTAAAAAATGTATTTTCAAATACCCTTAATTTCGAATATCGAATAACCGTTTTTTACAGCTTTACTCTCCATGCCACATAGCAGGTTAGTCAGAGTGAGCCTAGACAACTATTCAAAATAATCCATTTTCCAAATCCGATAAGTGATTTAGTGGCAAAAATCTACACCAACCTTTAAAATTACTAGAGGGTAGAAAATAAAATAATTTAATACAAATGTAATGAAAATACGTAAAACTTCGCATATGGCATTTCCACAACATCATCTAACTAAAATATCATTGTCAGCAACGAAGATCAAATCAATCGGTAATGATTCTTTGCTCCCAAACGACAGATTTATTACTATCGTAAAATATAACAATGGAGATTTACACTTTATTACAAAACGGTCTGTTTCTATAGATACGTACAAGTATAAAATGATTGTCCATACGTATTACTGTATCTATGAATTGAGTTGTTTTATGAATATTTTTTTTCTATATGAACTGATTTGAATAATTTCTGTTCATGAATGTAAAAACAATTGTTGATTTGATTTTCATTCAGTTTATAATCTGCAGAGATCGTCATGGTGCAGTGGGACAGTGTCTGACATTAGACGAGATAGGTTGTGGGTTCGAACTACATTCGAGGAAATTATTATATTTTAATTATTATTTTTGTTTCCCCTCTTCGATAGAACAAAGCGCGGCATTAAGTTACGGTATTTAATAGACACTGACTTGATATCAGTGGAAACTAAATAAGTATTGCCTTAATGTACGAATACTCTACTATTCAGGAAGTAGCATAACGCTAAAAAAATAATAAATTCATATAAAGCGTGTAATGAAAAATTCAAATGACAAAACTGACATCCAAAAAATTACGAGGATACAAGTTTATCCTTCGTGTAAAACTTTTAGCAATTAGACGAAAGTCTCTCGGGTCCCTGGAGTTATATTAAAAAGCGTCCCCGAGCTTTACTGGGTCATGAAAATAAAACTATCAACAATATATAAGTACTTAGTCAAATTACATTACTAACTAATCTTGTTTCGCAGTCTTTGCCACCTAAGAAATTAAGCAATGGAGAGGGTATAAAAGAAAAAGTTCGTTAATGGAACTTTTCTAATAGGATCTGCTCACATTGACTCCATCTAGTCTCAAAATTAAATAAAATTATTGCCATCGTCAATCTTTTTCGTTTCATTTAATATTGAAAAGTGTTAAAATAATTTATGAATAATAAAATGCTTTTTTGATTGACAGTAACCGAAATATTTCAAATTTGTCAAACCTTTTTGTACACAAAACCTCTATTAAATAATCAGGTATTTTATAATTATGTCTCTCATAAGGATGTTAAACAAAAATTAAAAAAAAAACTTTGTTTTTTTTCTATAACATTTGAAAAAAGAACCAAATTGTAGTTCGTAGTAATTTGTGATTATTATCACAGTAATTTAAACGTGTTTTATCTCGCTTTACGTTTTAGCTGGTTTAGATAGTTGGAATGCAAATTCCCTTTCTTTGGTGCATATATATCTTCTTACGTCCTTTGGCACCGACGTAGTTGATTGTATATTAGTTTATTGAACCTGGTTTAAACCGTCTTTACCATCTACCTGTAGTTCCCTTCCAGGTTATCAACTTTTTCATAATGACCCCATAGACAGGGTTGGTGGAGGAGTAGGTATTTATCTACGGAGCACTATTCCGGCCAAACTTATTTTCTTGTCACAAGAATCGCCTACGGGCTCACTTGAGTATCTTTTTATAGAATTGGTTGTGCATCATAGAAAAATTCCTTTAGGTGTTTTTTATAGTCCAATTAACGAAATTAATTACTTTAACGACCTAGAAATAACGCTTGAGCGCCTCTTTCCTACTTACGATAATATTATTAACAATTAATTTTTGAAATTGATTAAAACACATGTTTATTAAAAGAGGACTTAGGAGCACATGCGTTAACAACAATAACTTCTTCTTTTAATCTTCAAAATTCTTCCTACAAACTCGCCGAAACAATACTTTCCCAACTGTATGTAGGCCATCTCTTATAGACCTGAAAATTATCTCTAACCTAAATCTTATTGGTTCTCATGGACAGTTAACGGTCCCTATCTCTCATGATCTTGTATATATCACGTATAAATTGAGTAATAATCCAAGGCTAGAGGCAAAATAAATTTTCTACGCGGTTTTTAGCATATGAACCTTGAACGTTTGAGAGATGATGTAAAAAATACCCACTGGACATCAGTACTAGAAATCAATAACATTGATAGCATGGTAGAATCACTAACTGTTAAACTTATTAAATTATTTGATATCCTCGCCCCTATCAGACCAGTACGTTGAAGACATGCACCTACTCCTTGTTTGACACAAGTGATTAAAAAAACCATACTTTAATGAGACAAAGCTAAAGTAACCTGACCTGAAAAAATAAAAATTTAAATATAATCTTGGGAAAATAAAAATTATACGCCATATAAAAACGAGTTGAATCAAACTTTCTTGCACAAACATATGGACAATCAAAAATAGAGGCTGAGAAACATACATATATATAGTATATAAATATAGCAGAAACGATATTATTGTTATAGGATTGAAAACCACCAAGTACCGATAAAAGAATGAAGACAATAAACGTTGAGATAGATTCATGAATTATTGAATAACGGACGAGCGTTATAAATCTTGTAATAGAGTCTATGTATGAAAGTGTTACATGCGCAAGTTAATACGATATTGATGTTACTGACATTGTATTTTAAAGTGTGGCGTTGAGTTCCGCAATTTAATTTAAATTGGAGTTTGGACCGAAATCAGCGAACGACCTGTTTTGGTGGACTCTAGGTTATCTTTGATGAAAAATGAGGTATTCGCTGCCAACCAAAGACTAGATATAACAATAATATAAGAATAATAGTTTCACTAAGTTGAAATTGAATCATTTGTCCAATCACATTTCCAAACAGCCACTGATTTGATACATCACTATGGTAAGATTATTATATTACATTTACTCAAAATTAAAAAATAATATATAAATATATATATATATATATATATATATATATATATATATATATATATATATATATATATATATATATATATATATATTGTGTTTGACAGAAGAAAAATAAATAAAAAATAAATAAAATTATCTATTAAAATAATTTATTATGTGTTATAAATATAATATATAATAAATAAAGGTTAAAATATAAATAAATTAAAATTAAAAAGAAATCATTACCATTTCCAAGACTCATTGTTCTTTGACACTGGTATAAATCAAGTCAGTTAGCCATGCATGTATCGTCCATTTTATTTATCGACTATTTATAAAGGAACGTACACATTTGGTTATAGAATTTATAAATCATAAATAGGCTATATACAGACATGGTGAAGATTTTATTTTACTTACTTAACATATGCATTTAAAATTAAAATATTATTTAATCAAATAGGCTATTACAAGAACTTAAGAATCAATTATTCTGCAAACCTCCGATAATCTTATAATAAATCTTGTGTTGGGTTTCTGTACAGTACCACAAGTCAATACAGTGAAGCCAAGTTAATTAAATACATATATATTATTAGACTTATATGAACATACCTATTTCATCTGACTTTGTTGTTATATATTCATTGTTTTGCAGAGTACTTAGAAATATATAGGTCAAAGGAATGGAATATTTTCGCTGGCTGGATAGTCTAATTTTCCTTAATATCTGAAAATTACAAACACTTGTTTAATAATTGATGTTAAAAAATACTTATTCAATTCTTATATTTACTTTTTTCAGCTTAACGCTTTATTTCGCTTTATCTCGCATAGCAAGATAGATAAGAAGCACCTAACGTCAAGACACACTGTACTCCGCGTTCCACCAAGTTCGAAACAATGCGTTTTGAGGTGCGGAACGCTGAGCTTTGTTTAAATATAATTTTTCCTCGAGTGGAAATCGAACCCACAACCGATCGGGTTTACAGTTAAACTGGCCTCGAAATATAATATATAAAAAACTTTAACCGTTTCTAAAAAATCTAAGGCTTTTTGTATAATACGAAAGCAAGGTACAAAAGGCTGTGTAATAATTAATTATTTTGTAGGCTCACAATTTCATGCTTGCCATTTAAACTGGAGACATTAACCCTTAAACAAGCGGAAGCAGGTGCACCCTGAAATATTGTCACGACAAGCCTTCTTTATTTGTTCCTTATTCTCGTTCTCATTACAAATAAATATCGTAGAATTCTTAATTATATACAAGTAATTCCAATATATTGTTTTAATATTTACCTTATTATCGTTAGCTTTTATTTAACTTGGCATGTATGTACGTAAATATGTATGTAAATATGTAACTCGATTTTCAAGCGGATATCTTTAATAAATGGCGCTGAAATTTTGTATTTTCGTTTAGTTTGTATCAAAACGTCAGACGATGGATATCAAATGAAAAAGCTTGAAACACGTAAGATGGTAGATTAATTCTTTACAATGCACTATTAAACACACAAAAAAATAGATATTTACTATTTTTGAAGTGTTATTCCACACTTAGGATTAGAAAACATTTTTGAAAAAACGTATAAAAAATTTGAACGCAGCGAGATTCGAACTCGCGCCTCTTGGATACCGTCCAAGTGCTCTGACCGCTAGGCCAGCCATTCAACGCATTTAAATTTTTGTACGTTTTTTCAAAAATTAACTATCTAATATAATTTTGTAAGCCAATCGATTACTCAAAAACTTCATGTCGAGCATCTCTGAACACCACTGTAAGCCAAAAAATACTCACGGATTGTATAAAATGTTGCTAAAAGAACTCGATCAGATAAAACGAGTGCAAAATACCTATATATTCACATAATTTATTTTGATTTTAAATAATAGCCCGAATAGAAATGTTATTCGTAAATAAATTATATTATCCATTTATTTATATAATTTATTCAAATTTTAATCACAAATCCAAAATCACGATGAAAGCAGATACTTTGGACTCAAAGAGACAACAATGGAAGAACTTGCAAACAATTTGCAATAGTTAAGCACACTGTTGTTTTGAACCGACGGAGTTTCGTTGAAATTCACTGGTACCGATCAACGTCCAACTTCCTCTGAAGTCTCTGAAGTCCTCTGCTTAATAGGTTACAAATAGCGGTGCATTCACCAATATTTAGGTATACAGAACGGTTGTAAGTCTCAAGTGTCTGATGACGATAGTTGCGGATTCGATTCCAATTTGAGCGAATGTTTATATTATAAATATTTTATTATTTGATTTTTTTTTATTTCAGACGATACAACTTTGGTGTTATATACCGCCAATATGTGATTTCTCTTAAATGTGTTGATATTGGACGGATTATACGTTCACGTTGCTACTTTCTGTTTTCCCCTACATACAAGCTGGAGATGTATCATATTGAATTAAATAAATTTGGCTAAAAGCTTATTTTGTTTAGTAAAATTACTGGTAATTTAAAAGCTGTAAGACTTAAGTTTCTTGGATGCCATCCAGCATAAATAATTCAGAATTTTGATATTTATTAAATACTAGCTATCGCCCGCGACCTCTACTGCAATAGTGAAGTCATATAATATTATGGCATAGAAAGATAAAATTTTAAGGTTTAGATATGAGTATGTCATACTTAAAAAAGTTGTTCTTGTGAATTTTTTCTATTTACAAAAAAGTTACATTTTTATTTTATTGCGCCAGTAGACAAGGCGAAATTATCTACATCTGCCCAATTACAACTGACTACAGGACAGGTAATAGTTTCGAAGATATATATAAACTAGATATTCAAACTTTACAAACAATCAGTCCATAGAATAATGTACAAAAATATGTAAAATAATAATTATTGCATCTTATTTGCCAGGGTCTGCCTTCCCACTAAACCTACTCCACTTTGCACGATCTTTGATATCCTCGCTGGTAAGTATCACTGCCTCTCATATCCTGTTTCACGACATCCAGCCATCGCTTCCTTGGGCGTCCAGAGGGTCTATCTCCAGGGACATATATACCATGACATATTCGTCCGAAATAGTCCTCAGGCTGGACGTATAGACGATCTCAGGCGACGCTCTTGAAGCTTATACGCTACGTCAATGACTCCAAGACTACCTCTAAAGAATGTGTTCTTGGTTATGTATCGTATACCAAATTTAGGTTAAAACTCCTGTTCTCAAGCGTATCCTTCTAGAGGTTCACTCTATGTTCCAGCTTAACCCGCTCTTGTCAATGAGTGCTATGTCATCGGCGCACATCATCAGCTAGAGAGGCTCCAGCACAACACTGAAAAAATCGAACATCTAAGAGCCGAGCCTTGGTTACCTACCGTAATCGGTAAAGGTTTTATGTCACCAATAGCAGTCCTAACCACTGAAGCGGAATCGGGGTATCATATCTTTGATAATGTCAATATAGGCTTTAAGGATCCCTTTGGATCGCAATGCCCACCAGATGCATTGACAAGGCACACAGTCAAATGCTTTTTCAGATGTAAAAATTCTACGTGCAGAGCTCTCCTTTTTCTTGTATGCCTCGATCAAAATTTTGAGGGTTTGCCCTCAAAATTTTGAAATAAATGGCATCCACGGTACCCGATCCTGGCTGAAATCTATATTGACACCCAGAGACAGTACACTCTCGGAGAAGCCCGAGGTCGATTACGTCGGCCCCTGTGACACACAAACACAATCTTGAACACTGCCCCTGCCATTGTAAATAGGGGTTACAAAGCTGTATGGCCATTGATGAGGCATCGTTCAAGATATGGTTTAAAAGGTCAGTAAGCACGAGCACACCAAGAGAGCCCAATGATCTCCTCGCATCGATCGGAATATCGTAAAATCCGACCGCTTTCCGATTCTTCATCAGTCGAAGACGAGACAAGAAGTCAGGTGCTATTGGAATAACAAGTCCGAGATTAGGAGGTGGTTCGGTCGGAAGACTGCACCGATGCTGAGTATTCAACAGCTCCTTGAAGTAGCAACTCCATCTCTCCTTCACAAAGGCATGGTTACACAGCAGTGTGCTCTGGGAGTCTTTGACGCAAAGATATTTTGCGATGTCCTGCCTCGCTTTAGCTTATCCTTCTAGGGATAGCACGTGCTAATTTCTCAATGAGCTTCTGCCCTTCCACAGTTTCAAGTTTATCATATATTGATAACAACTTTTCACTGCGGGCTCTGGCTACTGCTCTTATACTGGCACGTTTGGCTGCTCTATAACCTACTCTATCTTCAAAAAAGCTGGTGGTCTGCCACTCCTTAAAGGCGGCCTTCTTTCCATGAATGACCTCACTTTGTCATTCCACCACCATGTCTCCCTATCGATGACTTTTCTTCCTCTAGAAAGACCAAAAACTCCTTTATCCGCCGCAATAATTACTGATTGGCTCGATTCCTAGCTTCCTGGACAGTTTCGGTTTTGTTCGATAGATTTTGACTCTCAACCTCTGCCAGGAAGTTGGTCTACTTAGTTTTTTCTAGCCTCAAGTTTCACACATCCACATATGACGCCATGGTTGACATGTGACTTAACCTATCTACATATGACACCATGGCCCCCATGTTACTTCATCTATCCACATATGATATCATGCTCCACATATGATTTCGCTCATCCTCAGATTATATCATGGTACACATATGCTTTCACTCATCCTCAGATAACATCATGTGATTAGGGCCATCCACACAAGACATCATGGTCCACACATTACCTCAGATCGGTTGAATTTTGCAATATTCTATCTGTAACTTGCACTTTTCGTGTCTCATTAAATTTTTAATCAAAAGTACAACCCATTTTAGAAAAAACGTATAAAAATTTGAACGCAGCGGGATTCAAACCCGCGCCTCTTGGATACCATCCAAGCGCTCTGACCGCTAAGCCATGCGTTCTACTACCAGCTGCGTCGAAAAAAAATTTTTATATGTTTTTTTCTAAAATGTTTTCTTATCCTAAGTGTGGAATAACACTTTAAAAATAGTAAATATTAAAAGTACAACCCCTTATAGTTTCAATTTTGCAAAGATTCAATAATCATTATAAAAACACTACATCTTAAAAGAAACCATCAGAATTTTACACTTCCAGCGTTGGTAATAAAGAAAGAAAGTAGTTCATACAAACTTTCAACTCCTAAAACAGCCCATTAGAGATATAATTTCTCAAAATCCTATCTTAGCGAGAACTTTCTAAAGAAAACTCCCATACAACATTTAAAACTTGTTGCTATAATCTATAGTTTCTGAGATTACTTAAGATGTGAGTGAGCGATGAAAGATCACCATTAATATAAATATAGTTGGAAAGCTGAAAAACCTTATTTGGAATTATTTGAAGCCGCTAATATCGTGTTCCATCCCACTAAGCTACAATGGCTCTATGTTAATAGATAGCTTAATTATATAATATATGCATATATATTATAAAATATATATACAACGTTAACTTCAGTTACTAACATTACATTATAGCCTTAGGCCGTATCAGAAGCTTACGTAACTCTAATAATATTTCGAAGTACAAGGTTACAGCTACATTCAGTGAGTCCTGTAGGACTTATAGTCTAGCCAACTTTGGATAACTGTAATAGAATATATCCCAAATAATAAATTAGAAGAATGATTAAAGTGGTAAAAATTAAAATCTACATGAAGGCGTTTTTGTACCGATTTATTATAGAATGTTTCACGCTGGTATCCCGCATAGCAGGGTAAGCAGCAAGTAACCAATACCAAGACATTCCATAATCCACTTTTCGCTGAAATCGAAACATAACGTCCTCCAGTTGGAATCGAACCCACAATTAAACTGATCGCATTTACAGTCAGACATCCGACCGCGCCACAGACGGCCTCATTACGATTTATTTATATGTTTCAAGATTGAGGGAAAAACAGAAACATGCATTTTCATTTTAATACAAGTTTGGCAAGTAACTTGAAAAAGTGGTAAAAATTTAATATATATATATATATATATATATATATATATATATATATATATATATATATATATACATATTTCACGCTTTTATCCCGCATAGCAGGTAGACAGAAACAGACAGAAAGTACTTAGTGTCAAGACACTCAGTACTTAGCTTTCCACCGAATTCGTGCATTGAACATTGCGTGTTTAGTGGTGGAACTCAACGCCGCACTTTGTCTTTGAAGTGAAAATAATTTAAATATAATCACTCCCCCAAGTGGGTAGGGAACCCACAAGCGATCGCGTTTACGCTTTTATTTAGACGCTGTTCCACTGCGCCACGACCAACGTCTAAAGTTAATTATTATAATTTAATCTTTAGTTACTTTACTTTGTATAACTACAACATCTCAGATAGGACTTAAATGAATAAAAAAGCAATATTTCATTATAAATCATTAAAACAACTAAAGATATTTAATGAATTTTATATCATATTTTATTATCAATCAATACTTGTCCTATTAAAACCTTATTTTAATATTAAAAGAACCTATTTAAATTTACTCTACCGAAAATTGATTATAAAGTTATTTGTAAAGCTTAAATTTAGTAGGAGGTCATTGTGGCGCAGTGGGACAGCGTCTGACTGTAAACGTGATTTAGATGTAGGTTCGATTCCCATACAATGAAATGAATGTATTTAAAATTTTATTTAATTTCTTCTCTCTAGTAAGAGAACACACAAAACGCGGTATTAATTTCGCCATGTCTGCAATGTCTGGATTTCGGAGGGAAAACAGTGAACGCGTCTTAACACTAAATAATGTCTTACTACTCCACTGGGCAGAATATAGCGTGAAGCTGCTTTATATATAATTTTAGTACACAGTTTAATTATTAGATATTTCACGTTAGATTTAACTATATAATAAAAAGGCTTTATCAGTAATGGTCGATTTAAAATAACTTTTTCCAATCTTTTTTAAGTTTTAATTTATTGTAATTATTATTTAATTAAACTAATAAATATTTCAAATTTCAATAAATTGAGGTTAATTTTTTTATCAAAAATATTTATATCTTGGTTTTATTATATAGTATTATAGTTAGTTGGGACATCATCATCACTCGAACAAAAATAATTTGTATCAAGTATATAGGAATTACAACGCAGCGCGGTAGAAAACGTACAGCATAGCGGGTTAGAGAGCATATGTGGTTCTCAAGAGACGCGGGTTTGAGTCTCGTTGTGTTCCAATTTATATGCTTTCTTATCCCAAATTTCGAGTAACCCTATAATAATGACTCATATATTACAAATATAAATAATATTTCAAGATAAGAAAAGGAAAATTGCTAAGAGATTCCTTCATATTATGTATCGTATTTTTTTAGCTTCAGGCTTTTATTCCGCATGTCATGAGTAAATGTGTCTGTTAATTAGTTTCTAGTGTCAAAACACTCCGTGCTTTGCTTTCCGCTGAATTCGAGACATTTCATGTTAAGTAGCGAAAATCAACGCGTTTTTTGTTGCCACAGTGAGATAATAAAAATAATTTAAATATAATAATTCCCCTGAGTAGGAATTGAACTCGCAACCGATTGCGTTTACAATCAGACGTTGTCCCACTGAACCATGACTGACCGTAAAATATTGCTTGTATCTATATTATTGCACCCACTGAAATCACGTTTCAAACAACCAAAAAGCATTAAACACACTATACAATGATACTTCCAATTTTATAACTCAATAGAGGTTATGGGTTTGAAAGGAAGTGCTTGGTAAAAAATATTTCCGATGAGACAACCTGAGGTGAATACGAATTAGGCTCATCTGTAAAGGATAATAAAATTCAAAAAATGTCACCGTTAATGGTTAGAACGGATTTCGTTTAAAATTACGTGGAAGTTGTTAGGTTTATATATATATATATATATATATATAGGAAGTGTGAGACCATCGTGGCGCAGTAGAGCAAAGTGAATTGTAAATGCCAATGGTTTTGCAATTCGATCTCCATTTGGAAAAATTATTTTTTTTTGAAAAGATTGATGCAGCTTTGGGTTACTACCATTCAACAGTTAATGTCTAGAGACATTATCTTTTTTATTTTTCCTCCTTTATATTCACAAGTTTGGTTTAATCATATAGCTAAAATATATATTTTTAACATATTCCTATATTAGTGGAAATCGAACCTATAACTATTGGATATATAGTAAAAATGCGCCACAATATCTTCACTTACAAATATATAAAGTATAATATTATCATATGTCCATGCATGCCAAATGCATATCACTAGTCACGTGTTTAATTCCCTATGGATTTCAGCTACCAGCAAGAGTTAGGGTTGGGGCATATTGAGAACAATAAAAAGGAGTACAGCTTATCCAGTTTATAAGATAATCAAAAAGCAGGTTCACCTTTTGTTACGCATAGCAGGGTAGTTAGAGATACTGCTTTCTGTCTGAAATTAAGACATTGCATGTAATTCAACGTAGTGCTTCTTCTTACCAGGGCGTAGGGATAAAATGTTGAATATAATCATTCCCTCATATAAAAATAGAAACCAGAAACGCGCTTACAATGAGACCCTGTCCCTTTACAAATTTTAAAATAATTAGAAAGATTTTGCTTTGTGTGTTGTCGCCTTTACAAGAATCTGGCGCAGATTCAGCTCTGGACAATAGTGGTATGAATTACGTTATGAATGTATTCCTAGTAACAATCATATCTTTAACTCTATACCTAATTATTATTATTAAAACTATTAATAGAAGCCGGTTGTGGCGCAGTGGGACAGCGTCTGACTGTATCGCTTGAGGGTTTGATTCCCATCTGGGGGAATTATTATACTTAAATTATTTTCATTTTTTCTCTCTGGTAAAACAATGCGAGGAGTTAAATTCGAGATATTGCGTTTATAGTAAAGCACTACTTACAGCGAAATGTCTCGAATTGACCAATTGCTTTGACATTAGGTACTCCTTGTCTTGCAATACGGATATTGAGATAAAAGCTAAAAAAAAATTATCAATATTAATTACTGACTGAAAACTTATCGATGCACTCTAGTTACAGTTTCCAAAACTAATGTAAAATGGCTTGCTTTTATTGAAATGGATATAACTAGCTGAATAACGAAAGAGTATTCAAAAAAACATTCTAAAAAAGAGACGAGCCCTTCCTACTTTATGGTCCTTGGATATAAACTAAAATATATAATTATATAAGCTACTAGTCCGGTTCGGCCCAAATTCTCATATTTTAAGATGTGTAAAGATTATTAAAGCCGGTCGTGGCGTAGTGGGATAGCGTTTGAATGTAAGCGCGATCGGTTGTGGGTTTAATTCCCATTCAGGGGAGTGATTATATTTAATTTATATTGACTTACCCGCTCTGGTAAGACAACGGGCGGTGTTGAGTTCCACCACTCTACACCACACCACAATTCCGTGGAAAGCGAAGTACGGAGTATCTTGACACTAGATATTTTCTGAAGCATTAAAAAAAATATAAAATAAATTGTTGGTCTGAAGGAAAATAAATAGACATAATCTGTCATATACTACCATGACCATCTTGTCGCAGTGGGACAACGTCTGACTTTAAAGACATTAATTGTGGATTCGATTTCCACGACGCAGAATCGACGAAAGATATATCAACCCTGACCTCTCTATTCTGTATACTGTGAACTATGAGATATATCTAAATATAATAATAATAATAATTTGATAAAGCATTTACAAAGATGGCTACTTCGTAATAAATATTTGTATGTCATGGCTTGATAAAGTCAAGACACCGTGTCGCCGTGGTTATACTTAACTCAAGATATATATATATGAAATATGGCGTGTATGGGACGTCAGCCAAATCGACCGTCACAAATAAAATGAAACAAAATATTTAGCTTGCGAATATTGTAATGGTATTTGGGATTGATTGTTCTGAGATACGTATGGGTTCATACAAATAACTTTCTACGTCCATGTATGAGCTTATGGATTTTCAAAGGGTGTATTTTCTCTTCTCGTACGTTTTTATATACGTTGTGTCGTAAAACATAACGTGAGTGTAATAAATTATTTATTATATTAGGCATTTTCGTATACACTTAATGATACAATGGCTATGAGTTGATGTTATAGTACCAGAAAATCTGAAAAGGCCGGTCGTGACACAGTAGGATAGCGTCTGGATGTAAACGCGATTGGTTGTGGGTTCGATTCCCACTCGAGGGAATATTATTCATTTCATGGCTCTAGTATGTATGACAAAGCACAGCGTTAAGTTCTACCACTCAACACGCAATGTCTCGACTTCGGTGAGCTGAAAGCTGAGTATGCAGTGTCTAGACATTAGTTACTTCCTGTGTTAACACAAGATATAAACATGGATAAAGATTTTGAATATAATAAGACCTTTGATTTTCGCGATTTTTATACATTTTAAATGAAACTATTTTAACCGTATTAATCGCGTATATTTTGGTATTCGAAAATACTTTTTGATTAAAACAATGTATTTTCGAATACCAAAATATACGCGATTAATCCGGTTAAAATAGATTCATTTAAAAATATTTTGTATATATAATAATTTATAATAACATGTTGATTCTAGTTTATAACAGTTATAACAGAGCCTATGAGATGAGTTTCTTCTAACCAAACTTGAGTGGACAGTAAAAAAAGTTTATTTTTATTGTCCACTCAGGTTTCTTTTTTTTGAACTCTACGTTTTTTCCATATCAAGATATTTGGATAGCACCTATTGTCAAGGTACTTTAGTTTTCATCCGCAATAAAAATATCGCAAATTTATTGACGGAATTAAACGCTGCGCACTGTCTTGCCAGAGCTGAGAAATGAATATTATTGAAATATTTATAAATTATACATTCTAAACTACACGTAAGTCAAAGCAAAATTCAGAAAGAGTTCATTTAATCAGTAGAAGAAATATACTTTATAAATATTTTTTCTTGCTATCTTAATTTCGAAGCAGCGGTAGTAAACCATTTTATGGGATTTAGTATGACAACATCTCATTTGTATTCGGTCTGAGCATGCCAGATATTTTGTACTTATTCACAATTTTATGCAATTTCATGGTATACTATAATGAATACAAGAAGTTATAAATCAAAATAATGCTTAAACATATTATTATTCAAATTGATCACTTTTTCAGCTTCACGCTGTATATAGTGTGGGGTAGACAGATAAAACGGAGCGCCAAACGCTACGGTCCTTGCATACCTCTTTCACCTCTTCGAGTCCCCTCATTCTTTTTATGTGACCTTCCCCCAGTATATTCTATATTGTGTTTTCAAAGGTCAACCAAGGTCTCTCCGACCTCTCGTAGCTAAAAATTAAATTTAATTCCTTCGAAATATATATTTTTTCATTAACTTGCATATATATTATAATGTACAAAAGCGGAACTAAACGCAACACAGCTTTAATCATTATTTTTATACCAAAAGATACATTTATAAATGTTCACTGTATAATGGAGGGAAAGTAATTTGACTTGTTGACTTGGTCCGGTCTTAACATAATCAGGGCACGTCCTCGACAGCCCGTCCTCGATCCCCGATACAAGCAGACAAATTGATTGCTTCAGGATAGACTTAGCTTTCACGTTAATTATTGTTTAAGAATGAGTAATTCTTAATCAGATAGAGATTTCTTAAGATAAAACTATACTAATGAATTTTGTAGCAATGTGGATTGGCGTCTCGTAAATGTAAATGTAATATAAAAATATATTTTTGTACAAATAACTAAAATATAAAATTATATTTTAAACAAGATTTTGAAACCATCTTGGATTCTACATTTTTATTAGTGTGCTGTTCTAAATTTAAATGGACTGAACAAAGAACCGCCATTTTGTTGTGGCGGCCATTTTGAATTAATAGCAATAGTCTGTCATTTATACTACAGGTGTATTTCAAGTTTTAATTTTATTAGATACTGGAAAATTATTTAAATCTAGCTTACAAGATTTAAATTTACTCTAACATGATAACACGGCAAGTTAAAAAATGCTTGCAAAAATATATTTTATAAACTCATAAAACTCATTTAAGCTTTTATAATATGAGGTTTCCCAATAAGAACGATATATTTTGAATTAAAACATGTAATATATGTTCGAGATTCGTGCTCAATGGCTTTATTTCACTGGCTGATACGGCGGCAATATTTTCTTCACTACGGCCTATCCGTTGTCGTGTTGGTGGTCTACTATCGTGCAAAGAATATCCACTTTTTGGCGTATAGCGAGCTCAGACGGTGCACCATGATGACCATATTTAGCACGAAATGCTCTTTGAGTAGAGACAATACTTCTCGAATTTTGATAGAAAATTTGGACAATTTCCAAACGTTGAGGTAACGTGAACTTGTTTATGATTTAATGGCAAACATTACTAAATACAAAACAATACAAATGTCAAATGTTAAACAACCAAAATGGCGGCTGTGAGCTATTAAAATCCTATCAACCTTATTGGCAAACACTGTATAAACATAACATACGAAGTATAAAATAAGAAACATAATTTTATTTCAAATAAGAAAATATAAAACTTAAATAAATATTAATTTTGAATAAAAACTAAAATAATAGGGAAATATTTTAGTGATCACAAAAAACCAACCCCTTTATATATATACTAGCGATCCGCTTGCGGCTTCGACGCTGTGAAGTGAGCGGGTATATCAATAAAATAATATGTAAGTAGCTTAGAAAATAACTTTTTTATTGGAACAAATAACGTGATGTGACATCTCAAAACTCTGAACATTCAATTTAAGTTGCATGCACTGCGTTGGGACCTGATTCACAAATATCATTATTTCATTTAGATTAACATTTTTAAATATGTCATATCTTTTGAAAGGAATGTCCAATTTTTATAATTTAAATAGTACTAAGTAAATAATATTTAAATATTTAATAGGATAAAGATTAATACAGAGGTATGAGGTGTCGTTTGAGAACTACGTGGAGATGAAACTTTTATTTAAGACGCAGAAAATAATAAGTAACGGCGTAGGTGGTTCTAAAAAGAACTTTTGATAGATAACTATAAATAGAAGATTAATAAAATATATAAGAAAATAAGGTTATAATAATAAAATATATAAAAAAGTATCGGTTGTGGGTTCGATCCCCACTCGGGGAAGTGATTATATTTAAATTATTTTCACTTCCTTGCTCTGGTAAAAGACAAAGTGCGGCGTTGAGTTCCACCACTCTACACGTAATGTCTCGAATTCGGTGGAAAGTAAAGTACGAAGTGTCTTGACACTAGGTACTTTCTGTCAACCCTACCATACGGGATAAAAGCGTGAAACTAACCAAGTTCCTGTAAACTGAAATCTCAACAAAATTATATCCGGCCAATTAAAACGTCTGAATCCCATAACCTCTAGCTCAGATGTTGACTTTGGAATAACGGGCGAAACTTTTCTAATTTTTACTTTTTCAAACCATTCTGAATCTTGACTCGGCTGGTGGCCGACTTTCCCGATTTATAATTTGCAGCTTTTGATCACTTATAATGAGATCAGCATTCAGTTCATTAGAAAGTTCTACAAATGGACTAAGACTTGGTTGCAATAGCATAATAATTGACAAAAGCGAGTAATCTCATTATCTTCATTATGTAGGATTATTCAAACAATATTTTATATTGGAACTATTATTAATAAAACACCCTGTACATTTGAGAGGCCCATCGTGGCGCATTGTGTCAGCGTCGGTAAACGCGATCAGTTGTGACTTCGATCCCCACTTGGGGGAGTGATTATATTTAAATTATTTTCGCTTCCTTGCTCTGGTAAAGACAAAGAGCGGCGTCGAGTTCCACCACCCAACACACAATGTCTCGAATTCGGTGGAAAGCGAAGTACGGAGTTTGTAAATACTAAGTACTTTCTGTGAAGCTAAAAAAAATGATTTTAGGTGGAACACAGTCAACGGTATGTCTTGAAGTTTGTGTCTTACTACTATGCTATACAGGATAAAGTATGAAGCTGTTTTTTTTTTATTTATATTCTCAGTTTAAAAAACTCTAAAAAACAAAAAGCATGATTTTAAGTGGATAGCTAAAAATGAGGGTTATGACACTCGGTTATCTCCAACGTATGTATTATGTCAGATAAAGAAGGATTCTTTATAATAAATGCTAATATACGAGAAATTTAGAGAAGTCTGGTCTTAAAACACAATTTGGGAATTATATTTTACTTAAGGTAATATTTACAATTATCTATACAGATATATATATATATATATATATATATATATATATATATATATATATATATATATATATATATATATATATATATATATATATATATCTGTATAGATATATATATATATATATATATATATATAAATAAATTAAATAACCGCTTTTTACTATTTAGTAATGTGAATTTTCACATGTATAGATGTCTACACGATGTTCTCGTATATACCAAACTAGCATTTTCGTATCTTTTGTCTGCCTGTATGCTCTGGCTAACCTCTGAAACGGCTGGACCGGGTTTTATGAAATTTTTACTGGAAGATAGCTGATGTAATAAGGAGTAATTTAGGCTACTTTTATTTAAGAATTTAGGTTACGAAGTTAAAAAAACCGAAGACGCAAACACATCTAGTATTGTATACTCTAACAAGACACGTACGATCAGTATCTTCATTCATTAATATTTAATGTACATATTTAAGACCAACGAAGTAACGTCGAGGTTATTACTTATCAATTGTTCTTCATATGAACTTAACATATTCTGATTTCGCATAATTTTCATAAAAAATGTTTAAAATACACGAATGAAAGATATTAAAATAATAATAATAGTATCAGGATTAGCAAACTAGCTAGCACCGAACACAACCTACTATTTGAAAGTCCACGAAAAAAAGAGCTAGACGTGGCTTTAATTGTCTACTTACATAGGCACCGTATATATATGTATATGTATATATATATATATATATATATATATATATATATATCATTTATAAATAAATTACGCTAACACAAGGAGTATAAAGTTTTGTAATTCACGGATTAATTACTATTTATAAACATCCAACTCTACTTAAAGCATTATTAAGTCCATTCTTGAACTACAAGAAATTAGCATAACAATCTAAAGTTCCAAGCATATTACGACGTTGAGATGAGAAAATTTCTGGAACATTATTTTTTACATTGATTTAAAAAAAGTTGTCATAATAAAATCTTTCATTTTTTGCAATTTTTACACATTTTAAATGAAACTTATTTAAATGGATTAATCCCGTATATTTAGGTATTCGAAAATATATTTTTGGAAACCTAACGTTTTGAACACTTTGCATTAAGTAGTACGTGGTCACAGGTAGACTGAGGTGAGATGAGGCTATTGAAATTTAAGAACATCCTTATTTCGATAGGGAAGATGGTTGGAAACTCTCTACCACCTGGGACACAATTATAAAAAAATAAAATTCACTTCACCAGAGACAAAGATACAGTGAGCTCATTCTGCAAGAATCCAGCGTAGTACGCGAGGCAATTAAGAAACAGACGGCGGTAGTTTGATATAATTAATTTTTGTATCAACGGACAGACAATTTTATTTACTTTATTTATTGTAAATTGAAGCATTAGTTTATTAGTTTAAAATATATTGACATTTTGCACTTATCTTTACCTTTACATGTAAATTGTGACTATGCCCTCCGTAATCCTTTAAGTTGTTGAAAAAGAGGTCGGAAATTTATTTTTCACTTATTAATAAATAGATTTTTCTACTTTGTAGCGGCCTCCTTAGGTCTGCAAAAAGATCAGGTTGTATGCGAGGCCCCGGTTAGTGGCAGTCGGGAGGTTTTAGGTTAGGAAAGTAAATGGGAAGGCGTAAATGCTACCTGTTAAACCGGAATCCCATATAACCTGCCAACAGTATTTCTTCACGAAAAAAAGGATGCGTTGTTTAACAGCTTAAATGATGGCTTGGAACTAGAATGGAGCACCCCAAAATAATATCTAAAAAATCCGTTCCCCCAGTCTACAAATACACGTATACAATACTACGTTAATGATTAATTACTTTTTTCAAAATTTTCATATACATACATATCTACTTAGTTTTTAAAATTAGAAGTAAGTGTAGGATATTACTGAAATAGATATTCTTTATATTCCAAAGAAAGAAATCATGTTTTATGATAGTAATGTTAAGTCAAATCAAATAAAGAAACTTTATGACATTGGTATCTTATTAACCCGTACAGAAGCACAGTTTAGATTCAAATTTGCTAATAAATGTGGATCTTTTAATATTTGAAATAGCCAGTCGTGGCGCAGTGGGATAGGGTCCGGCTGTAAACACGATCAGTTGTGGGTTCGATTCCAACTCGGGGTAACGATTTCCCTGTTCTGGTAAGAGAAAGCGCGGCATTGAGTTCCGACAGTCAACACGCAATGCCTTGAATTCGGCGGAAAGGAGAATGTCTCGACTAGGTACTTCCTGTATGTCGTGCTATGGAAAATAAAATGTGCATAGCTAATATCTCCTAATAGAAATAATACGGTATTTTTTTAAAGTGAAAAAGTCCATGTGAACGAAGGAAAAAACATTGCATATGACAGCTAGTACTTATTTTTTTATAGAAAAAAGAGGCAAACGAGCAGAAGGGCTAACAGATAGTAAGGGGTCACCTGTGGCCATAGACATCTACAACATTAGAGTTGTAGATGCGTTGCCGGCTTTGGGATGGAAGAGAAAGGAGAAGAGGGAAAGGTTAGATTGGAATAATAATAGCTGGCTTACATGAAAGCGAACCGCAACACATCATCAGATCTTTGGCGGATCCTTTTGTCATGATTGTAGGCGCGGGTGAATTGGCCCAGCAGCGGGAGTAACTGTATTCTACCTTGTCCCCCCACATGAAAAAAGTATATTATAATAATATTATATTTAGCATAGAAAAATATGAAAGAAATGACGAAAAAATATTATTAAATAAAATAAGTCGATATTAGTACCTTATATTTTTATATATGTTTCTTGAAAAAATATTGGAGCTACTCATTTCTATTCACTTTTACTTAATATCTTATATTAAACGTAAGAATGTTATTTTAATGAGTAACTAAAACACTTCTTTTATATATATATATATATATATATATATATATATATATATATATCTTCAAGTCCTTCGTAGCTTAGCGTATTGGAACACCTTCTGACTGTAACTGAGATGGATTGTGGGTTGGATTCTTAATCGCTGAAAAAAATAATATATATTTGAAATTTATTTTTATTTCTCTCTGGAAAGACAAAGCGCGGGCTTGCTTTTGCTACTCAACACGTAATGTATCAATTTCAGGCGGAAAGCAGTCAACGGAGTGTTTAAACACATCTTCTCTGAATACTCTGCTAATTAAACTATTTTAAACAGACTAATCGCGTATATTTTGGTATTTGTAAACGCATTTTTGAAAACCTGGCGTTTGTAACACTTTACAGTAGTCCGTGGTAACAGGCCACAGGTAAACTGAGGCAACATTTGTCTGTTGGTTTATACAAAAATTAATTATATCAATCAACCGCCATCTGTTACTTAGTTGCCTCATGTACTGCCCGGGATTATTGAATGATCTGCCGGTATATTTGCCTCTGGTGTAGTGAATTTGAGGATCCCAGGTGGTAGAAAGATTTCAACCGTGTTCTATATTGGGAAATTAGGATGTTTTTGAATTTCAATAGCCTCGCGAACCAACTTAGAAATTTATTTCAAGTACATATTTGAAGGTTTCTTAGAGTAGCGGGACAGGTCTGACTGTAAGCACGTTTGATTATAGGTACAATTTCACTTAAGGGAATGATTATCTTTTTTTAAGAGTTTGTAAGACAAAGCGTCATCACTCAACACGCAATGTCTTCATTGCGGGCAGAACGTGAAGAACATAGTTTCATTCCGAGGTATTGTGATAAATTTATTTTTTATGCTAAAATAATAATAAGGCCGGTCATGGCGCAGTGTGATCGGTTGTGGGTTCGATCCTCACTTGGATAAGTGATTTTATTTAAATTATTTTTACTTCCTCGCTCTGGTAAAGACAAAATGCGGCGTTGAGTTCCACCACTCAACACGCAATGTCTGGAATTCGGTGAAAAGCGAAGTACGGTTGACACTAGGTACTTTCTCTCTCATTCCTTCTTTCTTTACTTTACTTTCTTTACGTTACTTTTATATTATTTAGTATTAATAGTTACTGAACCTTATAATTTAAAAATATACACAACTCTATGTACGAGTAATAGAAAAGCCAATTATGTTAAATAAGGCTTTAGAAAAATATTATCTAAGTGGATTTATATATACGTATCAAAAGAAAAAAGATGACCTAATACAATTATTATCTGTCTGTATGTTGGTTCACTTGTCACCTATCATACAATACTACCAGATTGATATAAAAGAATTTTGGCATAGTTATAAAGATAACTTAAGGTTCTCGTTGGAAAACAACACCATCGTGGTAAAGTTGAAAAGTGTACAAGAATGGTTACGAATTCAATTCCCATTCGTGAATTAATAACATAAATATTTTGTTCTCTCGTATCATTCAAGAAATAGTACCAATTGCCTTACATATTTAGATTATACTTATAAACGTAAATTATTATCCCATACAGTAGGGTAGTCAGAGATAACCTTGTGTCAAAACACTCCGTTGACACTGATTTCCGTTCACAATATAAAACATTCTCTGTAACTGAACTAAACTGAGTAACAGTGGAAGGCTTTTAGGAAGAAATAAATACAAAAAATGTAATTAAAACTGAAAAAATATATTCTATGAAAAATATAAGAACACAGTCACTTTGGGATCAAAAGAAATTTTAAATGATCTTCATTTCGGAAGAAGATGGGGGTTTAAATATTCAATACCAATTATCTTATTGGATTTCAGGGATTTTCCACAATTAGAGTTGTAAAATTTGTTTTAATAATGAGGCTTCTGTTTCAAGAGATTCAACCTTAAATATTTATAAAAAAAAAAGAGTTGCCAGCAATGTATTAATTATGTCAGTTTATAAATCACTGATTGATTTTTATTTCTTATAATTATTTTATTTTTATAGTAACTGAGTTCAAACAGGCGATTTTTGTTAAATAACTTGTTCAAAGCAATCGGACAGTTTGACTGTAAAAGTTACTGGTTGTGGGTTCGATTACATTTAAACTATTCTCATTTCCTCACTCCGGTTAAACAAAGCGTGGCGTTAAATTCCGCCACTCAAGTCACTCAAGGAGTATCTTGACACTAGGTACTTGCTGTCTACCCTACTATGCGATGTATAATCTCGTTATATTTATTAGTATTATAGTTATTTAAACTTGGATAATACATTCCATCTATTCCATAAAGAGGGTAGTTAAAGAAAACCCAGTGTCATTACACTCCATTGACTTCTTTCGTCTATATTAAGTCAATATTATGTTACTAAAAACGAATATTTTATCTATTATGAATAAATATTTAAATAAGACCATCGTGGCGCAGTGGAACACCGCTTACCGTAAATACAATCAGTTAAGGGTTAAATTCCCACTCGAGGGAATGATTATATTTAATAAATTATGTGCATTTCACCTATTTAGTAAGAGAAAGCGCGGTGACGGTAGGTAGTTTAATCAATTAGTCGGGCTTAAACCAGTCAACGAAGCATTTTGACACTAGGGTGTCTCTCACTACCCCATACCCTATACCTATGCGGGATCAAGTGTGAAGCAGTAAAAAACATTTTATATAATAATATAACCTTTTTTTCTATTTTGGCTTAGCCTAAGACCTATTAATTTCAAGATGATTAGTTATAAGTTACTATACTCGCTTACTCTGAATATATTTAAAATCTATATGTAGTAAATAGAAATTAATTACAGCAATTCTCTGTTGAAGAAAATAATTTGTATTATTTTTTGTTCAAATGAGATTCGAACCTACTAATTACGTTTAGTTAGTTAAATAAAATGCACGCGTTATTCTTCCATAGTTGTTAGAAGAGCAAAGTCAAAAACAACTATGTATGTAAACACTTTATTAATATAGATCAAGACATTGCGTACTAAATGGCGAACTCAATGAAGAAATAAAAAACATTTTTCAAATACAAATTGTTCCTCCAAGTGGAATCGAACCCACAACCTATCGCGTTAACAATCAAACTCTGTTATTCTTCACTGTGATGGCCGCCCAAATTAAAAAGACAAAGAGAATTCACAATGGACCGAATTCACAGACTCGCTGATTCACGTAAAAATATCATCTCATTTAGTAATGAATCCCAATAAAACTGCGAACAGAGATGGTAACATTGCTTTAATAAGAATAAAATGCTTCGCTGTTAATTTACTTAATGTTTTGAAACTTAATTAAGGCTTATTTACTGGAGGAGTGTTACACTAGTATACTGTAGCGACAACCTATCGCCTATTATAGTGATTTATGATCTCATTATAGACTGGTTGTTGCGATATTTTTTAAAACTCATAGATAGTTTGGTGTTTTTTATTAAAAAATACCAGCAATAGTGGCTCAGTGGGAGAATGTCTGATTATAAACGCGATTAGTAGTGGATTCGATTGCTAGAATGGTTACTTTTATTTTTTTTTCTTAGCTGTAGTATATAGTCAAAAAAAGCACAGCGTTGAGTTCCGTCGATCGACACGTAATGTATCAAATTTTGAGGCTGGAAGTGTAATTTCTCGACCCTTAGCTGGTTAGCTTGAGAATAGGAAAGCTACAAAGAAAAGCATTTAAGAGTAAAATATAAGTTGCTATAGCAACGTGAAACGTGTTTAGATTTGAATATATTAATGAATAATTCACTCTAACGTATATTAAAGAATTTTAATTAAGTATCATATTAAAGGCTGGCAACGCACCTGTAGCTCTCCTGATGTTACACGAGGCTGTGGACAGCGATGATCACTTACCATACAAAGCCTATACAAAATAAAAACGGCATAGAGGCTGGTCGTAGCGCAGTGGGACAACAGGTTGTAGGTTTGACCCCCACTAGAGGGAGTGATTATATAAATTATTTTCACTTCCTCATTAAAATAAAAGACAAAGTGTTACGTTGAGTTCCACCACTAAATACGCAAAAAGCGAACTAGGAAGTCTTGACACTAGGTACTATGGGGGATCAAAACGATAATATCCAGTAAATAATTGAAATGTTAGTATTTTCTATTGAGTCTGACAACAGATTGACGCCATTACACCGTTCAAAGTGAACTTGTGGTACTCATTTAAATAAACAAGGGTTAAAAGGGTTCGGATATATCTTCGCCATACTTTAGGGAGTCCGACACTGTGTGTATCGCAGGCATGTTACATTATGCACACAAAGCTTGTAATAATGATTGATGACGCTTTCAAATAGGAACCTTTCAACGTCTTGCGTATCTCATAGGTTTTCGTGTGCAAATGGACTTATTTTGAAGTTTATTTTTTTATTTAAAATATGTGAAAAATTTGATTAAAAAATTTGAGATGAGACATGTTTTTTTTTTACTATTCTTAAAATGTTATTCCACATGTAGAATTAGAAAATATTTTTAAAATACATATAAAAATTAGAACGCAACGGTGCGCAACTAAATGTGCAATAACTCTTTAAAATATGGTGAAATATTTAATAAATAGAATTCTCTGGAGCAAAACGTTTGTTTCTAAGAAATAATTTTTGGGTAGCAGACATTTGTAAATATCTCGCTATAGAGATATTAACAACAAAAATAAGTTGCAACAAAAATAATAAGATCTTTGATTTTCGCGATTTTTATACATTTTAAATGAAACCATTTTAACCGGATTAATCGCGTATATTTTGGTATTCGAAAATACATTTTAGACACCTGACGTTTGGAACAGTTAACAGTAGTTAAAATAGTTTCATTTAAAATGTAACAAAAATTTCGACTGTCATAATTTATTGATTACAGCGTTTGCATGAAAAAAACCCATACCGGTTTTGAATTATTCAATTTTTCAATTTTATTTTAATCGTTCAATGTTTTTTTTATACTTTTTAATAATGTATGTAATTTTTACTTTTAAATAACATACAAAAATAAAAATGTAAAATCCTCGTTCCCAATGACTTCGCGAATTTCTCCTTTGGTAAATTCTCGGATCAAAATTTCAAGAAAAATCTACTTAGAAAAACATTGTATTAAATATATTAAAATAACACATGCCCAAAAACCTATATCAAATTTATTCAAGTCATTTAAAATTGACGTCATTGTGGCGAAGTAGGATTGCATCTGATTGCAGATGTGATAGTACTGAATTTGATTTAGACTTAAGGTAGATAGTAATGTTTAATAAAATGAGTTCGACGCTCGTAGCGCGGTAGACAGTGTGCGGCGTTAAATTCCACCAAAGAACAGGTAAAATCTAGAATTTGGTCAGAATCTGAAGAAGGGATGTTTTCGTACTTTCTGCGATATAAACGTTATACATAAAAAAGGATAAAGCTGGCAATATATAATAAGAATGATTTTCGAATCTTGCGTGCTGTAAATTTGAATAACCCCTAAACTTGTCTCCAGATAGAAAATGAGTGACATATCCATATGTGACAGTAGACTGTAAACCTTTATGGTTGCGTCAGTTGTGGGTTCGATTTCCACTCGGGGGAGTAATTATATTTGAATTATTTTCAATTCCTCGCTCTAGTAATATAAAGTGCGGTGTTTAGTTCCGCTACTCAACAAGCAATGTCTCGAATTCGATGGAAACCGAAGTACGGTGTGTCTTAACGTGCACTATAAAAGGGAAAGCTGGTAAACAACCTCGAAGGAAATATATACAAATAACTATAAATAAAGATGATGAATGCCGGTCATGACGCAGTGGGACAGCGTCTGACTGTAAATGTGATTGATCGCTGGTTCGAATCACACTCGAAGGTATATAAAAAATGTTCCCGCTTCCTCGCTCTGGCAAGACAGTAGAAAATGCGGCGTTAAGTTCCTCCACTCAACACGCAATGTCTCGAATTCGGCGGAAAGCAAAGTACGGTGTGTTTTGACACTAGGTACTTTCTGTCTACCCTGCTATGCGGGATAAAAGTGTAAAGCTAAAAAAAATGAAAGCAAAGTGATTTGTTATCCGGGCGGAACTTGACAACGGCGTGTTTTGATACCAGGCTGTATCTGACTACCCTGTTATGTGGGATAGAGCGTGAGATTACGCACTACACTAAAAAATGTTAAAAAGTATAAAATTAATTTACTTTATAACGCGTATTTTAATAATAAACTCTAATCTTAAGTGTGGATAACACTTTTGAAATAATACAATATTCAGGTTCAGAAATAATTCAGAAATAATATATGTTATCCGAACACACACAAAAAAATATACGGCCGAATTGAGAAAAGTCCGCCTTTTTAATTTTTTTCAGCTCCACGCTTGTATCCCTCATAGCATGGTAGATAGAAATTACCTGGTGTCAAGACACTCCGTACTTCGCTTTACACCGAATTCGAGACATTGCATGTTGAGTGGTGGAATTCAACGTCGCTCTTCGTCTTTACCAGAGCGAGAAAGTGAAAATAATTCAAACTTAATCACTTCCACGAACAGGGATCGAAACCACAACCGATCGCGTTTACAGCCAGACGCTCTCAAACTGCGCCACGACCGGCCTCCTTTTTAAAATCAATTAATAAAAAATAAAAAAAATAATCACAAAACACTAACAGCAGTTCTTATAACAATAAGATATTGTTTTCGTTTGTCATTCAAATATCTTTTAGTTATTATAATAATTTATTATAAGATTTATTTCTCTTTGATGAGGGTCTGAAGGTTGATTGTCATTGATATTAATTAAATATTAAGACAATACTCTGGAACACGATCGCTTGGCGTAGTGAAAAAATGACATCTCACGTACCGTTTATAATAATCGTTTCAGTCAGCTGAGGCCATCGTGGCGCAGTGGGAAAGCATCTTAAATTTGTTATGGGTTTGATTCTTACTCGGAGAAATGGTTATATTTAATAATGTATTTTTATTTTTCTTCTCTGGTAACACAAAGTGTAAAAATAATTTGTCATACAATTTCGGGTGGAAAGCAATTAACTAGATGTCCTGACTACCTGCTATGCTGGATAAAGCATGAAGCTGGTTTTTTTAAAATTGGAAATACGAACACACCCTCAACCAACCTGGCACCAGGTCTATGTCCGAGGGAAAACATGGAATATCCAGTATACATTATTACTATGGAGATAGATCCTTAAGAAAAATTACCATATACATTAAATAGTTTACTTGAAGACATTCGCCGGAAACTAATTTCAAAAAATATTTAAAATTAAGCTTGACCAATACAATATGCAGCTTAAAAATTTAAAACATAATAATGTATATATAAATATATGGACTCACTTATTAAAACTCTAAATTAAAATTAGTGTAAAACTCACGTTCATATATAACCAAAATAAAAAAAAAATTATGTAACCGTGACACGGATAGCGTCTGACTGTAAACGCGACCGGTTGTGGGTTCGATTTCCACTCGGGAGAGTGATTATATTTAAATTACTTTCACTTCCTCGCTCTGGTTAGATAAAATACGACGTTGAGTTTCACCACTCGATATACAATGTCTCGAATTCGGTGAAAAGTAAAATACGGATTGTATTGACACTAGGTACTTTCTGTCCACTTTGTTAAGCGTGATAAAAAGCGTAAAGCTAAAAAAAAATACTTACTTATCTACTACAACCTAACTTAGTAATTTGCAAGGCCAAAAAAATCTTTCGTTACCCTTATTATAGTATATCTAATTAACTCAATAACTGGCAACTTAATGAGTGATTCTTAAATATGTATCAGTTAGATTTATTTTGTTTTATTCTTATTTAAGACAAAATAGTCTCTAGAGAATTTTTTTTTTAGCTTCACGCTTTTCCTTATTTTGCATAGCAGGGTAGACAGAAAGTACCTAGTGTCAAGATAATGCGTTTTGAGTGGTGTAACTCAACGCCGCACTTTGTCTTTACCAGAGCGTAGAAGTGAAAATAATTTAAATGTAATCACTTCCTCGAGTTAGGATCGAACCCACAACTTAAATCTTGACAATAATTAGCGAAAATATTTTCAATTTTTCTAAAAACTAATTTATCTTTTAATCTACTTTTGGTTTTAATAAACCAATGATTATTTTATTACGCGTATTTTAAAGACATTTTCAACAGTCTTCAGATTCTTTCTTAACTTAAATATTCAGGTGTTTTTTGTTACTTACTACATATTTTTGAGTTTTGTAACGTAAATCATGATGAACTAGAGATTAGAACGCAGATATTTTATATTATTATAAGCCTGAATAATACGGGCTGAGATGACGGCTATTTGTTACTCACTACAACAATACACTAAATAAATTAATAAGGTTAAGACTTAGGTCCCTTAAGCGTGAATGGAATTAAATATTAAAAGACAATTTGTAATATGACATACAATATATATATATATATATATATATATATATATATATATATATATATATATATATATATATATATATATCTGATATATATGGTGCCAAAGCAAATACGGGGTAAAAATAAACAGCTTCACGCTTTATCCCGCAAAGCAGGGTAGTCAGAGACAACCTAGTGTCAAGACACACCGTAGACTGCTTTCCACTACAAATTGAGACATTGCGTATTGACTGGAGAACTCAACTTTGCACTCTGTCATACCAAAGCTGAGAAATAAAAATAAATATTAATTTAGTCATTTTGTTTCCTAGAGTGGTAATCGAACCCACAGCCGATCACATACATTCAGACGCTGTTCTACTGCGCCGCGATGGCTTTAAGGGTAGTATAGATAGGAAGCACTAATGTCAAGACATTTTTTACTCCACGTCCCGTCGAATTCAAGACATTTTGAATGGTGTGTTGAATGGCGGAACTCAACACCACGCTTTGTCTTACCAGAGCAAGGAAATGGAAATACTTAAATATAATCATTCCACCGAGTGGAAATTGAACCCACAACCGCCACGTTAGATTTTAGAATAGTAAAACAAACTATTATATAATAATCAATATACTATGACTTGCAAAACTCTTAAAATAGCCAACGTAAAATGCAAAATCCGTATATTAGTCGACCTTTAACCTTATAACAGTAAAACTACGGGCACAAACCGCGACGAATTTAATCTTGTTGGGCTGATTTATTGAAGGCGATCGCAGTTGGTTGTTCGAGAAATTTGCTTACAGAAAACTAGAAAGGAAATTCGATTCGGCCGCCATGACCTGACCTTTGGACTTATTTGATTTGGGGTTTGTTGTACTGACTTTGTGCTATCCTCAGTAAATATTCAAACTATTTTGCTCATTCAATTTGCTGTTTACGTTATATTCAATACTGTTTAGAAATAAACATAGGAAATTAGTTGACGTATGTGCCTACAGATATATTAATGAAACAGTTGCTAAAAAGATGCTGGCTTGTGGCACAGTTGTAAGGTTCAATATTTAAGGCTGGATCTTTAGAGGTCGGTAGTGGCTCAATAAGAAAGCGTCTGACTGTAAATTAATTGTTGATTCGATTCCCACTCGAGGGAATGATTATATTTAAATTGATTTCATTTCCTTGCTCTGGTAAAAAAAACGCGGCGTTGAGTTCCATCACTCAACCGATACTGTCGGCAGAAAACGGAATACGGAGTGTCGCCTAAGCCATGCGTCCTACAACCGGCTGAGTCAAAACTTCTATACGCTTGTTATTTATGAAGTTAGCATGTTTTTTTCAGCCTAAGTTTGAAGTAAAACCTAAAAAAAAAGGTAAAAGTAGTTAAATTTTAAATGAAGTACGAAGTGTCTCACTAAGGGCACTAAGTACTTTCTGTCTACCCTGCTACGCGGGATAAAAAGCGTGAAGCTAAAAAAAACATGAAAAACAAATACAGAAAATCTTTTCTGTTTTAAAATTTAACGAGCTAGTTAATAAAATGAATATTACATAAACTCTAAGATATATACAAGCTAAGTAATAAGTATAAGTTGATTATTATAGTTGGCATATAGTTATATAGTTATTTTTCTCTCTTTTGGCATCATGTTCTAAAATTTTTTGCGTCAAATGTCAAAATAATTCGTACTCCACTTTCCACCAAATTCGAGACATTGCGTGTAGAATGGTGAAAAACAACGCCGCGCTCTTGTCTTACTAGCGCAAGGAACCCAAATAATTTAAATATAATCAATCTCAAAGATCTTTGATTTTCGCGATTTGAAATGAACTTTGGTATTCGAAAACATATTTTTGAATACCTGACGTTTCAAACACTTTACAGTAATTCGTGGTCACAGTGGCATTTGTCAGTTGATACAAAAATTAATTATATCAATGTACCGCCATCTGTTTCTTAATTGCCTCGCGTACTACCCAGGATTCTTGCAGAATGAGCTGACTGTATCTTTGTCTCTTCTGTGGTTGATTTGATTTTTTGTAAGTACCCACCAGGTGGTAGAGAGTTTCCAATCATCTTCTCTATTGAAATTTGGATGTTTTTGAATTTCAATAGCCTCGCGGATCATTTTAGGATTTGCTTTATCTACTTTCCCTACCGAGGATATGTAGATTATAAAACCTGATGTAGTAGTTGGACTTATTCATTGTAAGTTCACACAAAGCTGATTGCAATACACGCCCATTCTTGACATCGGATATGTGTTCCTTCACTCTAACCTCGATGTTCCTCTTTGTTTGACTAATGTACGATAAACCACAGTTACAGTCTAGTTTATATACACCTGCACACTGCAAAGAAATATTACATTTCACCGGTCTAAAGTATTGGCTCACATTTTTATTAGGCTTTTATATGGTTTTAATAGAAGCTCTTGTCAAGATGTTGTCAATTCTATCTGTAACTCCCTTCACAAATGGTAGAAGTGTTTTCTTTGTCTCCATTGTGGGTGGCTTATAAGTCTTCAAACAACACTGGTGGGGAACTGGCAGCTTGTTCTGATGAAGGGCACCCTTCACCTGTCGAAGCTAGTCTCCTAGGTGTTCAGCGTCACACAGGTGGTAAGCTCTCTGAAACAGATTTGCCGACGGTAGATAACTGTGTAGGGTGATGGTGGTATTCATCATTGAGACACCTGTTGGTATGGGTAGGTTTCCTATATACTGTGTGGCCAAATTACCATTGGGATTACAGGAGATACAGCCGAATCCATAGAAATGCCATCTATTTGCAAATAGAATACTTGATTGAACACTAGATATCCAGATGTAAAGCAGTGTCCTCAAAGTTTAAGATACTTAACAGGCATCTTGTTTTCCTCTAGCTTCTGCTTGACAATCCTGTTGCAGTCCTTTATGAGTATACTAGTAAACAGCGACTGGACCTCAAAACTGACCATGGTTTCATTTCAATTAATTTTTGTATCAAATGACAGACGAATGCAACCTCAGTCTACCTGTGACCACGGACTACTGTAAAGTATTAGAAACGTCAAGTATCCAAAAATGTGTTTTTGAATATCAAAATATACGCGATTAATTCGGTTAATATAGTTCCATTTAAAATATAATCAATCTCCCGAGTGGAAATCGAATCCACAACCAATCGCGTATATATTAAGACGATGTGTCACAGCCGATCTCTATAAAAATTATCTAAGAAAACCATACGATAAATAAAATCCAGTATCTAGAATTTCAAAATAAAAAAAAAACCACATCGAACAAAGTACATTGTAAATGCTAGGGTAACTATTCCGTTTCTTACAAAATACCCTAACTGCTTATGATATACAGTTGAAAACTTGTAATGTAAGTGCTCACTGCGGCGGTCCGGTCGAACTTCGCGAATGCCGAACTTTAAACAACTTAGCAAGTTCCCAAATAGTTTTCAACTTTCACATCTGCCTGGATCAGTAGTTTATTTCGTGTACATTTTGTGCCGCAATTTTTGTGTAATATAAAAAAAAAAATAACTATACAAAATTATAAAGTTAAATAAATAAATCACGTTATAGCAGGGTAGACAGAAAGTACCTAGTGTCAAGACACTCCGTACCTCGCTTTCCATCGTATTCAAGACGTAGCGAGTTGAGTGGTGGAACGCCACGCCGCACTTTGTCTTACCAGACACACTTGTGACCTAAGTATAGATTGCACTTGTCCTTCACTCGAACGGAAGGAGAATATTAAATATTTGGGAATCACACTAGATGAAAATCTATGCTTTAATGATCACATAAAGAAGACCGTATGTGGAAGCTAATGTTTGTTTTTAAATACCTGAGATATGTTGTCGATTCTGCACTTATAAAATAGATTTACTACGTCCTTTGCCAATCTTTCCTAAATTATTGTAAAACAACTTGGGGAGGAGCTGCAAAATCAACTCTCTATGATCGAAATCTCAATATCTAGACCACGTTTGTACCTTATAAAAAATGTTATCTAATTCAAGCTCTAATCTTAATGTAGGTTTCATATTGGAAATAGACACAATCTAGTGAAAAGTATCTAAATCATTTCTTTTTATTTCCGGTCACTTTCAGACCGATCAGTGTTACATAACGTTTAGTAACAAGAGATCACTATAATATATAATAAAGTTATTATAATTTTTTTAGCTTTACGCTTTTTATCCCGCATAGCAGGGTAGACAGATCTAATGTCCAGACACTCCGTACCTTACTTTCCACCAAATCCGAGACATTGCATGATGAGTAGTGGAACTTAACGCCGCACTTTGTCTTACTAGAGTGAGAAATTGAAAATAATTTAAATGTAATCACTCCCCCCGATTGGGCACCGAGCCCACAACCGGACACGCTTACGTCAAACGCAGTCCCACTGCTCCCCGACCGACATAAGTTAAATATAAGAGAATCAGTCTATAAAATCTGCCATACCATATAATTGTCTACAGCAATGATCTGTAAGCCTGTAAAGTTATTTATGTAACAAATATTTTGCCGTACAATTATCTAAAGTAAAGTCTGTGTTTTGTTTAGCGTGAAATTATTAGAATAAATCTTACCTTAGTAGATAGCGTTCAGATTTATTTTAATACCTATTATAAAAAGGTCGAGATTTTGCAGATTTGCCAGTGAAATTACTGTAATCAATGTTATATATTAATAGGTGAACGGAAAGTTTTTGATGTTTTTAAAGAAACTATGCGAACATATAAGTATGAAACTTATATATATATATATATATATATATATATATATATAGAAAAAATTTAATACTGATAAAAGATAAAAAAAATACATATTACACCATGCGTTTGACATAAGTTTTTTGTTAAGTGATATAAACGTTGCTATAGCAACGCGTATTTTGAACACCAATTACCTACCGTTTTTACCTGAGTGACGTACTAAGGTAAAAAAATATCGAAAAGTTCACACCTTCACCCGAAAAATATATATATAAAAAAATTCTATACTTTTTTATTATTATATATTTTTCAGTAAAAGCATTCGTTACAACAAACAATAAGAATTCTTAAACACAATAATATACTACTTACTGTTAATTAAGATTGGCTAAATTTTTATTACAGTGACTGTATTCCATTATATGATAAATATGGAAAAACAAGGCTAACATCTCAATTTGATTAATCAGAAAAAAACGTCTGTAAAAGAAATAAATTTATTTAAAAATTCTAGCAACTAGTTTGGGAATCATCAAATATTACCACAACAGAGTCAGAAGAGAAAACATAAAACCAAGCTGCAATTTGAACTTTCCGGAACGTTTAAGACTTACGTATTGAATGGCAGAACTTAACGCCGCGTTTTATCTTACCAGAGCGGGAGAAAGAAGATATTTAAGTATTATCATTCGTTCCAGTGAAACCGAACCCATAATCACCACAATAGATTTGCTATATACGTACAACATATAGTGAAATTATAATGTATACAAACATTAAAGACTATTTATCACTACAGCTTACGTAAGACACTTGACACAATAGCCGATGGTCAACCAGCCATCCGCGATGACCCCGATCTGGACGAAACATTATGTACCGGAATGTAGCTCTCATTAACATAATTGTGGCATAATCGATTCACGCTTAATATATTATTTATTATGAATATATCGAAATTATTATGAGGCCGTGGCGCATTGTGACAGTGTCTGACTGTAAACGCGATCGGTTGTGGGTTCGATTCCCACTCAGGAGAGTGATTATATTCAATTTATTTTCACTTCTTCGTTCTGGTAAAGACAAAGTGCGGCGTTGAGGTCCACTACTCAACACGTAATGCTTTGAATTTGGTAGAAAGCGAAGTACGGAGAGTCTTAACACTAGGTACTTTCTGTCTACCCTGCTATGCGGGATAAAACCATCAAGCTAAAAAAATATTATTAATTATCAATAGTAAATATTAAAATCTTTACTTTGGTTAATTTGATAAGTTACAAACTCTGAAGGCAGAAACCTGAACAGATTTTGAGTTAATTTAATACTATAGATAGATTTAAATAAAAAGAATATAAAATGTAAAAGGAACGTTTTGGCATACTTCTAAGTGTTATAAAACTTTATAAAGCCGTCAATAAGCCAATAATAAAATGTACACAAACGTACATACAACATAATGTGCTATTATATTTTTGTAGCTTCACGCTTTTATCCCGCAAAGCAGGGAAGCAGAAAGTACCTAGTGTCATGACACTCCGTACTTTGCTTTCCACCGAATTTGATACATGGCGTGTGGTGTGGTGGAAGTGAACGCCACGCTTTGTCATAACAGAGAGAGGAAGTGAAAATAATTTAAATATAATCACTCCATCGAGAGAATTAAAGATTATTTTCTTAGTCTATATATATAATTCCTACCTATTCATATTTAATAACCAAAAACAGATACCAAATTATATTGACAATGTTCATCAGTTAACCGACAGGATACATTGGACGTTTATCGCCATTACCGGCTGTCAATTCTACCCGCCAATTAGTTCCAGGCGTTCGACTTTAGGTGTGGCCACGAAACGTTTTTCTATTTTCTGTAATATATTTATTGTGATGTTATGATGAGCACATCGTGGCGTAGTGGTAAAGCGTATGATTTTAAGCGCAATTAGTTGTGGATTCGATCATATTTAGACGAATGGTTATTTCATTATTCTTATTTCCCCACTATGGTAAAAAAGTACAGTGTTGATTTTCATGACTCAATACAAAAACCCAGAAATCGAAACATTGAGTTCTCGATTTCTGGTGAAAACTGAAGAACGTCTTGATACCAGGTGTTCTCTGAAATACAGAAAATGAAGCTACTTGTGGAATATATAAATTAAAAGAGTATAGTGGTTACACTAACTGACCTGAGCAATTAAAAGTTACAATACAAAATTTGTGGACTTCAGACCTCATGTTTAATGTTATCAGACGAAGGTATCTTCGTCAAAGAATAAGCTAATAGTAGAAATGCATATTTTGCAAGGCGGTTCCTGAAAACGTATAAGTGTTATTTATATCTAATGAACCAGAGTTAAACGCTGAGTGACCGCTTGCTTTTCACACTGCACTGTATTCAGTGATATAGTTTGTTTTTTTTTCATATTTTCTAATAAGTTTGAGTTAAAATTTTTATTGTTTTTTTTTTATTTTTTTGTTATTTATGTCAAAATCCACAAAACTTTTGGAATTTGAATTATAATTTGAAAGAACTGAAAAACTATATACACGTATCTCTATAGTCAATGAGAAAATTCTGAATTAATATCTATCAGCAAAAACGATCTCACTGACCAAGCTCATCGATTTAAAAGTATTTACAATATTTTTATCTATCTAGATGGTACTTACCTAAAATGGCCTGATTACTACAGATTTTACATTATATGATATATAATTGATAGCTATCTATCAATGTCGTATTGTACGAGATACAGCCTTTAGTTTAAATGAATGGGAGCAACATTCCTAACCAGGACTAGCTTCCAAAATATTATTTGTACATCTTTTCAGCATCATCATCATATTTAAAACCAAAACATCTAACACACATATATATATATATATATATATATATATATATATATATATATAACGTACAACGTACAACGAAATCGCTAGTTTTCTAGCCTTCGACTATTATCCAAGTAGAGTGCACACGTTCACCTCGTATCTCTCTCTTTGTCAGGTGTCTTTTGAACAAAATTATCTTTTAAAAGGCTACTAACTAAAACTGCACTTTAAATTGATGGTCGCAAATATTTTACGAACTACATTTTAGTTACAGAAGAATTTTCTTTTAAACATTCGTATATTATTAAAATAATATTGAGTGGCAACTTCGTTGTAACTTGAAAATTATATCAAATATGATAAAATATACTGAAGCTGCTGAAAAGCATCATATTATATTTTGTAGATAAGCAATAACAATACACACATACACGTACAGTTAGCACACGAAATTAGACTTTAATATCGGGAAATAAGATTCTTCATTACAAACGTGATGAAGCAAACAAAAAAGTCACGTACGTACGTCTCAGAACATAATGTAGAAGTGGTAAATGTTTATAGATGAAAAATATATATTGATTGGTATAATATAATGAAAAATATATATTGATTATCCTATGCGGGATGAAGCTTGAAGCTGTTTTTGTTTTAAATAAGTAGTTAAAAGGCGAATCTGAATTAATGCTTAAACAAAGCCAGGACTCATCTGTAATCTCAATATTTATCTAATAAAACACAAATAATTTTACTTCAGTAAACAATAAGGGAAATATTTTATGAATGTTTATTTTACATCTTATACTATTGTAATCAATTATAATTTTGAATTATGTTTACATTATTTTGGCATATTGCGTCCGAATCTAAATGCGATTGATCACCGGTTCACTGCCACTCGGGGGAAGGATTATATTTAAATCATTTTCATTTCCCCACCCTGCCAAGATAAAATTTAGTATTGAGTGGCGCTAGTCAACCTATCAACTTAGCACAACGTCTGTATTTTAGCAGTGCACAAGATGTCACTACTCTTAGGTATCTCCTACTTCTCTATTATATGAGGTAAAGCATGACGATGTTAGACACAGATGTAATACCGTAACGCTTGTGCGAAAAAATGCAGTGTCAAATTACCACCTTCAATTTCTTGAAGTTGTCTTGAATTTAGGTGGAAAATGTGTTAAATTATCTGCCTTTATGTCTTTGCGAGTAAATTTATAAAGTGACACATTTTTTCAATTATTTACTCCCTTATAGCACAGACCATAATTGCATACAATGTTAACAAGTTCGAATGCCGACAATAAATAATGAAAAACTGATTTATTTCCTTTTAATTTTAATTAATTATGAGGCTGGTTGTGGCGCAGTGGGACAGCGTCAAACTGTAAACGCGATCGGTTGTGGGTTCCATCCCTACTCGGGGGATTGATCATATTTAAATTATTTTCACCTCCTCGCTCTGGTAAAGACAAAGTGCAGCGTTGAGTTCCACCAACATGCAATGTCTTGAATTCAGTGAAAAGTGAAGTACGGAGTGTTTTGACACTAGGTATTTTCTATGTCTACCCTGCTATGCGAGATAAAAGCGTGAAGCTAAAAAAATAATTAAATTATTTTCAATACATGATGATATGCCGTCCAAATGTCTGATTGTGTTGTAAAGGTCAGATTTAGAACTGCACAATATTGGTTTATTTTTTATGCTTAATCAAAACATGAGAGGTGTAAGATCTTTTACGTTTGCAAAATTTTACATATTTTAAATTTTAAATGTATAAATATATTTTTGAAATATCAACGTTTGTGCCACGTTCAAGTTTCACCCAAAAACATGAACATATTTTTGAATAATGAAAACATATTTTTGAATATCTAAACTTACGCAATTAATCCTGATCGAATAATTTATCTTCAAGTAAACTAACATTAATAAGATCTTCAATATTCGCAGTTTTTACACATTTTAAATGAAATTATTAATTTAAACAGATTAATCGTATATATTTTAGAAATATATTCAAAAATATATTTTTAAAAAACTTTACATTTTCAAACACTACAATAGTATCATTGTTTTCGAATACAAAAATATACACGATAAATCCGTTCAAAATAGTTTCATTTTAATTAGACAATTATTAGCAGATAGTACCTACTAGAAAAAGTTTTTTTTTTATCAAATGTATTGTAAAACACATTCGTATATACATACACATATGTATGTAAAATTCAATAATGTTAATTTCTCTTTGGGTACAAAAATATGAAAATACATTAAAAAGTATATTATCTCAGCATTACGTATTCGAGTCTGATTTATTAAAGTTATAATCATCGAGTTATAAATAACAGCATATGTCTCGAAGTTGGTGGTAAGCGAAATACGTAGTGTGTTGACACTAGGCAATTTCTCTACCCTGTTATGCGGGATAAAAGCGTGAAGCTAAAAAAATATAAATAAATATTTGATTTTTTTGTTAGTGCAATATTTTGATAATTGCAAATATATTAGGAATAAACAGGCTAAACGGTAGTCAGAGAGAACGTAGTGTTGAAACACTACGTTCTCTCTGACTACCCTCCTAATTATGGGATAAAGCTTGACGATAAATCACACAATATAAATAATCGATGCCATTTCCAAAAAAAAAATGACTCGTTTACTCTATGTACGTGACCTAAAGGGAAAATATCTGATGGAGCCACAATCACGCCTCTTATTCCTCCACATTCAATTCAAAGGAATCACACGTTCTTTTTTTCGGAAAGAAATTTTTGTGTTACCGTAAAAGTACAATATTCCGGATCAACAACGAAAATCACATTGATATCGATAACAAATATAAATTGTAATTCTTACTTTTTATCTGTGCATTTATGTAATAAGTAAAATACAGCGTCAAATTTTATACTATATAGGACAATTAACGTAATGTCTAGACACTAGTATTAACATATTAACATAACATATTAATATATATATATATATATATATATATATATATATATATATATATATATATATATATATATATATATATTCTTCCCCTTCCATCCCCTTTTCAATTCTCCTCGCCCGCTATATGTAGTCCGTCAGTCACTAAGTTACAGAAAAGTTTCGTATGTACTCAATAATAAGAGCTCAATTAAATTCAAAACAATAATTTTATTTGGCTTCTCTCTTGTATTCCAAATAACAAAGCAAACAGGAAGTACTTAATGTCAAAAAACTTTGAACACCTAATACCGCCGATTTCAGGAAGTGTTAAGTGAATGGTGCAGTGAAACAGTGTCTGATTATAAACACGATCGGTTGCGGGTTCGATTTGTCTCACTCGATGAAATTACTATATATAAATTATCACCGCTATTATTATTATGTATAGATATTTGTAAATATTTCCTTCTAGGGTTTACCTTCGCTTTGCGTTAGACATAGGATCATAAGGCGATGGTCTTAGGTTCAAATTTGGATTTAATATTGTGTAAATATATACTCATTCAATTTAACAGAAATTTGATATATTAAAAGTAATGATCATATATCTACAATAAGCTCTTTTAAAGTATTTGTTTGTAACGAATAATTACCATACAATATGCTAGTTGTGTTAATACGTAATTAAACACCGCGTTTTTAATTGTATATAATTAGTTAATCTTAACTTTAAATATAGTAAATTTAAAATTGGAAATACAACTCAATTAACTTAAATATCGTTCACTCAGTGTCAATCAACGTTAAGCGATGTATTGTCAGTTAAATACCATTGAACTCTCTCAATTTGGTTTTTTTAAAGATTTTTTTCATTTACAGCTTCTCGTTTTTATCCTGCATAGGTAAAGAACAGGAAGTACCTAGTGTCAAGACACTCCATACTCCGCTTTCTGTCGAAATTTGGATCAAAGCGTGTTGAATGGCGAAACTCAATGCTGCGCTTTGTCTTCAAGATGGAGGATATGAGAATAATTTAAATATAATCATTCCCCCGAGTCGAACCCACAACCGATCGCGGTTACAGAAAGACACTGTTTCACTGCGCTACGACTGGTCCCATGAATGAAAATAAGTGAAATACTTACAAAAACAATAAGAAAATGAAATATTTTAAAGAAATACAAAACAAAATTTAAATTTCAAAAACATCAACGTAGTACAAGAGGCGGCGAAAAAAATTTCTCATGCGTGGATCCACATAAAAATTCTATTGAATTCACACATAATAGGAAAGATTTCTGAAGGGCATTTTATGGTAGCAAAAAGGACAGACTATTTTGACCCCATCCCTCGTTTTATGGGTTTATTCGAGCTATATATTTTTATTTGACGTTTCTATCATATGCTGCGTGTTGGTAAAAGTTATTTTTTTAAGATTTTATCAAAATTATATGTGATACATGGCTTATTTAAGAGAGAAATATTTTTTCATTGTCTAGTTACTATTATAAGGTAGAACTTCATAAAATGATTTTTAATATTTACTATTTTTTAAAGTGTTATTCCACACTTAGAATTAGAAAACATTTTTGAAAAAACGTATAAAAATTTCCGCCCCCGCTGCGTTCAAATTTTTATACGTTTTTTCAAAAATGGTTTTTAATATTACTTAATATAATGACAAAAACTAGGCGCTTTGTTCCACATAACAGTGTCGTTAAGAACAGCCTAGTGTCAGGACAATCCGTTGATTGCTTTCCACCCGAAATCGGCCTCAACATCGCGCTATCTTTTACGAGATTAAATAAACGAATATAAACTTTAAAAATATTTATTCTCCAAGTGGAAATCGAACTCAAAACCGATCGCGTTTACAATCAGATGCTGTCATAATGTGGTACGATGGTCTTTTATTTTAAATTTATTAATCTTTTACTATTAAAGTTAAAAGTATATGTATATAAAGCTCTTCAATTATTCTCTCAAAGACTGACAGACTATTTAAAACGTTTGGTAAAAAAAATCCTTCTGAAAGGGGAAAAATGGAATTTCACGAAATAAGGCTGCGAACAATAACTAGTAAAATATATAGTGAAGTACTGAGTTAATCACATTATAAAATGTTTTTCTAACTGTGTTACTTACAAAAGTATATTCATAAACATTTTGTAATATATTATATATTTTATAAATTTAATTTAATATTTTACCACCAGTTCACTAAAGTTAATGCCTCAGACCTAAGAAGAAATGACGCAAGAAACTAAGTGGGATTTTCTTTTTTTTTAAAGCCAAAAATTTACAATTTAATATTTTCTATTAGGAGCGAGCATTTAATTCTCAAGGCGTGTTATCGGTATAACATTTGTAAAAATATTATCAATTTAATTAGTAATTATTGTTTTTTTCGAGAAATAAATAAGCTAGGTTATATGTATTTTATAAGGATCTAAATCTATTTTTATACTATTTTTAAAGTTTTATTCCACACTTAGGATTAAAAAACATATAAAAATTTGAACGCGGCGGGATTCAAACCTCGCCTATTGGAAACAGTCCAATCCGCCATGCGTTCTACTACCAGCGTCGAAATTCTTATGTTTTGTTACAACTTATTTACATTGTTAGCATCTATTTAGAGAGATTTTAAACAAATTTTAACCCAAAGATTTCTTAATAATCGTTTTACAAGAGAGAAAAGTGTTTATTTTAATATTTTTACCATTTTTAAAGTGTCACTCCACACTTAGGATTAGAAAATAATTAAAACTCAATAAAAATCTAGTGCTAGTGGTGGAATTATCTAGTAATTTAAATTTTCTTATATCTTTAAAATTAGTTTCAAGATGTTCGTACAACCCAGTGAGCGCATACACTTACTACAATGAAATACTCAAGATTAGCTCAGACCATTTCAATACTCTGCTTAAAAGAGAGGCTCGTTTCTTTACATTATTTATATTTGTTACATTTTTTCCGTATTATTAGAGAAACAGTGGCTGTTGAAATATACTACATATATACGAAGGTCGTAACAAGGTTATCTACATAGAGTGTTTTTGGTCATATTTTATGTATTACTAGATAATCAACAGTTCCCAATAAATATTTCAATATATTTGTTTTCCTTCACGTCATCAACCTACATATAAAATCGCAGAGGAGAAAAGCTTACTATAAAATCAGTCGTTAACAATGTTTACGTGTCCATCAACGACAGTATATAGGGTGACTGGGTGTTTAATTAAATTTTACTAAGAATAACATCGGAGTAGCTTCATGCTTTTATCACGCATATTAGGGGAGACAAGAAGTGCCTAATGTGTTGTCCGCTTTACGCTGAATTCGAGACATTGCGTGTTGAATGGTAAAATTCAACGCCCCGCTTCATCTTAGTAGAGCGTGAAACCAAATTGGAAATGGGACTCGTGAGTAGGAATCGAACCCATATCGTCCTTACAGCCAGACGCTGTCCCACTGCACCACGATCAGCTTCTAATAGTACTTTTGTTAGAACTAAATTGATGCTTTCCAAGAGGCGCGGGCTTGGGCCTGGGCGGAGAGGCCAGTTCCATTATAACGCATTTTTAAAAAACATAAAAATTTCACCGCAGCGGGAATGAACCCGTGCCTCTTGAAAACTGTCTAAGTTCTATCACCATTAAGCCTTGCACGCGTCATTCAATTTGATATATTTTGTGTATTAAATGAAACTACTTTAAACGGATTAATCGCGTTTATTTTGGTATTCGAAAATTCGATATCTCCATTCGAAAACTTTCCAATCCCTAGTCACATCTACATATGACATTACCTTACCCAACGTTAGTCTACACTAAGGTGGCATCCGTCTTGTATTGTTTCTTACTTAGCTTTCATAATACCTTGTATTCATATGGATTCATTTATTCATAAGTTTAAAATGTGTAAAAATCGCAATAATCCAAGATATTATTTTATAATAAATTATTTAACTGCTTTTAATCTGCAAGATACAAAAATGTTACTATTTTTTTAGCTTCACGCTTTTATCCCGCTTAACAGGGTAGACAGAAAGTACCTAGTGTCAAAACAGTCCGTACTTCGATTTCCACCGAATTCCAGACATTACGATTTGAGTGGTGGAACTTAACGCTACATTTTGTCTTTACCAGAGCAAGGAAGAGAAAATAATTTAAATATAATATCTCCCAGAGTGGTGATCGAACCCACAACCGATCGCGTTTACAGTCAGAGGCTGTCACACTGTGCCACGACCGGCCGCAATACCAAACCAGTAAAAAGGAATTATAATATATGCAATCCATAAAGTTATAGGTTTATACATTATGTATGTTAGAAGTTGCTACTCTCGTAGCAGTTTGACATAGCACCTGGCTGGAAATGACTTGAATAAAATGAAAAATAATTTATAAATATAAATATATATATATATATATATATATATATATATATATATATATATATATATATATATATATATATATATATATATATATATATATATATATATATATATATATATATATATATATATATATATATATATATATATATATATATATATATATATATACACACACATATATTAATAATTAAACATACTAAGCAACTAAGAATAAAATGAATATTTAATATGCTTGGTTTGGTTTTGTAGTCCAAAGTATTTTATAAATACTTTAACATCTTATCAATATCTAAATGTTCTTTATTTAAATGAGCTATTAATAGCACTTTGGAATCACCACTTAACAGAAGAATGTCACTACTGTCAGTCTTGTCGGAATCTATCACCAGAGCAGAAGGCAGTAATACAGGGGAAAAAAATTGGATTATCTGTTTGTAGGTAATATTAAAATAACGGCTTTTTTCCTTAATACTTTTTTTAGCCTCACACTTTATCCCTGGAGGGGTAGTCAGAGAGCACGGAGCGCCAAACGCTACGGTCCCTGCATACTTCTTTCGCCTCGTCCACAGTCATTATCCTCTTCATGCATGCCCTTCGGGGGGTCCTCATACTTTTTACGTGACCTTCCTCCAGTATCTTCGATACTGTGTTTTCGAAGGTCAACCGAGGTCTCCCCTGACCTCTCGTACCTATCACCTTGGCTTTATAAATCTTTCTTACCATTCTTACATCGCTCATTCTTTCAACGTGCCCAAACCACCTGAGCACGTTCTTCTTCATTCTTACTGTGACATTCACGCTTACACCTGCCATTCTGCGTATCTCCTCTCTGCATATACGGTCAGCTATGCTGACTCCGCATATCCGACGAAGAGATCTCATCTCTATAGCATTCTTCTTTCTTTCCTGCTTCTTTTGACACACCCATGTTTCGCTGTCGTATAACAACGTCGGTATCAGTACTGCATTGTGAACGGCAACACGTGCAAGTACACTGACGTTTTGCCGTCGCATCAATGCAGCAAGAGCACCGTTAACCTTCTTACCAGCAGCAATACGCCTATCCACATCCATTTCGTATCTTCCGTCTCTACTAAACATATTTCCCCGATATATCAACTCATTCACTTGTTCTAATATCTTTCTATCTACCATAATCTTGCATTCCGTTCTTTCTTCGTCTCTTTCAAATACAAGAATATTAGTTTTACTCGCATTCAGGCTTAGACCATTACTTTCACACCCTTCTTTCAGAGTAGTGACCAATGCCTGTAACTCGCATTCTGATGATGCAATTAGAACTGCATCATCTGCGTACAACAGACAATTTACTGTCAAATCACCAACTTTCACTCCTATGCCACTATCTTTCACTCCTTGGAGAAAACTATCCAAATACAAATTGAACAGCCAAGCTGACATGGCGCAGCCCTGTTTGACACCCGATTGAATTTCAAACTGAGTTGACATGCTAGCTCCTACTCGTATACAGGCTGAGTGATCTCGATAAAGAGATTTTACGGCCTGCAACAAGGGTCCGCTCACATTACCGGGGCAGTATTTCCCATAACTTCTTTCTTACAACCCTGTCAAATGCTTTTTCTAAATCTACAAAAGCAGAGAAAATTTTCTGGTTTACAGCCAAAAACTATTCTGTGATCATGCGGAGAGACAAGACCTGATCCATGCACCCTCTTCCAGGTCTAAATCCTCCTTGGGTCTCCCATAAAAGCCTTTCGGATCTCTCTTGCAATCTTTTCGCTAGAATTTTAGCATAAATTTTACTGCCCAAGCTAATCAAACAGGTAGCCTTATAGCTTGCACAGTCTATCTGTGAACCTATGCCTTTATACAAAGGCACGATTATTGCGCCTTGCCAATCATCCGGGACCTCTCCCTTTTTCCAGCATAAATTGCATAGAAAACAGAACAGGTCACCATATTTGATTATCTCAGCAGTAACTCCATCTGCTCCCGCTGCCTTACCACATTTCAAACTCCGTATAGCATTCTCTACTTCTTTTATACCGATTTCGCCGTCTGCTACATCAAGACTCAACATATTGCTGTCGCTCGAGACAGAGGCGTCATCACATTCATATTTTCTTATAGAATTCCGCCCATCGTTGTAAAACGTGTGTTCTTTCCGTAAGTATTTCACCGTCCTCGGAAAGCACTCCATTCATTTTACAGGTTGGCGAACAACGCCGAGAATCACTAAGTTCTCGCCAAAAAATCTTCGTGTCTTCCCGGAAATTGTGTGTCAGTCTTTCCTTACTGTCATGCTCTGACTTTTCACACTTCATCTTTATCAGTGCTTTCGTTAGGTGCTTTTGCAACTTATATTCTTTCTCCTTAATCTCTCTCATACTTTTATTCTTACTCGAGGCTTTATAGTCCTGCCATGCTTTCTTCTTTCTTTCTACTGCCTCTTTCACTTCATCATCCCACCATCCATCGCGCTTTTTACTAAAGCCTCTTTTCCCAATGCCTCAATTGCAGCTTCAATCACACAATTCCCAAGATTTTGCCAGCATACTTCAACACTTTCTAGCTTCTTGGAAACCCTTTCTTCATATTCCTCTCTAGTCGGTGGAACTTGAAGCTTCCAGCTTCTTATGCAATTATTCACCTCCAAGTTTGGACACCTCATGCAGCTGCGCCAACCGGCAAACAGACCCCTTATTCTAGCAACTACTAGATAGTGATCCGTTCCCAAGTCGGCACCCCTAAACTCACACGTGTCCATAACTTGGTTACGAATACGTTGATCCACTAGGAATAGATCAATCATGCTTTTCTCTTCCATCCGTTCCCACGTGTATATGGGAATTTTCTTGTGGTCAAACATAGTATTTGCCACAAACAAATCTTTTCCCTTATATAATTCCAATATTAGCTTACCAGCCTCATTTACTCTCTTATCACCATACTTCCCTTTCGTCGTTTCTGTCGTTTGGTTACAACCCATCCATTCAAATCACCACAAACTATTTATTTTGTCATTCCCTCTTACACTATCTAGAACTTCCCTGACACTCTCCCAGAACTCCTCTAGTTCACTTGATAGAGCTGAAGATACCGGCGCATACGCCACTAATAAGAATATTCTTGTTATCTCCAGCTTGAAGCGAACCCAGAGCAGCCTCGGTTTGATCGCCTTATATTCTACCATTGCACTCACCAATCGAGAGGACAACAACACACCTACACCTTGGCACCCTCGTTCACTTTCTCCCGCCCAGAAGGCGACTCGATTGCCCGGCAAATCGGTCGTGCTATTCCCCTATCTTTTGGTCTCAGTCACACAAACCACATCTAAATCTCTTGCATTCATCACATCTAATAATTCATTAATCTTCTGTTGCATCCCTCCTCTTACATTTCACGTAGCTATTTTTAGCTCCGTTCTCCACTTCCCGCCGTTACTGACATGGCGTGCTGGGTGGCGGTCCCCAACGCCGCATTCGTCACCACTTTTCACACCAGCGAGGACGCACTGGTGCGCGTCGCCTCAGGGGGACGCCCTAGCATGATGCGCGCTGGTGCTCGTGGCAGATGGAATGTTGCAGCCTTACACAACTGATGATGTTATGTAAGACTGGCCTGGGTCACTGCGTGCAAGTCTTCCATCGTTGACCCCTATACATATCTATGTATATACGGTGGATATATCAAGATAACATATTTTGTGTATCTGTCTATCTGTTTGTTCCAGCTAATCTCTGGAACAGCCGGAACTATTTTGACAAAACTTTCACTGGCAAATAAAAAAATATGCTAACATAGAGCTTATTTGGCAAAATTCTAACATAAATCAATTGTTACACTACACTTACACTTTTTTAATATATTATATAAAAATATAATTAACTTTTTCAATATATTATATAGAAAAATAGGAAATCCAAGAGCGATGAGATATATTTTTATAATATTAAAAGATTCTCCCGGTAGCTTTTCCAGTATCTCTACCATAGAGTCCCAAGTATCGTCAACTTGTTATCTGTTTGAAGCAGATCGTGTCACAAGTCACGTTGCATGTTATAATTAATTCCTTCTAAGACACGTTCAACCAATCAAGTTTAACGGATCAGCATAATTCACCTAATACCAAAGATATTCGTAATTCTGTAAATTACAAATTTTGTTTGACTACATCAATATTTCATAATTCGTTAAACATGCAAAGAGACGCTGTTGGACAGCGTCTTGTTTACATGTAAACACGATTGGTAGTAGGTTCGATACTTACTCGGAAAATTATTAATATCAACCATTAACTAGAATTGAGAACTTTCTCTTAGTATTTAAGGAAGAAGGTAAATATAAATTAAAATTATTAAAAGACGCGTCGCAGTGGGACAGCGTCTGACTGTAAACGTCGGTTGCCGGTTTGATTCCTACTAGGAGGAGTCTCTATCGTAATACTTATATCATTTTCGCTTCCTCAACACCACTCAATACGTAATGTCTCTAATTTGGTGGAAAGTGAAGTACGGAGTGTTTTAACACTAGGTGCTTTCTATCTAATAATCTAATTTCTATAGAAGGGTTTCTATGCGGGATAAAAGTGTGAAGCTAAAAAAAAGAAAATAAAAAGAATATTATTATTTGTCATATAAAAACATTTATTTATGTAAATTGTAAAAAGGATCCAATGCTATTTGTGCGACTTCCACGATAATAGTAAGGGTTAAAATGATTTTTAATTTCTCCGGTTTGATAATAAAAAAATATTTCGTCACTCTGCCTCACACATTTTCTTAAATGTTGGTGGGTAGTGAAAGGTAGATATGACTATTTTGCGGTATACAGCGTGAAGCTGAAAAAAATAAATTATATCTGAAAAAAAATAAAAAAAATATATTAGTGTCTCTATTTTTCTTTTCAGAAGGTAACATAATAACGAATATTGTACTTATAACCATCGTGTTTACAATCAAACATTGACATTTATTGTTATGTATTTATTCTTACATAGAATCCTACAGCATTAAATTAATCGCAATTTCCGTTGTTTAAGAAAAAAATTAAAATTAATCAAATCCACAAACATCACAACGGCTTTTACACCAAGATGTCATTTAATTACTATTATATTCGATGTTAACGTGTAAAATAATCATTATTTAGCAAAGTTTATATCGCCTTTTTTAAAAGTGTCTATATTAATAATCTGATGTATTTCTACAGCATTATATATTATATTGAACGTTTTTTTTCTTTTTTAGCTTCACGCTTTTATCCCACATAACAGGGTAGATAGGAAGTACCTAGTGCCAAGACACTCTGTGCTCCGTTTTCCAGAGAATTAGAAATATTGCATGTTGAGTGACGGAATTCTACTGTCTACCAGAGGGAAGAGCTGAAAATAATATTGAATATAATAATTCCTCCAAGTGGAAATCGAACCCGCAACCGATCGTATTTACAGTCAGAGCCTCCCACAAAGCCACGACCAGCCTGAATACTACCTTTCTACGTTTGGCCAAATTCAAAAAAGACTCCTAACATATTATCATTTTTTTTTTCTTTAGGTATTAATATATAGTTTACTTTTTCAGGTAAATTACAATGAAATTACCTCATTTGTTTTAAGTAAGTAAAATTACAGATATTTTAGTAAATCTGTTTTCAATCTAATAATTTTCAGAAAAATAACAATAAATAAATATACAGTTCACAAGGTACGTCTCAGAAGGCCTCGTATAACTAAAATGTACAGAGACCTGACATTAGGATCCCTGTAATTCGATCGTAATTATAAGGCTCTTGGTGGTTGGGACAGAAAATAATTTAGGAATTATCTGTGACAATATTGCTAGAACGTTTAAGCCTCAGTATATTTTATTTGTCATTCATATGATGTGTTATTTTGCCAGAGATAAGTACTACTTATTTTATTTTAATGAAATTATAATTGTTAAATTGTATATACTTCCCTGTGAGGGGACGGGATAGAATACAATATATCCTCCGGAGCCAGGTGATGTCCCGTAAGAGGAGGGTGGGTATCCCAGTGATTTGGTGGTAGGATATTATCCATCCGACTGGCTCACGACCACTATCATAACAAAAACGATCCACCAAATATCTGACGATGTGTTTCGGCTTAATACCATGTAAGCCAGTTTTCCCATAATACTATCACTCAGATTGTAACTGTTCCGACAATTCTAACTGCACATGTCAATACACTATCCTAATTCACTTCCATTCCAAAGCCCTCACTGCGTCCACAACTCTAATGTTGTGGATATCTATGAGCTAAGGTGACCAGTTACCATCAGGTAGCCCTTCTGCTCGTTTGCTGCCTTTTTCTATAAAAAAAATATTTTTTCAAATTTAGGCTATCGCATGTTAGAGGCACAGCATCTGCCTGTAAACACGATTGGTCATAACTTCAATTCCCACACGAGAGAATACCTATAACTAAAATTTACTATTCCTCTGCTCTAGTAAGATAAAGGAGGCCAGTCGTGGCGCAGTGTGACAACGTCCGTCTGTAAACGCGATCACTTGTGGGTTCGATTCTCACTCGGGTGAGTGATTATGTTTAAATTATTTTCACTCCATCGCTCTACCCTGCTATGCGGGCTATAAAAACGTGAAGCTAAAAAAAACGAAAAAGAAAAATGCGGCATTGAGTCCTCCACTCAACACTTGGGAGGAAATTAATCAAAGGGTTGTTCTTGTTACTATCAGTATTTGATTTTACCAAATTATTTTAAATTATTTGTATTGAGTCTCCTTAGTTTCATTTCTCTTGGGGAAAAAACTATAAGATCCATGGACGAATGATATACATATATAGTATCAGATTTAAAAAAATATATATTTTTTGTGAATAGTTATACATCGAGGTGTTGTGGAAAATAACAACGGCTATGGTACTAATCCAATTTATTGAAATTATCACTATTAAATTATTTTCATTTAATCACTTTAAAAAGACTTAGCTCGGCGTTGAGTTCCGCCATTTATCACGCAATGCCTTCATTGACTCACCATATTACTGTCTACTTTACGAAATAATGTACGATTTGATAAGGAGAGTTCAGAATTGATCATATCTTATAATTTTGATCATAGAAACCTTACGATTTCATTGAAATAACCGTAAAGGCCAATTTCCTAGACATACAGATAAAACCTTAATTTAATTAACATATACAATGATAAGTAATAGTTGATAATATTACTAAATATTCAATTCGCTAACTAAATAAGATTAATTTACTATTCCAAAAGGATAGGCATGGAATTAAACCAATTGTAAGTTGTTGGGACTTTACGAGGGTCCGTATGAAGTGAGTTTCTATATAGTGAATTAATGTAATAGAAATAGACTTTACAAAATGTATGGAAACTTATTGTTTTGCTAATGGATTTAGGATTTGTGAAGCTACAAGTAAGTACGAGGATGTATGTACAAGGTATTTCCAATTCTCTTTTCTTTTTATATTTAAATTATTAGAGGAAGTACAAATTTATCTTTATAGCTATAAAATAGTAATGAAAAAATAAAATAATGATCATATATGTATAATATTGATATTTTTTCAGATTTACGCTTTATTTCGTATAGCAACCTTGGGTTTCGTATAGACACTCAATTGATTTTTTTTCTCCCGAAACGATATATTGCGAGTTCGTTATCAGAGCGGGGAAATGGAAATGATTTTAAATATAATCATTTCCACGCGTGGGAATTGAACCTACAAGCATCGCTTTTTCAGTCAGACGCTGTCTCACTGTGTTACTACAATTGACCAAGTATTGCCAAAACAGTTTAGTAGTAAAGGTGACAATTAGATAATCTAACTTGGGACCTTTTCTCTAATATCATTTTATATAATATATACCTCTTTAATACCAACTAAAGTGGTAATATATTTTTTATATATATTAACTAAGCCCAAACCTTTGTTCGCGTGAAATCTAACATCTCGTAACCTTTACTTTGTACTTCTAAAATAGCCAAGTTACATCAGCTATCTGCCAGAGAGAGACCCGTCAAAATAAGTCCAGCCATTCCAGCGATTAGCCGGAACAAACAGACATACAGACAGATAAAAATAAAAAATAATATTTTATAGATGGTTGTATGTACCTTGAACAAATTTAGTGAAAAGCGGGTTTTTTAATATTATAATTATTTATATAGATTTTCTACAAGTTTTTTATTACTTTTTTTGTGGCGAACTCATACAATACTGCCTAAACTAGTATAATACAGGCAAGCCAAATTACAATATAAAAATTTGCACGTTACAAACAGTAATTTTCACAAAATTGTTCTACAAATTTGAACAATTAATTATCTCGAGTATATAATTAACGTTATAGCAACTCATTCTAAGTAACGACGTTGCTTGGCCAAAAATTTAATACATATTTTTCGTTATAATAACCTAATAAAATATTGTTTTAAAAAATAATCATATTTAAACACACGCTCTTATCCCCCATAACAGCGTCGATAGGAAGTACTGAGTGTCAAGACACTCCGTACTTCGCTTTTCGCCGAATTCGAGGCATTACGTGTTGAGTGGTAGTGAAAATAATTTAAATACGATTACTTCCTCAATTGGGAATCGTATGCACAACCTGCCTCGCTCGAAACATCATCATATTAAAATAATTTTCATAAACTCACTCGCGGCGTTGAGTTACGACATCCGAAATGCAACGTCTCGATGCATAAATCTGAAAAAAAAATACAATATATCATCCAACCAACCATTACAACACGGATAAAGATATCAAATCCAGGTATTTACAAAACATTTATCTTCCTCGTGAAGAGTGTCAAAAATGTTTGCCCGATTAATTGATGGAGCTCCAAATATATTGCGATTTTTAATATAAACGCGCAACGGTTTGAATTTACAAACGAAATGGAAGATCGTGATTTATAATGGAATCAATAGAGAGGCGTTACTTTTCGAGACGTATATTTTACAAGCTTTTATTTAACTTGCCGTGTTACTTAGTGTATGTGAAGCTTACAAGCCTATTTAACCCATTGTTCGATTGAGCTGAAATTTGAAATATACTCTTCTAGTTGTGATGATAATGCTATTAGATATAACAAGTATTATTTATGTGTGAAAGACTGACGTGCTTCGAAGAGCTGATGTGGATACCATAGAGGCATATCTCAAGCGGCGTCAGCTACGAGTCCAGGAGTGTGGCACGAATGAATTGAGGAGGGCAAGCGTAAGTACTTCGGACAGCTCCTCGGGTACAAAGATGTTCTGAAGCGACACTTAAAAAATATTGCTTTAGGCCTCATTGTCGGAACAGCTGATCAACGATCAGAGTGGAGATCTCTGGTTTCATGATTTCGAAATTTGGCAGCGCTCTTAACTTGAATCCAAGCGCTACAAACTTAATGCGCCTGCAGTTATCAGTTACAACACTTTCAATGGTGTGCTTGCTAAATATTTTCAAACAAGATTTATCTATACAAGTCAGGCGAGCTCAACGCACAATGTTTCGAATTCGGTGGAAAACAAACCATGGAGTGTTATGACACTCCGCATATTAGGGTAGACAGGAAGTTCATAGTATTAAGATACTAGGTACTTTCTGTCTACCCTACTATGCAGGATAAAAAAATGTGAATATCCAGACATATTAAATTCATTGCGGTTAAAATCAGCACACACTTAATATAATTCATAGTGAAAATATTACTAAAATACTAAAATAATAAGGCACATTCAAACAGGAAGTCCAACTCTTTTTAATTTTATCATAATAACCTCAATATTCTGAAGGGCGAAAGATAAAAACGTCACGTTAAAGTACGTTTTGGCAAAAAAACGTTGGTTAGGGTTTACGATGGGCGTAAAGGATGACAGCTGCTTGTAAAAACTTTATTCAAATGTAACAGTTTATTGAACGAAATTTACATTTATGACGCGGTCAGCTTGATGTGTAAAAGTTATATTACCTGAATCTTTTTGAGGCTGTAAGCGTCTTTACTGTGATTACTGCTACAGAATCACAATGAGGTCATATTCAAATTTCACAGGAGCTACTAAATTCTTAACAGCAAAAAAAAGGTAAAAAGTAAATTTAATTATTTATAAAGATTATTTGATGTTTAATAATTTTTATAAGTTTTTAAAAAAAAAAAGATTATTTGAATTTGTTGGGGGAAATAGTATTGGCAAAACGTTAAATCTCGAATAAAATAATATAGTATAAAATATTTTATTCGGTAAGAATATACTATTTCTGTATTCGATTAAACATTATTAATCTCGATCGTTTGCTAGTTTCATTAAAAACTAACAATCGATAACGCAATGATTATGAAAGAACTTTAGGCAAACAAGACAAAGCAAGTTAAAATGTAAAAACTCAATATATACTTGCTTATATTACATTTTTTGATACAATATAAGAATTTGAACGCATCGGGATTTGAATCCGCGAATCTTGGAATCTTGGAAACCGTCAAAGGAAGAGGCGAAAGCGGAGAAGGAAATTTTAATGTGTTTTTTTAAATTTTTTTGTAAAGATATTTTTTTTATTCTACTAAGTAAGCTACATAAACTATGTAAGTAAAAGTATTATATTCTAGATATTTTCTATATTTATATCTTCATAGAAATACGCATAATGTATATATATATATATATATATATATATATATATATATATATATATATATATATATATATATAAGAACATTTAAGAAATATTTTTTCCACGCAATATCTCATTTTATTCCACGTGCCAGACAATTTATTGGTAGTGTCAGGACACTCCTTATTTTTTATTTAAATGCTTAGCGATGTAGAGTGTTGCAAATGTTATTTTTTTTTATATGACACATATTGATTTTCACTAGAAAGTAGTTAAGTGTCTCGAAATAGAATGAATGAATGAAGCAATAACTGTCATAAGAAAAAAAATTTTTATTTCCCTTCGTATATTATACTTTATGCAAATACGAACACATATCGTGTGATAAAATATAATACGTTTACATACGTAGTACGTTTTCCGTGAGGCAGTATAGTGATAGACAACTTAGTGGCAGTGTTAAGACACTCCGTTAATTGCTTTCTGCTGAAAATCAATTAAAATTTGAAACATTCGACATCACTAAGCTAATAAATCAAAAGAATCCAAAGTTTTTAGAATCAAAATTTAAACAACAAATCTAAAAAAAACTAGAGCACAAATTATATTTAATTTTACAATTCCAAAGGAATCTTCACTCAATAAAATTCTTTTAGTGTCTACTTGTTTCATTGTAGAATTTCTAAAACACAAAGGGCTCTAATTTCATTACTCTTGTCATAGTTTTACTGCAATCTCGACATTATTTCCCAGACGGCTCCTCATTGGGGTCGCGATTTAATCTTGGTGAAAAAAATGTACATATAATCTAATTGCAGACTGTACTATTTTAAAGGCAAAGCTTTTTGAAACTAAACGCTAAAGTTCCTCTCATTCTGTTTCTTATTATAATATCATTAATTAACACGATTTGAATTGATTTACTTTACAAAATATCTGATATATATATATATATATATATATATATATATATATATATATATATATATATATATATATAGGCGGAAAATCTTGACATTAGAGAGAGAACTATCACCACCCTGTATAAAATTCCATTCAAAACACTATTGGCAATAACAATATTTGGTAGAATCGACAGTCAGTAAAATCGACACGATCTCAAACGTATAGCCAAAAGACTGTTCCAAGCAAACCGTAAAATCCCCATAAAACTATCATAATATAGACGTAAAATATTTAACTGCTTCCGGAGTTGAATGCATGTAATACTTATCTTTGAATAATTCAGTGGGTACCGGATATTCATATCCTTTCAATTGGACCAGTAACCTTAATATAATAGCTTTAACAGACGTCCATTATGTTTCAATCTGGCATGTACTTATAAATATGATAGATAATAGAGGAAGCTTCGTTTCTCGTTGTGGAAAATGATGGTCGATATGATTAAATATATTTATTTATTTTTTATTTATTTATTTATTTATACGTAATAAATCTCTTTCTAGTCGCGCGGTATTAGGTTACGTAATAAGACTCTGAACATCACTTTTGGTGCACAGAAATACGTACAGATAAAACAAAAAATATATATAAGCATAAAGCCTCAATATCCGCTTTGCTAACTTTAAAGTATTCTCCACAGAAGTACGACGCTGTCATACGTATACAATTTACAAGCATACAATAATTCAAATGAATATGTATTTAATTGGCAGTAAAAAAATGTCGTTTTATATTTATTTTATGAAACATGGATTTTGTGCTAGTGAGAATAATTATACTTAAATTATTATTCCCTCGCTCGCGCAAAACAAAACACGATGTAAATTTTCATTATAAAATACGAAATGTCTCGATTTGTAGTGGATATCCTGCTTGCTTTGCAAAAAAAAACGTGAAACTAAAAAAATATTATATTTTATAATTTTTTTTATGAAAACCAGTTGAAGAGTGTATGGACTCTGAACGAGGTGAAATAGATATGTAGGGACTGTAGGTCCCTGTTCCTTGATATTCTTTATACGTTTGACGCACTGTTGTTATTGACTACCCCATCATGGATACAGCGTGAAGCTAAAAATACATTACTTATAGCCGTTATAAGTTTCGAACACTTTACAGTAGCCCGTGGTCACAGGTAGACCTACCTGAGTCTATTTATAAAGTTTTCAAAACTTCAGATTTCCAAAAATGTATTTTCGAAAACCAAAATATACGCAATTAATCCATTTAAAATGTGTAAAAATCGTGAAAATCAAAGATCTTATTACTTATATGATTCATTTTTTTGTATTTATATGTCACCTGTACACTCGTATGTATAGTAAGCACGCAGCAAAAATCTCCGTATTGCGACTGTTTAAGTAGTACTACACATGTACACAAAAAACATTTTTAATATATCCAATAATTTTGCCAATATTTTGGCTTTCAAGAACCGAGATATTTGGCTCTATAAGAAAAGCTTACGTTCGACATTTTGAAAAAAAAAGAACCATTTTGAAAAAAAATAATATTTTAAGTGTTATTCTACACTAAACATTAGAAAACATTTTTAAAAAACGTATAAAAATTTCAACGCAACGGGATTCACACCCGCGTCCCTTGGAACCGTCCAACGTTGGACGTTTTCTAAAAGTCGCGAGTTTGAATCCCACTGCGTTCAGATTTTCATACGTTTTTTAAAAATCTTTTCAACCTTTAAATAATCCAAAAACACATTCGTTAAAGCTTTTATTCGTTACGTAAATTTTAAAATATTACACTCAACATAAACTGAAATTGAGGCCGCTCGTGGCGCAGTGGTACAGCATCTGACTGTAAGCGCGATTGGATGTGGGTTCGATCCCCACTGGGGGGAGTGATTATATTTAAATTTAATTATTTTTACTTTCTCGCTCTTGCGGCGGCGTTCAGTTCCACTACTCACCACGCAATGTCTCTAATTCAGTGGAAGTACGGAGTGTCTTGACACTAGGTATTTTCTGTCTATCCTGCTATGCGGGGTAAAAACGTAAAGCTAAAGAAAGAAGACAAATGGGATTAACTTAGGCATTGTCTTAGTAAATTCATTATGAGCTAGATAAGCCTTTCTCTGATAAATTACCTCACATTAGGTTTTAAAGCGTAAATTAAATTTATTTTACAAGATTTTAGAAAGTAATTTATGAGTTTCATATTTGAGTGAGTAAGGAATTAAGCGAAGTACGGAGTATCTTGACACTAGGTACTTTCTATCTACCCAAAGCGGGAAGTTAAAAAAAAATTGCGTAAGCTGAGTTTTATACAATATGTTAAATATAGTAATAGTAGAACAGTTGACGCGTATAATACTCGTTGCCCTAGAAACGTACACGTCACTTTATATGAGGCAAGTACATGTCTGTTTGTGAGGTATTTTTTTTGTTATTTTACCTGTGTTTGCAACTTGTTCACGTAGAATTTGATATCTCTGGATCTTTATTCTATAATTCTAAAACAAAAGAAGCCTAAAATATCCGTTTAAATCCTATCAAAATCAGTCCAAGTATTCTAGAGATTAGCCAGAACAAGCAGACAGAGAAAAATTAAAATTACGGTTGCTTATGTATACATGCCAAAAACGTGTACAAACATAAACATTTAGTGAAAAATAGCTATTTTTAATATTACAAATAGACTCTAATTTTGAATTAATATGAAATTTATTGGTTTACATATCCAAGTTTACTACTTATTTCATTTTATTTTTCAAAAAAAAAATAAATAGTCACGCAAAATCAGCGCTTATATATTGTATTAATTTTTATCATTCCCTTAACAGAATAGACAAAAAGAGCCAAATAACATATTTTACGGAATAAAATCCCTATAAATTCGGAATCAAATTGCACGTGTCCTAAGAAAACCTAGCTAAAGGATTAGAAAGATTGACGCTCGATAACAAAAAATATTTATATCTGGAACGTTTTTGTTTCTGTTTCAAAGAAATATAAAATAAACGTAGAATTTACAATCCAGAAATAACTCATCATTTCACTAAAATTAGTGAAATGGCGAGCTGGGTGGCCTTTATATTATTTTACTAATTTTAGAATGTTATTATATTATTTAATTATATAAAAATTTGAACGCAGTGGGATTCAAATCCGCACCTCTTGATAACCGTCCAAGTGCTGGCCACTTAGCTATGCGCTCTTCATCTAGCTGCGTTGAAATTTTCTACTTGTTTTTGTTGTTAGAATTTCTGTAAAGAGCTTATCTCTATTTATATTTTTAAATTATAAGAAATTAATAACAATAATAAATAAAAAATATATTTTAATAGCAATCCGAATAAACAAAGTAGAAATCACCCCCATAGAATCTATTTCGTGAAATAAAATTAATGCCAAGAAAGCGGGTTAAATAGTGCTTCAATATTTTCTTACATTAATAGATAGCCTTACTAACTTACATCTGTATAGATGTAAATAAAAATAAGTAATAGAAAAGCCCTATAAATTACTATACCGCCAAGGTAGACATATCGGGCATAGTAAATTAAGTTCTCCAATAAATCATAATAAAGTGTAAAAAACAACGAGAAGTGAACGCAACATTCACCCATTATTCATTTTATTTTCACTCAACTAACGTAAATCAACTCGCACTAATGGATACTTTACAGGGAAAAGTGGGGAAACTGAAAAAAATCATGCGCCTTGAATATTTTTTTAGCATTTTGATATACGATGTGTTTTGTAAATAATAAATTATATAGCCAATAGTTGAATAGTCAAAAAAAAGAGTTTAATACAAGCGTAAAAAATTGGAGATATAAGTAGAAACAAGTATATAAGTATAATTGTGTTGACGAAGACAGCTTCAAATCCCGCTACGTTTAAATAAAATAGCAATCTCTCTTGTTAAACGATTATTTCTTAATAATCGTTTAACAAGAGAGATTTGAAAGAATCTCTGTATATGTTAGCATCTTAACAACATACGTAAGGTGTAAAAAACGTATAAGAATTTCGACGCAGCGGGTAGTAGAAAGAACGGTTTAGCGGTCAGGGCGCGTGGGCGGTTTCCAGGAGGCGCGCGTTTGAATCCCGCTGCGTTTAAATTGTTTATTTTAATGCCATCGTGATGCAGTGAAACCTCTCACACACCGCAGTAGGTTGTGAGTTCGATTCCTAATTGGAGGAATGATTATATTTAAAATTTATTTTCAATTATTTGGTTTCATAATACAGCTGTATGCCTCCCGCATCGAACAATTTTTAATTTAAACAATTAGGAAAAAACAATTAAGATTAAAATAAATTCTTAAAAAAATCTAAAAATTTGAATGCAAAATGTAACATTTTGCACAAAAAAACCTATTTGCGCAAGTTCTGTTGAAATTAATAACCACCTCTGGTTTCGTAACCAGTCTCCAGAGACTCACTACAGTCGGCTGAACAATGAGCGGCTAATTGTGTACCATTATTTTATTCATAATTTTATTAATGGTATGGTTTTTTTGATTTTCTTATGAAATATAAGAAAAAGATAAAGATTTTCTTATTTATCCTGCATAGCAGGGTAGAAAGAAAGTATCTAGTGTCAAGACACTGCATACTTTGCTTACCGCCGAATTTGAGATATTGTATGTTGAGTGATGGAACTCAACGCCGCATTTTGTCTTTTTACCAGAGCGAGGAAGTGAAAATAATGTAAATATTATCACTCCCCCTAGTGGGGATCGTACCTACAACCGATCGCGTTTACAGTCAGACCAGCTTCAATTCCAAAACTAAATACTACTGTATTTTACCTTTTATTAGGCTGGTCTTACATATTTACATATTACATATTAACTCGATCTACAATAGAAATATAATCATGTACAGCTCTGTTATTCTTAAGACCTTCCAAAAAGTTATGGTTGTTTTTTTTCTTAATATTATTAGTACTATAAAACAATAGTTTAATTGGAGCTTTTTAATAAATCTGAATATACGTAAATATTTTTTTGTTAATTAAATTATATGAAATCAAACCCACTATCTCGACTTTAGCTCACTTGCATGTCGATTTTTGTCAAATTGTATCAAAGGAAAATATTATTCATTTCAAACTAAAACTTGTAATTTTAAAAGAATTTAAAGGTATAGCTTGATTGCGTTGAGTGTTGAATGACGAATCCTTAAAATACAATAATTTCACTCAGTGGAATTGAACCTACAATACGTTTATAGCGAGATATACTGCCACTGTGTCACGACGACCTCTAATTACGTTTTATTCTCTAAAACATGTGGAATTCTAAAATAACTCAAACATATATACATATATATTTAATATGTTAAAACCAATTTGAATACCTATATATCATGACAGAAGCAGGACGAAAGGAAATCTAACTTCACGTGTGGTACATAGGAAAAGTCATCAATCTTTCAAAAAAACCTATTTGTTCTCATGTAGAATTGGTTTTCTATCCCTCACCTCGAAGTATATTTCTCTACGGTGTTCATTCTAATATGATTTTTATAGCAGGTCCAAATACTGCGTTTTTGCTTTTAAATTAATATTTGAGATTAAAATTATTTTAAAATAATCCAAATTTTTTGTACTAAATGAATTAAAAAATATTATTTTACTTATTTATTTATTAGTAATAATTTCAATATATCAAATTCTAAAAACGGAGTGTCTTATCACTAGGTTCTACCCTGCTATGCAGAATAAAGCTGGAACCTGCTCATTCATGCAATATATAGAGACTACAGATAGAGAACTCTTGTTTCATGCAAGCCTGATACAAAATATTATTTATTTAATATATAAGCAGTCAACGGAGAGTCCTGACACCAGGTTCTCTCTGACAACCCTGCTAAACAGGATAGAACAATGAAGTCACTTATATATGTAGTATATAAAGATTGCAGAAGGAGCTCTGGAGCAAGGGAGTGAGCCTAGTACAAATTCTGATATGAGCAGTCAACGGAGTGTCCTGACACTAAGTTCTCTATGAATATCCTGCTATGCGGGATAAAGTGTGAAGCTGCTTTTAACTCCTCACTACAAATCATTTAAAAAAAAACCGTAGCGACACATTCACAGATTAACGTGCTCATTTATTTTCGGCGTTGGTTAGCTATTGTCGTACTTTATTTCGGGCGACTATGAAAGCAGTGCTTTAAACTTTGAATTTATTTTCATGAAAATTTCAGTTCATGTTTTCTATTTGCCCTTTTTTAGTCAACATTTTAATTGGTCATTCATTATATGCAGATACCGTCATAGCTCAGTTACATCTGTTGTTACCTTCCTCGTTAGTTACAGGTTCAGTTTTAATAATAAAACAAATTTAAATATTAATACGTATATTGAGGCTATTATAGCAATAGCGCCTGCCTGTTATAGGAATGATGTAACATTTTTGTCACCACTAAAATCACATCCTCGAGTTTGAACGTCTTAAAACTGAGTTCTCTCTGACTATCATAACGCTTAAAAGATGAAAAAAATTAGAAGTAAAATTAACATATCAATAGTGATTTTGAATACCAAAATAACTGCATTACTAAAAATTCCAGCCATTATTTAACGTTAAGTTCCTTTTTCCGGTAAAAAATTTAGTGTAACTCGTTAAAGTGGCTATATTTTACTGTAAATAGAACATTGTATCAGTTAATGGGTTTTCACAGTTGTTGCAAACTAGAAAGTAATAAACACAGATATGTTTTGTTTTACTACGTAGTAAAAAATTCGACAGTAGTAGAATTTAGCTTCGAACAAGTATTGTAGTTGTTTTTTTTTATTTTCCAGGTTTTCTTTATATATTTCGACGTTGTAATGAAGATCTCTGTGTAATGAAGACCTCTTCCACAGTCAATACTGTTCATGCATGCACTTCGGGTGGTCATCATGCTTTTTTATACGACCTTCCTACAATAACATCGATACTGTGCTTTCGAAGGTATCACTTTCAAATATCTGTAAACGCTCTTGTAACCTTTTTTTTAACGTGAGGAAATCGCATTACGGATACCTTCCCGATCGGGGACTAGGGACTGGTTATGTGGGACTCCACATTGGCAGATATAAGCCACCTTGTTTACCCACAAAAATTTCACGGTGTTCCTCCTCGACAGCCAGGACCAGCGACCCGGCCGTTTGCGACGGATGGAGAGTTCGGAATAGGCCTACCTCTCCCGTTCTGCCGCCTACTTCGCGAGCACCACTGCCTCGCAGAAGGCTCCGACCACGTCCCACGACCTCTCGAAAGCCACCATGGCCTCCACCACGGCTGGCAGGGCGAGAACCCTTATGAGGCCTTACAGAGCGCAGCGCTGAGACGCCCACTACTCCAACGTGTGGTGGGCCGTCTCCTTGGGGTAGTCGCTGCAGCGGTAGCAGGGAGCGTTGGACTCCCTCTCGGCCACCCGACACAAGTACCTTCCGAAGCAATCGCGCCTCGTGAGAACCTTTGTATTATGGTGAAGTAGCCCCTGAAATACTAACGGCCGTCTAGAACGAGCCCGAGGTATTTCATACTCGGCTTGACGTCGATCTTGACGACATCGACTATGATGCGGGCATCCCTTGTTTGGATCATGAAAATATAATGCCTCAGACTTGTTCAGTTTAACCTTCAGCCCCAACCTCCTGATCCGGCCGACCACGTTGGTGACTCGTCGAAATTCGTAGCTGATGTTCCAAAGAATCGGATCCAGAACCGATTCCTGTGGAACAGCGCACAAAACCTCCCACTCCACCCAGCTACCCGGACAGGTAAGCTCCGATGATGCGGCGCACGTATGGTGCCTCCATGGTGGTATACAAGTGCCTCCTTGATGCAGGGCCAGAGCAAGGAGTTGAACGCGATTAGCGATGTCAATAGACACCGCCAACACTCCATTGCCGCGGGCCACATCCTGCTTCTAATCCCATGCGCAGGAAGCGTCCAGAGCATGGTACTTCACCTTGAATATGGCATCCACCGTGGAACAGCCATAGCAAAAACCACACTAGAGGTCCGGAAAATCGGAGTTTCGCAAGCAACTGGTCGTATGATTCGCCTTTCATACGACCGATCTTCTCCTGCAACGCTTCCTTCGCATCGACATAGACGCGGCACAACTGGTCCTCTTCCTCCTGCGACCGGTGTGCCCTGTGCCTACGATAGTGCGTGTAATGGCGTCTTACCACAACGCAAATATTACACAGTTGGGCGATCACCCCCGACCACCAGTACACTTGTCATCGTTGCGGATGACCTCTGGAATGGGGCTTTGACGCGTCGTAGATATGCGTCATTGCACCCTGCGCCCAGGTGGCGGCATCCTACACGGTTGCCCAGCCCTGAGGCAGCCAGGATTGCCCTATCGCGGTCTTCTCCAACAGTCGAGGCGCCATAGCCTCACGCGAGGTTGAACCTGGAACTGACGACACCACCGAATGTGTAGAGACCTTGTATTTGACTTAGAGGTGGTCCGAGAGGGTCTCTACATCGTCCGGCTCTCGCCAGTTCACGTTACGCGCTAAGGTCGGTGTCGCGAACGTCACGTCAACGATGGACCCGCCCAGCCTTCGCACGCATGTGTTCGTCGTGCCCCGATTCAGGACGGATAAACCGTAGGCAACTGTCTATTCCGAGACCACCACGTGCATTCGTCCGGAGGTCGTTGCGAAACCCCACATGTCCGACTTCATGTTCAGGTCTCCTGTGACCAACACCTCCGTCGTGCGATAGCGATCCACCATTTTCCCCAAGCAGATGAGGAACTCCGCCAGAGTTCGGGTGGGGGAAAAGTATACGCCCACCACACCTAAGTCGCCGACAAGTGCCGCGACGTATCCCTCACCCCTCTTGATACGTGAAAAGGGCAGAGATCCCACTGCTACCTGAGTGATAATAGACACCACCCCGGTCTGCGACCCAGTTGTCCCTGCGCTAAGCTCTGGACTAATATGTCTGGAGGTCTAGCGCAGTGGTTGAGGTTCTCCTGTAAGATCTGGAGCGCCATTAGTGGTCCTCCATCGGCTCAACCCCCGCTTCCTGGTTCTTGGATTTAGGAGCGGCTCGCCCAATAAGACTCGCCGCCCCTCTATCACCTCGCTCTCATGCTGCTCTTCCAGCCAGGTGCCCAGCCGGCCTCTTTGCCGCCTTGCACGCGGAGCAGTGAGGAGGATTCGAGCACTCTGTTTGTCCCCGTAATGACCACACCGTAAATAGTGATTGCCCCGATGCACCCCACTGCAGCACGCCGCCATGTGACCCGCCACGTGACCCACCTCGTGACATCGGAAGGAACGAAGGACATACGGCGAAACCTAACCTAACCCACCATTTTCAATCAGATTTGGTTGGAAATTAGCACACGTTTCAAGATATAAACCTATTTCCTTCCCAAATAGAAATAATGGGAGAAAAAATAATTTTATTTCTTTTATTTCATTTTTTAAATTAGTTACTTATTTTTAACAGATTAATTTGATTCCACAGTTAGGATTAGAAAACGAGCGCCTCTTGGAAACTGTCCGAGCGCTCTGACCGTTGAGCCATACGGCAACAGAAATACGTTTAATTTTCATACGTTTTTTTTTCAAAAATGTTAACTTTATATTATGTTATAAATAATATATTAACTTTTATTATGTCAAAAGAATGCATATTTTTTATTGTAATTAATACCATGAAAAACGTTAAAAAAATTAAAACGAAAAAATTCTAATAATATATTTAAGTTACTTTAGTCTCGTTAAAGTAATGTTATAAGAACACTATCTATAAAACTTATTTGTTCACAGAAAGCATCTACGTTGATATCGAGAATTTTATAAAATAAAGGCGACTCCTCTCCCACAAAGTAAAGTAATTAGACTAATGTTGCCTGTAAAAGTGCATTTAGGTCTAAGCTTTTCAGTAATTTTTGCTTTTTCGGCCGTTGTAACTGCTGTTGAATTATTCAACACGACTAATGACGTAGTTAAGTGTAAAGAAAAAATGTATTAAAATTAATTTTGAGGCCGGTCGTGGTGAAGTGGGACAGCGTCTAACTGTAACGCGATCGGTTGTGGGTTCGATCTCCACTCGGGGGACTGATTATATTTAAATTATTTTCACTTCTTCGCTCTGGTAAGACAAAGTGCGGCGTTGAGTTCCACCACTCAACACGCAATGTCTCGAATTCGGTGGAAAGCTAAGTACGGAGTCTACGGAGTACACTAGGTACTTTCTGCCTACCCTGCTACGCAGAATAAAAGCATGAAGCTAAAAAAAAAATATTTTGCTAGACGATGTGGTAATGAAGATAAAATATATTACATAAAGATAGATTTATTTTAAATAAATAATAAGAATAGATGAATTTAAAAAAACATTGCGTTAGGGGACAAAAGATTCCAGTTTAGGTTTACTTTGAAACTTCATATAACATATGGATCCGTAGTCTTAACAAAGCTGGATAATATTTACTTAAACAATAAAAATCATCATGGTACAGTGAGACAGCAGTTTTCTGACTGAAAACATTGTGACTATTAGTTCAATTCATATTTGAAATGCTACTACTTTTTTTTCACTGCTTGAACTTAGCACGGCGTTGGGTTACGCTGATCAACTGTAATGTTTTTTAGAATTGGAAAACAGGTTAGGGTACTTCACCAGTAGTTCATCTTCCAAGTAAAATTTAAACCCCAACTATCAAACTGAAATATAAGAAAAGCTTTACAACATCGTAATATTTGCGAAACAGTTTCCTCTATAATCCCCAACCATTCAAGCTCATTCTACCGTACTTTAAAAAATCTCCCCCATAAACTATAAGCTATATTTTATTTAAAATGGAAAGCTCGTTTTGTTTCAATATCTTGAAATTCTGGTCACGTTTCAAAGATTTTTTGCCTCAAATGTACATGACAGATCCGACCGAGAGCCATTTATTAGGACGTCCCATTTCGGCGACCGATATTTCGAGTGAAGAATAAATGAAGCGCACTTTATACAGTCGATACTAACAAAACTGTTGACTTAACTTTTCACTTTAAAATATACGAGAACAGAAATATTCAGAATTTCAATATTTTATAAGACAACATCCAAAAATATTCTCAATAAATGAGTTGTTTTCAGGGTACGATATACTGAAAGTCGTTCAGGCAATTCCCTATATTATGATGGATAAGACCCCATTAAAATATTGAATTAGCCAAATTATTATTTTTAAGCTCTACGAGGGAGATCTTTGTTGAACGTTCAACAGTAAATAGCGATAGACAGAAAAAAGTCTGCTTTACCGGGTCAATTAATAAAACACAAGAACAAACTCTTAAAATGGCAGGAGTAGACCTAAAGGAATATTGTTTACACATAGGCAGTTCTAGATAACCTGTTCAAGAATAAGCTCTGCCAGCAATAATTTAGTTCTACCGCACAAAAATCAAACGATAACTATGGCGAGGACAATATTTACACTATAAAAATACAATCTTCTATTCTGTATCACAATTTTAAAAAACTGTGAAAATCTTTTCGTTTCTGTATTATTATTGTATTGTATTTTATTGTATTCTGTATTATTATTATGTATTGGTTATTGTACCATTAGTAATTTCATAAACTCGCATTGGAAATAAAACGAAGGTAACGGATTCAAATCTGCACCTCTTTTCTCAACCGCCCAACCGCTCTATTTACTAAGCCATATATTCCAATAAAAGTTAGTAGATGATTTTTAATGGTTTTACACTTTTATACTTTTTGTTTGTATTGTTGTTTTCTTATCCTAAATATGGAATAACACTTTGAAATATAAAATTAAATACTTTTTTCCATTCTTTAACTAAAAGCATAAAAGAAATTGGCAGTAAAAGGAAAAAAGATGGCATTGAATTAAATGATAATCTCACTTACAAACCCTGTGTAATCTCTTAGAGCTATAAATGTTTTTATCAGCTCGGTCTAAGCACGGTGTTCATGTAAGGCTTATCTATTGAATAATTCACGAATATCCGTCCCACTGAACTGTATTCAAACGATTCCAAAGCCAACTGTAGTTGAAAGGATATACACGGAAAATGTAATTCCTGTATGTACGTACGTATGTATGTACAAAAGAGTTGATTGTCAAAACGAAAATACGCAAAGAACAATGTATACAACGATAAAAATACATACATAATATATAAACTTTGAATTACTTTCAAATTGCTATAAAAAAGCGGTTTCATGCTTAGCAGATGTAGGGTATTCAGAGATAAGTGTGAAGATTTTGCGTTCGTCTGTTTCTGCCTGAATTTGCTTCATATTGCGTTTTAAGTGGTGGAACTCAACGCCGCATTTTATTTTTTTTAACGTGAAAGAGAAATATTGATAATATAAATATAATGCAATTATGGTTTCTTAAAGAAATGTACCTTAACATTATTAAAAATACATGTAGTTCTTTAGTATTTGCGATTTTATAATTTTAATAGATCCTATTTCAATCGAAAACCGAAAATGTATTTTACAAAACTCAACGTTCCGAACACTTTATAGGCCAACGCCATAAATGGACTGAGTTTAACTGCGACCACTGTAACCTGTGACAGAAATATACGCGATTAGTCCGGTTAAAATAGTTTCATTATATTTTATTTTACTTTTAGCGAATGAGATTAATAAATTGAGAAACGATATATCATTTTTTTGGCCATCTATTATTCTTAGAATAACAGGCTGTAGTGGCGCAGTGGGACAATGTCTAACTGTAAACGCGGTCGCTTATAGTTTCGAATCCCACTCGGGGTAGTGATTATATCTAAATGATCTTCACTTCTTCGCTCTAGTAAGACAAAGTGCGCCGTTAAGTTCCGCTCAACACACAATGTCTCGAATTGGATGCGTCATAAAGACGTGAAGCTTAGAAAAATATAAATAATCAAGAAACGCACTTAAAATAACATTTAACTAAAACTTTAATAAATTATTATCAACAATAAAACCTCATTTATGTTTGTTTGAGGCATTCGCGTAGTACAGTTAAATAATCATTAGGAACTAATACTGTCATACAATATGTCAACAATATTATAGAATTTGATAAATGTATACTCTGTGGCTAATTTATTGTAACTACAATTAAAGTTTATTCTACTTGATTGCGGAACATTTATCCTTTAAATATGAATGAATATTTATTATTTGAATGTAGAAAATTTGTTTATTTTTTCAGCTTCTCACTTTTCAGCCCTTTAACCTGCTAGGGTAGACAGAAAGTACTTAGCTGCAAATATAATTTAAATATAATTACTCCCCCGAGTGGGGATCAAACTCATAACCGGTCGCGATTACAGTCAGACGCTGCCATACCGCGCCACGACCGACCTCATTATATCTTAATACTGGTATAGTATTTAATTTAAAGATTACTAAAAGCTGTGCAGTACAAGCTCAATTATGTTTACTATTTTTAGAGTGTTATTCCACACTTAGGATTAGAAAACATATTTAAAATAACGTATAAATATAAATAAGTTGTAACGAAAGAAGTAGAACGCATGGCTTAGCGGTCAGAGCGCTTGGACGGTATCCAAGAGGCGCGGGTTCGAATCCCGCTGCGTTCAAATTTTTATACGTTTTTTCAAAAATGTTTTTTAATCCTAAGTGTGGAATAACACTTTAAAAATAGTAAGCATTAAAATAAAATAGCAATCTCTCCTGTTAAATGATTATTTCTTAATAATCTTTAAGTAGAAGAAATTTGTAAAAATCTATACAGAGATGCTAACAACATAAATAATTTGTAACAAAACATATAAGAATTTCAACTTAGGTGGTAGTAGAACGCATGGCTTAGCGGTCAGAGCGCTTGGACGGTATCCAAGAGGCGCGGGTTCGAATCCCGCTGCGTTCAAACTTTTATACGTTTTTTCAAAAATGTTAAGCTTAATTATATCGGTCAGTAAATCAAGTTTAAGAAAAGAGTCTTTTGAAATATTCATGTTTTATATTTATCGCGTAAAACTTCTCAAAAATGTCAATTACTCTATATTAAAATTATTATGTACCAACATCAATAATAAGACGTCTTCGTGGTTGATTCACGCTCAGAGGACTTTTATTAATTCCATTTCTACCCTCTGGTAAGACAGAACGCGGCGCTGAGCAACGCCACTGAACACGCAATGTCTCGATAGGAAAACAGTGATCGGAGTGTCTTGACTCTGAAATTTTCTTGCCTAACCTGTTATGAGGGATTTTTTTTTATATTTGTTTAACGTATTGAATCTTACAAGCCTTTTAATTAACTTTATTTGTCCACACTCACGAACTTATGCGATTTTGATAATTGCATTAACTTTATACTTTTTTTTAAGGACCGATTAGATGAAAGCATTCCAATAAACACTACGTGAAAAAAAATATAAAGAAAAAAGCGAACCAACATATTATAGTAGTATATATGTACTTTTAATTTTATTTTTAATATAAAATTTATTGCACTACAGACTGGGTCTGTACCTTTTTTTACTTATTGTTATTTATTTCTCATTTACACGCAATTATAGTCGGCTGTTTAGAACTGAGGTCTATTTATATTTAAGCGAGTTTTTGATAAAAAAAATATCTTAATTGTACGAAGTATCGTATCGTATCGTATCGTCAGCCAATTGCAGTCCACTGCTGGACATAGGCCTCCCCAAGTTTGCGCCAAACATCCCGGTCCTCCGCTACCCTCATCCAGCCCGCTCCGGCAACCTTACGTATGTCGTCAGTCCAGCGGGCCAGAGGGCGTCCTACACTACGTTTGCCAAGACGCGGTCTCCACTCCAGGACTCGTCTGCTCCAACGGCCATCGGTCCTGCGACAGACGTGACCGGCCCATTGCCACTTCAGCTTACTGATTTTGCGAGCTACGTCGGTTACTTTAGTTCTCTCACGGATAACCTCATTCCTGATTTTATCCTTGAGAGAGACCCCGAGCATAGCTCGCTCCATAGCTCGCTGAGCGACTTTAAATCTGTGGACCAGCCCTACTGTCAGTGTCCACGTCTCGGCAGCGTATGTCATTACAGGTAGGACACATTGCTCAAAAACCTTCGTCTTTAGGCTTTGCGGAATTGTTGACGTAAGGACTCGACGGAGCTTGCCAAACGCCGCCCAACTCAACTGTATCCTCCTATCCGCTTCCTTCTCGAAGTTGTGTCGGCCAAGTTGTATTGTCTGGCCTAGGTAGGCCTGCCAAGCGTGATGACAATGGCAAGATCCCCCATGGAGACAGCGCCAAAAATACGGCCCTCAGTGCCCGGCAGCCTCGCTATTCCGTCGTGGTCACGGCGGGGCAGAGGGTGTTAAGAATTGTACGAAGTACATTTATATAAATTATTATGAATATTAAACATATAAAACATACTATTACGTTATTACATTACAAATACAACACATGGCTTGCGGGAGCCCTGAATCTAGCAGTATCCATATAGGTCTTAAACTAGCCATTAAGCGGGAGAAGTCCTTGGATTCATCGTGCATGAGTCTGGGGGCATTGATCACTATATCCTTGTCCGTATCAGCGCTACTTGGGCCAAATGGCGTAAGTTCACTGGTATGGTGAGCGACCGCAGAACACCGCCCAAACTCAAGGTGCAGATATACAAGAGGATAATCAGCACACTCAGGAGCTTCACGTCACGGATATAAAGATGATAAGGTGAATTTGTGTAATGCGGGCTGACTGCATACGTAATACATTCGAGGTAGAAGTAGCGAGGTAGAGCGTCGCGTGAGATAATGTGGCTACGTTGCGCGCCGGCCTGAGAACTACGTCTTACGAATATGCCTTGATATGTCTGTCCCTGGGTTCCCCTCTCCCTTCTCCCTCTCCTGGCACCCAAGGAAGCGATGGCTGTATGTCATGAAACAGGATATAAGGGCCAATAGAATTACCACCCAGGATGCCAAAGTCCGTGCAAAGTGGAGGAATTTAAGTGGGAAGGCAAGACAATAGACAAGCTCGGACAAATGCCAGGAACAAAAATTAGATCATATTACAAATATGAATAATTTATTGTTCTTAATACAATTTTTTTTCTTTTTATATCGATTCGTCTACTAGGTAGCTAGCTAAATATCTACAATCTAATATTAAAACGTACTATACGTTTCAGTTCTACAAGATATGGTATAACGAAACTTAACGCTGCACTTTGGTGATAAGATATTCATATAAAAAAAATACACTGCTCACCCAAACTACTTAGAAATATATTATTATAACAATTCCTATTATTACATCCTTGAAAAGATATAATAATTCATAGATTGCAACTGATATAAATATAGTTAGACGATGTGGCTCTTTTATTTATGGAGGCGCCGCGTTGCCGCACATATTTTTCGAATTATTTTCCTTTGTAATATAAATATTTGAATTATCTGACCTACTGGCCTAGTGGATTGAATGGTTAGCGGCAAGTTGTATATTCGATTGATACTTGTGTATACTAAGACAACAACCCGTGTAATACATATATATACCCAACACGCACTTAACATTACAATCTCTCAGCCTGGCTCGTGGAGCAACAAAAATAATGATACTTCTTTTCTTTATATATCATCTATTTTAATATTTATTTATTAACATGTTATATTTTTTTATATTTTATCACAGTAGTTAGAACTTATTTTTAATATCAATCTCCGTCTAATTTTAAATATACAAAAATGACCTTCGGTAAAGCTCAGTATATTCATTCATTTTTTTTAATAAAACGACCTAGAAATATTGCTTCACTAGTCACAAAGCCTTCTAAATCGTCACAAGGCTAATCTCAAACGCTTGCATCGGCAAATTACGATCTATCTGTAATAGGGCTATTTCAGATTTATTGCTGCTGTTTTGGTTCGAATCCAGATAATATAATTTATATTTTACTGTTTTCAAATTACTATTCAGCAGATAGGATCAGAAAATATATTTGAAAAAATGTATAATAATTTCATCGTAGCGGGAAGTGAACGCGCACATCTTGGAAACCCGCTTTTCAAACTGGCTCGAGTTGTGCGTTTTTAAAATTATATACGTTTTTTAATGTATATAATTTATATTATTTTACTTTGTTATTTCAAAATAATAACATAATTTAAGTTATTCATTTAGAATTTTTGAGCATACCAACTACACCGAGTCATTAGACAGTCCAAGAAAAAAAAATATTTAAATAAATAAAATGCTTTACAAAAAACTAATAAACGCGCTAGTCGCCCCTATGATTACCGAAAATAGATAATTCCCCTGTAATGTTATCATTAGATCGTGATTTCTTTATCAGGGGGCCAACCCTGGAATATTTTTTTACCAGAAAAAAAAAACATTAAAATCAGTTCACATATAATCTATCTGCATTAAAATGAATTTGAAAAGCAATTGTTAAGTTTCTCGCCAGCTATTCTAACCAGAACTGCCTCCAGTGGTGGGTGGTAGCTTATAGTGGAACTGCCAATACTGACACTTTGTAAATGATGATTCGAAAATGCTTGTAATAGCTTATTCGAATAAAGGATAATATGATTTAGTTCGATTTGATTAGGGAGAGAATATTTGACAAAAATATGTGTCAAGGAAATATTTATTTTGACAGAATCGCCTCAACTGTACCAAACAGTGCTGTAATGATTCCATATAAATTAAGCTTAAAGCAACATCATAAGCTACAAAACTAAGCTAGCTTTAGGAACTAGAAACTGGACCCGTATCTGAATATTACTCTATATTTTCGCTTTGACACGTGTATTTAACGAGTATCCAATTTGTATGGCTAAGTAACCAAAGGTCAAACGATAGTTAAGCCAATAATGCGTGATATTAAGCTTTTAGTCGTGGTTAATACTGAATAAAACATGGCCGGTTGTGGCGTAGTGGGACGGCGTCAGACTATAAACGCGATCGGTTGTGGGTTCAATTCACTCTCCGGGGAGTAATAATATTTGAATTATTTTCACTTTCTCCTTCTGGTAAGACGAAGTACGGTCTACCAAGGTCCGGCAGTAGCCTGCCGAGGGTATCAAATACGTATACGAGCTTCAACGTAAGCTGGAGCTAGAGGCTGTCCTAACCCAACCCCCGCTACGTATTCGACCCCAATCGAGGATTTAATAATGCTTAAGCAATTTTAATTTGTAGCATCAGGTAAAGCAAAATGCGGCGTTGAGTGCCACCACTTAAATCACAATATCTCAAATTCCAGGAGGAAATTTTAAAATGGTTGACTTGTTACTAGGTTCTATCTTTGACTACCCCATTATGCGGGGAAAAGAGTAAAGTTCAAATAAAACTATTGTGAATATTAAAGACACATTTGTAAACATACATTATATAAAGAAGTATGTTAATAAAATTAAAATATAAATATTCCCTATCCCTTTGAAAGTAAAAAAAAATCACAGGGTAATAATACGAAAATGAAGCAGTAGGTACAAAGCCGTCACTATTATTCAGTACTTTAGTCAATATTAAAAATACATTATATTGTGAGATAGCAATTTCCCGTGGGATAACAATTGTCGTGGAGATTCGTTTATTCTTCCCAGTTGGGATTCGGGGAACATTAGATTGAAACGCTAGTAAAATAATAAAATGTTATCTGAATTCATTGTACAGCTTGGTGCTTGTCATAAAACATGTTTTTACAGTAGTAATATATCGATGTGACTGAGTAGTAATATCCCAATATATTCTATTATTGTTATTTACTTTATAATGGATTGTAGGAAGGTAAGTTAGGAGATTGAGATGTTAGGAGATTAATTAATTTTAAGTTTTTTAACCATAAAGTAGTCAGAGAGAAGGTTCCACTTTGTTCTCAACTACAACTTAAAATATTTATTTATGTATATATATATATATATATATATATATATATATATATATATATATATATATCTTCAAATTTCCAACAAGTACTTTTCTAATACATTTTTATATTATAACATAGAAATTACAAGGGTTTGACAAACTGAGATGGACATGACATAACTGTATTAACTCCTTGCCCTTTACTTACGGGACCGTAAAAAGGGTACAACTTTGTCAAACGCTTCTCCTGATCTGATACTTGGCAATATATGAGTATATATATTTTTTTATTATTCCTTGCCATTTTTAAGATGACGCTTAAATGAAAAAAATATTTTATTTCTTCTCGCTGTAATGAGGTAAATCAGGGATGGGACAATGTTGAGTGGTGGAACTCAACGCCGTGCTCTATCTTACCATAGCGGAGACTTAATTGTAATGACATTTTTGATTATTGAGAGCTTTACATATTTTAAAAGAAACTACTTAAAATATATTAAGGTAGGTCTACTTGTGACTATCAGTGACCACGGACTGTAAAATTGTAACTATTGGAAATGTCATATATATGCGACTAATCCATTCAAAATAATTTCATTTAAAAAATATTAATTAAAACAAATTATATTATCATTTATTTTTGTGACAACCAAATTCCCAGTATTGAATGGCTACAAATCCTTCTTTGATAATATTCATATTAAAAATATATATTCAAAGTGCAAAGTGCATCATTTCTTTCTTCCATATAACAATAATGCTAAATGTGAAAAGTGCCGGACGTAGCGTAGTGCGATAGCCTCTGACTGTAAACGAGATCGGTTATAGGTTCGATTTCGACTTGAGGGAATGATTATAAATAAATTATTTTCGTTTCCTCTCTCTAATAGAACAAAACGACTTCTGTGACTCAACACATAATATCTCAAATCAGGTGGAAATTCGATTACCAAGTGTCTTGACATTATTTAATGTCTACTCTGCTATATATATAATCTATTTAATATCAAAACTTAAGTAACCAAAGTTATGTCAAATCGGTAGACTTGTGATATCGGATTGACTTGTTGTGGGCTTCCCAATTATTTTTTCGCAGAATGACAATAGAAGATATATAAAAATAAGTAATAATACTTATGAGTGTATTTTCAATATATTTTCAATTAATTTGGTACCTCGCATTGATAAATACATTATAAAGAAGACCCAAGATTATTTATTTTCTATAAAACTTATGGAACACAACACACAAACATAAACAGAAGTGATAATGACAGGTAACTCTTTAGATTTGTCTGACGTCGTTGGATAACGTCTTCATATAGACGGGAAAAGGTATTATGGTTTATGTCATCATACTTTATCATAAATGCAAAAATTTTTTTTTTAACTGCAAACTATATATTAATTAAAGCTTTGAATTTATTCCCAAATTGTCATTCGTACTGATCCTTTGATATAAATGGGTTTTAGTTTTATTTTATTTACGAATGGAATTACTTTTTTAATTTAAGCCTGTTTTAAAATATTTATTACCTAAAAACTGAATGTCCCATTATAAATTTTTGCAGATCATAGATTCTTTTAACGTTTTATTCATATTCTTTTTTTAAATAGATATATTTTTTAAAAAAATATATAGATAATAAAGTATACTATAGTATCAATAATTTTTAACATTGCCTACTGGATGACATAACTAAAAAATATTCAATATATTTATTATAAGCTAAGAACTAATATATTTATTTCCTCAAGTGGAATTCGAAATCACAATCATCGGTTTCAACCAAGCAAGTTCATTCTACCAGCTCTACGTGGCCTTCTTATTATATAGAAAAAAATCTATGGAGCAACCCATAATCTCTTAAGCTCTTATGTCAGATGACTTCCTCAATAATTTCATTTTTCCTGTTATTTCTATGGCATAATTTATTCGTATGATGAAGCAATGAGGAAATCAAAATTCAGAAGTGTTCGGAGGAAATGTAACAAATTACAAGCCACTACCGATATACATAATAATATACGGCTATTTTGTTATACAGTTATGTTTAACTATGTACTGTTAGATGCCAGTTGTGGCTTAGTGGGAACGCGTCTGACTGAGAGTTCGATTCCCACTCGGGGGTGCTGAGTTTCATTACTCAACACGCAATGTCTCGAATTCGCTGGAAAATGAAGTACGGAGTGTCTTCACATTGGGTATTTTATGTCTATCCTGCTATGAGGAGATTTCGTTCTCCACTTTCCATAACAGCCTTAGTTACTTATTCTGATGGCATAGATTAATAGAACCGTGAAAACGTAAACTCAACGAAGATAAACCACACAGTACTACATATGAAAATTTAATAACCACGCATAAAATATAATAAGTAATAAACTTCATAATAATTTTACAACTACCTACCTATATTTCCTAACGAGTAATTTAGACTCTTCCCTAAGTTAAGGTGTACATAACTTAAATTAAAAAAGATCATCTCCATACTTCTATTGATTTTAAAGAAATTCGTTAACAAACATACAAATATACAAATATGAAATTAAACACACTTGCTTAATTTAAAAGCTCTCTTGCGTAAAGTCCAAATTTATCATCGTACTATTCAATATATCAAATATTATTTAACATTTCAATACATTTTTGATTTAAAAATGTTTATCTTTAACAATTTCACATTTATTATAAAATATTTATTATAAAAATAAAGTAATTCTTTGATCATTTTTAACTGAGACTCAGTGAATCTGAAAGATTCACAGGCAACTCTCTCAACTTAAAGCAATCATAACAATAATTGTATAGCCTAAAACTGTATACATTTGTACTAATTCATACTTGAGTAATGTAGGTATACAAGTATTGCAATGGTCTGGTGCATCCTAAAGCTCTATGTGCTTGAGTCTGCTCTCAGTCCTTGAGTACTGTTCTTTGACAAAATACTACTTAAAAAAATCATACCCTGGAAAAAATAGTTTTAAAAGAGATAGAGAAGTCTTAAAAGGAAAAACGAAAAGATTGAAAACGATATTGTGATAGGTTATCACTGGTACACAGCTGATATAATAAGGATTCTATAATTTTCTAGAGATGATATATTCCACTCGAACGAACACAAGTGAATACTATAAAAATACAAACAACTTTTAACTATAATACATTTAAAAAACCTTATTAATTGAAAAACATACAGAAATTTGAACGGAGCGGGATTCGAATCCGCGTTTCTTGGAAACCATCAAAACACTCTGACCGCTAAGCTATGCGTTCTACTACCAGATGCGTCGAAATTCTTATATATTTTTAATCTTAAATGCGTAATAACACTTTAAATGTAGTAATATATGACAAATTTTATACTCCTCTTTAAAGAGAGACAATTTTCGTAAGATCACATAAAAACAATCAAAATACTAAACCAAATCAGAATAGACTTGAGCTCGGAGCTTCTTGTTTTCGGAGAATAAATTGTTTATTATTCTCGCACTTTTATAATTTAAGCAGTCTTTTGTAGGGGCTATGTAAGCCATATTTTCCATTTCGCTTATTTAATTAAAGGGGTGGAATTAAAATGAATATAAGACACCGGATCAGGGATGCTGCGCTCTGAATAATTTACGTGATAATTTGAATAAATTAGATGCCATTGTGGTGGTTGAGGCAAGTCTAAGTGTAGTTTTCTTTTTTGGCTTCACGTTTTTATCCTGTATAGCAGGGTAGACAGAAAGTACATAGAGTTAAGACATTCTATACTTTGCTTTCCATCGAATTTGAGACATTGTGTAATTACTAGTGGAACTCAACGCCGCAGATTGTCCTACCAGAGCGCAGAAGTGAAAATAATTGTAAATGTAATCACTCCCCCTAGTGGGGATTGAACTCAGAACCAATATAGAATCAGTCTGAATAAAGTAGTAGCAATACAGTCAGTAGTTTATTTATTCCTTTTTTATATCGAATTCGAGACACTGCGTGTTAAGTGGTGGAAAGTGGTGGTATATATATATATATATGTATATATATATATATATATATATATATATATAGGCGAAAATAGGCAGAAACTACGTTATAATATTTTATTTAAAAATATACTGATAACCCTAAAAAGGTTTAAGGCTCAGGGTTGTATTATTGAAATATTTTCATGATCCCTGCATATGTATTAATAGTACTTTCACATATTCCAAGAACTTCCTGTTATTATTTCTTTATGACGGTAAATAAATATGACATATGCCGATGTTAAAAAATGTCTGACTACAATCTAAAAAATCTCATATAGTTCAAGTAGTCAAATGCGGCGTTGATTTACGTGAAATCCCGCCGTAGTAACGCGAAATATCTCTAAACGAATGAGTTAATAGAAATACTATACTAACTTAAACTATTAGTTTTACTTAATAGATCGCAGGTTCGATCGATAGTGTATATAATATAAAATCACATAAAAATCTTTATTGTACAAAACAATTCTTTTTAGATGCCATCGTGGCGCAGAGGTATCGCGTCTGACTATAAACGCGATTGGTTGTGGGTGGTGTCAATTTCAGGCGGAAAGCAATCAACGGAGAGGTTAGACACTAGATGTTCTATGATTATCCCAATAAAAGGGATAAAGCGTGAAACTGTACACTTCACTCATTTCCCCATATGATGGCATATCACTTGTGTTTAAATAAAAAAACCAGACATTTATATCTCATTTTATTTATCGAATGGGAGAAACTACGTAAAATTTGTATTTGCAGAAGAACAAGTTTAGTTAAATTGGATTGAATCCAGGAAGTTTTCTGTATTGTCATGCCAAAATGTTGGCCGTGTTTCGATTAAAACTCAAGTGATCTATTTACCTTTATAACTGTTAAAGTATTTTGTGACTTCATTATACAGAATATACAGAATATGCAGGTGACAAAAGTCAGAAGACTGCCTCCGCCTTTCTTTAGGTATTAAATTTTAAAAAAAATTCAGCAATCTAACGCTTTTTTCTACGTTTCTACACTAAGTTAGGCCTAACCTAGTTTTAAGGCACTACGGTTTCCAATTTTCGTAACAATTCGGGAAATTGTGTGTTGGCTGGCGGAACTCAACGCTTGTATTTTTTTTTAGCTTCACGCTTTTTATTCCGTATAGCAGGGTTGACAGAAATTACCTAGTGACAAGATACTCCATAATTCGCCTGCCACCGAATTCGAAACGTCGCCACGATACACGTGTAAATGGTGGAACTAAACGCCGCATTTTGTCTTACCAGAGCGAGGAAGTGAAATTAATTAAAATTTAATCACTCCCCTGATTGGGGATCGAATCCACGCTGTCCCACTGCGCCACGGCCGGCCTCTAGTAAAATTATTTTAATATTTACAAACATTCTTTGCTAAGTGGCAGTATGAAAGGAAATCTCATACTATTGAAGTTTGAACCCATTTCCACGTCGCTTATCAGCTACATATAAATTGCGCAACGATGACGTCACTGATGAAATTGCTTTATATTTGTTTGCTGTAGGAGACGGACGAAACGTATTTGCTATCACTATATATAATAAGAGGCAAGAAAATAAATCAGATTCTATAGAATAGTGAACATTAGAACCTAAGACCTCAAGGCAAACGTAACCACTAAGTCAACAGGGAGAGAAAATTATATAAAACCATTGGAATACTAAGTGTTTAATAAAACTTTAAAAACAGTATTTCTTTTAAATAAATAGCATTTTCTCCCGTTAAACAATTATTTCTTAGAAGTAATCTTTGGGGTAGCAGAAATTTGATACAATAATTTGTAAGATGGCTTAGCGATGAGAGCGCATAGACGGTTTCTAAGAGGCGCGGGTTCGAATCCCACTACGTTCATAATTTTTAAACCTTTTTTTTTAAATGTTTGAAAAACCATAGGTGTTACACACGCGTTTAAATTATTACAAACTAATTATCATCTCATTACGTTAGTAATTAATTGAAACGTTTATTTTAAAAGCGTTAGTAATCAAACGAGAATTACGAAGTGGAATTTGTAGATTCAGTCCGCGTTTCCTATTTGTACATGCTGATTGTAATCGATTATCGACGGCGGTGTTTATTTTAACGATTGTTTGAGCGATTATTCAAATCGATGAAAATGGCCGGTACGGTTGAAAACATAATACTACCCTGGTAATTTAATTATTTTATTGCTTTTTTTTTGAAGAAAATAAATTATAATAGTGATGAGGATTGGCTGAATTAATGCAGTTGGTTGTGGGTTCTATTTCTCTACTCTGGTTAGAGAAAGCGTGGCGCTTAGTTCCAACTCAACTCAACACGCGAAGTTGATTTCTGACTGGAAATGGAGAACGGAATCTTTTGACACTTAACAATGAAAAAAACCATTATAATTATAAGTGTTTTTTATACCTAATGCTTTCCACAAAAAAAAACATGAAACAGAGTAATCGTTTTATTCATAAAGATTAGGACCGCCTCTTTTATGTAGGTCATGGAAATCAGATAAACCTGGTGTCTACGCACTCCGTTCTTTATATTCTATCCAATATATATATATATATATATATATATATATATATATATATATATACATTTATTGAGTAGTAGAGTTGCAGAAAGAGGATCAAAATAATTCGAATATATTCACTTACTAATTAAATTTTATTAAAAAATTTTCTTTATTTTTTATTAGACTACAAAATGATCTGATGAGAGATGAAATTAACCCCAAATGTTGCGCGTAGTTATACACTGTTTACTTACTATCTTTCTTCTTAGAGAGCTCTTTACAGCTTTATCCTGCGTAACAGGACAATTATAGACATTCTAGTGTGAAGATACTCCGTTGACTGCTTCGTGTCCGAAATTAAGACATTGCGCTTCAAGTGCTGACCTCAACGCCGCGCTTTGTCTGACCAGAGCCAATAAATGACAATATTTTTTAAATATAATCATTCTCCAAGTGGGAATGGATCCCACGACTACTCGCGACTACAATCAGCCGGTGTCGTACGGCGCCCCGATGGTCATATCTTCAGAAAACGCCGTAGAATTAAAAGACCACTATAATAATACACCGAATAATATGCCATGTTTTTTTTTTTAAATTAAAACATGAGGAAGGTTGTTTGTCCATTTTCTGGGCCGATGGATTCATAGTTAAATGCTTAAACCAACAATAATGCTCATTTGTTATATACTTCATTTCCTATACAAAAGCAATGTTTAAAGCTGTTTTTTGACAATTCTTTCTTAATGGAATGAAATATCATATTTGCATCTATTCTGATTGTTTGTATTGATTGTACAAAGACTACTATGGTGCGTTGGAGTGTAAAAGCCGAAGGTTTTGGGTTCGATTCTCACTCTGTAAAATGACAATATATATTTAAAATTAATCTACTCTGAAAGAAAGCTCGGTTTTGAGTTCGCCACTCAGCACAATGTGTCCGTTTCGGATGCAAAGCAGTCAATGGTGTGTCTTTACACTGAGTCTTGTTAAGGATATGTATCTGTTCTTCTTAAGGATATGTATTTTTTTATTTATTTATTGGGAACCAAATGATACTATATGAGCTATAAATGCCTTTTTAAAATGTACACCAATATATCCATTATTTAAACAAAGAATCTACTATTTTATTTAATTTTTTATGAGTAAAAAATTTTAATACATTGAAATATTGAAAGAAACTATAAAATATAAAAATTTAAATATACACATTTTATTTTGAATTATATTTGGAATTAAATAGAAAATGTAAAGAAATTCGTCCTTGACTTGGATCCCTTAATTTCACATTTTTTTTATAGTATAATTCCTGTATAGGCTAACACATAAAACAATAAAATATTTATTTCCAAAACATATTATTAGTAATAAACTAAACACAAAAATGAATTTAACCAAAACAACTTTAAAAAAGCATTATAATATGTATTAGAAGCTTAGTGTACATTTTAAAAAACATGTTTAATGTACACAAAATGCAAAGATAACAAAAAAAAATAAAAAAAGGTAACAGGCTCGTGAGGGATTTGAACCCCCGACCGCCACTACTAACAATTCAGATGGGTGCTCTAACCGCTGAGCTAACGAGCCGTTGCATTTCAAACTGAAATTTTCTATATATATTCAACGAAATGATGTCATCACACTAATAGTAAAATTATCTTTTGTTATCATAATCATTATTCATGATTCCATTAATGACATATTCATGAAGTAATAATTATTTCTATTTACAGTTAATCAGTTTTGTGTTTTAATCGATTTTGTGTTTTCGAGGTGCAGTAAGACGTCTGATTGTAAACACGATTGGTTATGGGATCGGTTTTGCTTTTAGAAATTATATAAATTTATATATGAATTATTTTCATTTCTCCACTTAGGTGAGACAAAGCGCGGCGTTGAGTTCCATTATTTAATACACAATATTTCGAATTCACGCGGAAAGCAGTGAACGGAATTCCCTCATGCCCTGGATGTTAGATTCACTAACTATCCGGGATAAAGTTTTTCTTACATAGTAGGATCAGAAATAAGCAAGTCCATTTTTATTTAAAAATAAAACAAATATTTTTTTCAGCCTACCAACGCAAAAATTAATTATAATAATTTTATTATTTCCTCTAATATAGATCGATAGTAGGTAGGTACATTTCAAATTATTGAGTATTTTAGTTATTTTAGAATAAATAACGTATTAGAGGAAAACGACCGCCAAAGTCATTAAGTCCACTGCAACAAATATTATACAACTTTGCTTTAATAAAGGGAAGACTTCACCACCCTTAAATCATCAGAGGGCTTAGTTAATTTATACGACCTATTTTAATAGATATAGCCTTAGAGGGCTCCAAGTTAAAAGAGCAAATAAATAAGTTGTTTAAGTTAATTTTATGTCTTTTTTTCTGATAAAAAAAGGTTAAAAATAGTGTGACACACTTCGTTTTCCAGTTTCTACCTTGTCTCTAACACAGCTTGTTGAATAGTGGAACTAAACGCCGCATTTTGTTCTATTAGAACTGATATATTGACAAAATAGTTTAAGTATAATCATTTCCCCAGTGGTTCTCTATGGCACGAGCTACTCGCAATCTACGTTGATATATGCATAAAAACGTTACGAAGATCGCTGTTATCTTATGCCTTACACCGTACACTTAATTAACTTCTTTTATTTTTTAGTAGCTCTGAGACGATTCTAATTTTATTTGTGATTAGATACTGAAATATTTTAGCAATATTTATATAAGGCTCGAATGTCATCGACTTAAAAAGTGTTTTTTTACCTAAATATTTCACCTAAATAAGTCCAGCAATGTCGGACAAAAACCTTCCGTTATTATTCCAGGTACGGAATATATAAAGCACTAAAAAAAATTAAAAAAAACATTTTAGAAAACTTATGAATTCTTAACAGTAGTGGGATTTAATAATAATAATAACAATAATTCTTTATTACCAAAATAATAATTTCAAAATAAATAATTTGTTAATAACATACACAAATAGTAATAAACGTTAATAAATTCGATCAATAATATATTAATTAATGCAATAAATTATATTTATACTAAATAATAAATTAAAATAAAATTCTAAAAAAATAAATTAAAAAAAAACACTTGAATGGTTAAACAGTTATCCTATCCGGGATAAAGTATTATATATTAGAATTGTTACAAGTTATCTAAATATTCATTTTTTTTTTCACTGGTAGTAAGAAATATAATTTTTCATACCACATTCATACTTATGAATGCATAACGAACGACTCGGTATCAAAAAGGCGGCCATAATTTGATTTGTATTCTGATTTTGTTTTCTGTATACCAATGTTTCACAAATAAAAGCTTTGAAGATTTTCACTTTCTGTTTTTTTCTTTATTTTGAATTTAAATGCGTTGTAAATACTTGGAAGATATATAAAAAAACTATTAATGGGGTAATTTACTAATATAATAGAGCCCAAAGTAATTATTTTCAAATTTATCTGTTTGTCTGTGTATCTGTTTGTCTGTGTGTCTGTTTGTCTGTACGTTTGTTCAGGCTAATTTTGGTAATCTACCCTTAACACCTAGTGCTATTTTTCAATTGATTTTATTTTATTTCAAATATTTCATAAATAAAAAAGTTATTTTATATTAACGTATTTTGTTCAACAATTATAGCCAGAGTCGTCAAAGGTCACACAAACGAAATTGCGGGCATTCACCAGTATAAGTATCGTTCTAATTTTTTTAAGCTTACCGTACCTAGTTTCAAGACACTCCATACTTCGCTCTCCACCGAACTCGAGATATTGCATGTTGATTGGTGGAACTTGACGCCGCATTTTGTCTTACCAGAGCGAGGAAGTAAAAATAATTTAAATATTATCACTCCCCCGAGTAGAATCGAACCCACTACCGATCGCATTTGCAGTCAGACGCTGTGCCACTGCGCCCACAACCGGCCTCAATCTTTCTAATGCATTATTGTAAAAAATATTAGCTTTCTATACTTTATTACAACTTTACTTTTCCATACAAGCTCGCAAACATTTAAATGACAACTTTATATAACATTTAATTTACTAAAGTGATCTAAGTTGAGAGATTATGATTTTAATAATGCTGTATCGCGGCGGAGCTTTTCTCATCGCCCGCAAATCCTAAAGAGAATAGCTCCATCTCAAGGCTTATTTCTGCAAAATAAAAATACATTTTACTGTTTACTTTTCACTAAGCTCTTTTTAAAATAATTTTAATCAAATAATGTACAATTATAAAAAATACATGAGGCCAATCTGACCTCATGTAAAACCAGCCAGACTGCAAACGGTATCGGTTGTGGATTCCCCCTTCGGAAGTAATTATATTTACATTATATTCACTTCCTCGCTCTGGTAAGACAAAGAGCGGCGTTGAGTTCCACCATACAACACGCAACTTGTTCTATTTGAGTTATTATAGTTATTATATTATATTATATTATATATGTTTTGTTATTAAATACAGTAGGTTTTTGAGAGTTTCGTAAAAGCCGAGGAGCTCGTATATATAGTTTCGCCACAGATTACACAGATTATTAGAGACCATGACCGTATAGGATACTGATATTTTCATGGTAATATCTCCGAATAATAAATAGTTTTGTAATTCGTACAGTGAAGTCATATCTAAAGCGTTTAGCTTGGCACCGACTTCAAACCTATGAATTGGTAATACAACTAAATCATAGTACTTATTTTATTAACATATGTCTTTATAAAATTATTCTTTTACTTTTTTGCAGATGGTTTTTATAAACGTAGTTTGCTTTTGTTTAATATAATTTTAAAGAATTCACGGATTTATGAACAATATGATTATTGATTATCAATATTGATTGCAAGTAAACCTAAAGATATGAAAAGTACGGTAAAGGTATATTTCGTAGCTACATTTTTCTAGATTTTATATTAATAAAACGCATTGACCTAAAAAAATGTTAGAACTCTTTGAAATAATTTGAACAATTCCTGCAGAATAATGTAATTGTCCCAACTGAGACGTTGGCAGTTCGATAAATTGGTTTGAACGAAGTGCACTCGAAGTGCAATTATAAAACGTAATATTTTTTTTCCTTTTTTATTAACATAGAATAAATTTATAAAGAACGTTTGTTAAGTTCCTCGGGGAGTATAGGTGAACGATTAAAGCTCCCCGAAATTTCTACTGGATCGGGAATAAGTAAAATATATAGTAATGCTGTAACATTAAATATAAAAAAATATACGCTCAACAATTCGCGTATTACGTATAGGTTAAAGCTTTATCGTTTATATTTTGGGAATCCAAAAAAATATTTTTAAATAACCTTGAATTTCGAACACTTTACAGTGATTTGTGGTCACAGGTAGACCAACAAATTCATCCGGTTAAAATAGTTTCATTTAAAATGTAAGTCATATCTTAAAAGCCAAATATTTTATAACAAATTAAAATTTGCTTTCAGATTACAAATAAATAAATTTCAATCATTGAGAAACTCTAACAAAAATACTGATTCAAAATAAACTTTGTTCTAATAAACACTATAATAATTCAAGAATTCTAAAAATTGTGTTTTAAGTGGCGAAAATCAACACCGCACATTGTCTTAGCATAGCGTAGAAATTAAAGTAGTTTTAAAAAACAATCATACCTCCTATTGAGAATCGAACCCACAACCTATCGCGTTTACAGTCAGACCTTATCCCACTATGCCACGAGGGCCTTAATATATTTTTTAAAAATTTATATCGGGATGAGAAAATAAGTAAACGAAACATTATATGTTGTACGTCATGTTTCTTTTTCTCATTTCTCTAGTCTTATTTGTAGATAATGCGGAGTGACCTAGTTGCTAGCAAAAAGCGTTTGGTCAAAAATGTTGATCCAAGCCGGTAACTAAATGGGTGATTGACTGTGATGGAAATGAATATCGGCATTTTCAAACTGGACGCGGACGCTACGGGCATTGGATATGCTCGAATTGTATAAAGATTTCTTTTTAAAGCTTAATCAGTAATTTGGTTTACTTGAATATTGTTTTATAATTTTATATTGACTAGAAGTGTTTTTAAATACAAGTGAATGTTGCTTAGGCAATGTATATGTCTTTTTACTTAAGTGTATTTCACATGCACAGTATTTAGATGTGTAATTTTGTGTATTTTTAAAATAAATTTCAAATAAACGTCGAATCGTTTACCGACTCAGTTTGATTATCACCGGACGCGGCTGTTTTGAAAATTATTTGCTTGAGATCGGGTGACAGATATCAGCGATTCGCCACTACTGCTGAAGAAATTTTGACACCGCTCAACATACTTAGGACACAGAACGCAGAAAGTCCTGTGACAGTAATGCTTCAGAAGGAGACTGCTGGATGAGAACGGGAGATAGCAGATCCTGTTCGCCAGAGACAGAGCCAAGGCCGTGGCAGCGCTTTAGATTTTTTATCTCCCAGGCTTAGTACGAGGGCCTAAATAGATTTTACAGTTTCTATCATGGGTTAAAATCGAAAATCTATTTAGGTATAATTTTTTATACAGTGCGACTGCTTCGTACGCTGACTCAGTATTAGGGTGTAATTGCAAGTAACGGAGAGCAGTTGCTCCCTGGATGTGAACTCCGTATAGGAGCGGGAAATCTGAGGGCAATAGATGCGACTGATTTCAACCGATTTCCCGGACTCTTCCATTTTGTCGGCAGACGGCAGACACAGGGATCTTAGTGGGTAAAAATCCCACATAACTCTTTTTATATATTTATATATATTTATCGATCTCTACATCTCCTACTTCGTTACATGTAAAATAGTTATCTTAAGATGCTATTTTTTTACTTATGCTACCAAAAAGTAAAAGCCTTAAATGAGTGATTGTTTTATGAACCTGTGACAGGTGATTTAAATAAGCTCTTTATGTAAAAAAATATAATTTGAATGTAATATTCAGTCTCTTTTAATTAATCATAAAGATAAACATATAAATAAATATAAAGAAAATAATTTTCAAGTCACTATTTTTTCTGGCGTATATTTGCCAATAGCACATCATCTTCCGAATTAGTGAAAATATCTTGATACGTTTCTAAGTTACGATTACAATGATTACATCCAAGAGAAGTACAGAAGCAACTTAGTGACTTCAAGACAAGTTTATTCGGGTTATTATAAATATTACCGGAGACTTGGTGCACTAACAAAGTGCCCTTAAACGGTTTCTGCTTTTTCTCATGGCCCTTGATCATTGTATTTACTTTTCTCGTGTGTGCTAATCTTTTTACTAAAAGCCTGAGTAATCTCGCTACATAATGTTTTTTTAACAATTCTGCTTTTTGATTAGGGTTTAGCCATAGCTTCAATTTTATCTTTTTGTGTAAGTTCTTTCAAGTTTCAGTTTTCTGTTTCGTTGTTATACATTGGCAAGTTATTCCTTCAAATTACGAACGAGTAAGTCCTTTTCTATTGTCTTTATTATTCCGTAACATGAACAATCCTCCTTCTTGTCTAACAATGATTGCGACAGGAACTTCAGGAATATTGCCCTCGTCCGATGACGGCGAAGTATTTTGGTCTACGGATTTATTAACATTTAAACAAATCTTTTGTTTCTTTCTATAATAGCCTGGAGAGTAGACTGTCTATTATTTTCGAGCTTTTCTGTGCTTATGTGTCCTTGACATACTTTTTTTTTATTCCTGTGGATATTTCTGTCGTCCTTTTTCTTTATACTCATGGTCATGCCAGCAAAACAGGGTCGTTTTTAATTTTTCCCAACCGTTTCTTTGAATATTCAAACTTCTTTTTGCGAGCTCCTCTTTGGACAGTAAAATTTTCTTTCTAGGTGCCATATTCTATAACAAATTCACACATTTTATAATTAAAACTGTGAATGAAACAGTATAGTCAGGACATTCGTCAGTCCCTAGGTGTGGCGTCAGGCCCTAGTCACTTGTACAACGAGGGCCTGACGGTCTAGGGACTTACGAATCAAAGGAAAATTAAACATAATTAATTATTTTAAATAAACATCAAAACCTATGGGTGACCAATAAGAAATTAAATCAGTTACTAATTAAATATTTTTGATAGTAACTTACCTAGAGCCTGATAATTTGAACAGCACAGCACGTGTTTCCGTAACAAAGTCAGCGACCTCACTAAATAGGAAATGAGTGCAGCGCTATTGTTTATATTCATATCGTGGCTTTCGGTTGGGCAAATTATGAAAGCCGATATAAGATTAAATGCCGCGTATTTTTGAATATCTCAAATGACAAGGGACTGATATTTTTTCAACGCTTACACATTTTGATTTGAAATCATTCAATTAAACATGTTGTTATCATAAAGTAAATAGCAATAACTAGGTTGGTAATAACAAAATAAAATATAATAATAATAAAATACCAAACGTATTTCAATCCAGATAAATCAAAGTGTTGTTATAGAATTAGAGTGTAGTAGAATTAGAATACTTTCTGAATTTGGAAGATTTTAAATGGCTGGGGACTGATATTTATAGTAGGAGGAGCAATTTTCGCAAATAAAAAATAATATTATGATATAAATAGAAGTAAGTGACCAAATAGCACGGACTTTATAATATTTAGTAAAAGTTACAAATACTGAATAAAATAGAAATAAGTATGTGAAAATTGCTGCAAACACTGAATTAACCTAATTTTGGAAAACCACCCATATATACCATTAATTCGTATAAATAAACCCCTTTTACATTCTATTGACCATTACAGTTGAAAGGCTCATACATTTACAATATATCAGTGTTTATTTATGATGTATTGTATACGTCATAGAATGAAATAAATACAACCGTGAAAGGATAGTTTGTATAAACGTTGATGAATGAATTGGAAATTGTAATCCAATGTATTAGTCCGAATTTATTTGTTTGGTTACCTATTTTATGCCTTTTCACTGATGATTTGACTAATATAGTATATAAAATTTATATTTTCAATTTTCACATAATATTTTATTATGCATCTGGCTGACAAGGGGATTGGTTGGGAGTTCGATTCTCGCTCGGTGTGGTGTTTATATTTAAATAAAATTTATTATCGTATCACTACTCTGGTCTGGACAAATGAGTTCACCACTCAGCACGATTTGTATATATATTGGGAGAAAAGCAGTCAATGGTGCTTTTTTAATAATGAATTGTGACTGTAAAAAGTACTAAAAATAAATAATTAAATTTTTTAATTTACTCCTTAAAATAGAGCTCTAAAATGATTGACTTATTTTATTATTGTTTATATGGAAATATGCTTATATATATATATATATATATATATATATATATATATATATATATATATATATATATATATATCTTATTAATTTGTACATTAGAAGTATAATATAAGTAAAAATAATTTATAAATGTATGTGAATTAATAAAACTTAAATGTACTGTTTAATATAAAAAAATATAGTAATTAGCTACAGAATTTCTCATTTATATGGTAACGAAGAGTCAGTTTGAATTTTGCTCCGTTTATTTATTCTAAGGTTTCAAAAATTTTTTTGCTAGCATATCAGTTAAAAAATTTATACAACAAGTGAAATATCCTGCATAGCAGGGCAGGCAGGTAGTACCTAGTTTCAAGATACGCTGTACTCCATTTTCCGCCGAATTCAAGACATTACTTGTGGAGTGGCGGAACATAACGCTACATTTTCTTACCAGAGCGAGGAAATGAAAATAAAATAACTTTAATCATGCCCGCAAATAGGGATAGAACCCACAACCGGTCGTGTTTACAGTCACACTCTGTCCCACTGCGCCACAACCGGTCTTTAAAGTAACATTTTATAAAACTATACTATACTATATATAAAACAGTCTGTCAAAAATTATAAGTCAATTTGCCAAAACAAACGGCTGTCGGAAGTGATTTTCATCGTCACGTTTTAAAAGCATTCGTGAAATAGATGTCAGTGCAGTTATACTATTCTAACGCAATACATTAAAAATAACTATGAACAGGAAATTATTTGTATAAAATTATATATACTTACGAATACAATGAAATAGGATTTTAAATGAAAGTATTTTAAACTGATTAATCGCGTATATTTTGGTATTCGAAAACACACTTTTGAAAACTCGACGTTTCGAACACTTTAAAGTTGTTCGTGCTTACAGGTACAGTTTATACTTATAAGTGATTATTTAATTTAAAATAATTTCATTTAAAATGTGTGAAATTCAAAGACCTTATTATATGTAATTGAATATTCTGTATAAAGTAAAAATATGTAAGAAATATCGCGGCGCGTTAAGACAGTTTCTGCTAGTAAAAGCGATGGTTTTGGGTTCAATGAATATATATATATATATATATATATATATATATATATATATAAGCCACGATGCCCTTAAAACCTTTCATTTCCTTCTTACTATGATAAACCGAAAAACTATCATCTAGTATTCTATTGAGGAAAGTGCGTATAAAAAGCGTGCGACATCATGGCGCCATAGTAAAAGTTGATGTAATAAACCGTTATGCGTTAGCCTTTATGTCATCTGTTAAACATTTTTAGACTTATAAAAAATATATACTAGTAACCTATTTCAGATTTACTCTTCTTCTACATTTTCTTTTAGCTTTGGCGTATTTATTTGATACCATAATATATGTATATATATATATATATATATATATATATATATATATATATATGTCAATATGTATGTTTAATTAAAAATATAGGAATTTAATTATTTTTGTATTAATATTTGAATTACTTTAACCTATGCCTATAAGACTCATTGGGTTTTTTTTTTATTTTTTTTATAGGACAGACAAGGCGTTATAGGACATAGGACAGATAAACGAGCGTGCGGGTCACGTGATGGTAAGTGAATACCGCCCACTGCCGAAAAGAGACTTTTGAGGGTGTTATGTTGAAAAGACGTAACCTTCTCTTTTTCATATGAACATTGAGTATGGCAAATTCCTTTTATATTGTTCTACTAGATGTCTAGAATTATAAACCGATAAATTCGTTTCGATTTTAATAATATGTTTCCATCTTTAATCACTAGTGTCATTGACAACCAAACATATAAAAGATTTATTATATTAAAAATCAAATTACTATCATACAAAGTAGTTCTACGCTTTATCCCGCAAGGTAGTCTGAGACAACCTAATGTCAAGACACTCAGTCAACTAATTCCCGAGTGAAATCGAGACATTACGTTGTGAGTGGCTTACTCAACACCGCGCTTTGCCATACAAAAATATATAAAGGCTGGTTTACTATTAAGAGAGTATACATATACATGTATACATTACTTTACTTTCTATATAGAAAAGTATACGAATTACAGATCACTTATGAAATCAGCAGATTGTGACATAAATTAGGTAACTATCAACCAGCCTTTGTGTCCATATTTTGCGATAGAGAAAAAGCTGTATAATACATTTTGTTGCCAAAAAAGTCCAATGACAAGACAGCCGATGCTCGAATAATTACATCCAGTATTTGGAAGCGAGCCAGACCCTTATGGATTTACCTTAACATTAAGTTTGGTTTTTGGGAGGCCATAAAGGTCTGTCTGTAAACACGATAGGTTGTGGGTTCGATCCCCACTCGGGGGAGTGATTAAACTCTATTTTGACTGCTTCGTTCTGGTAAGACAAAATGCGGCGTTGAGTTTCACCACTCAACACGCCACAATATATCGAATTCGGTGAAATAAAAGCGAAGCTAGAAAAAAATGAGTGGTAAATTGCTCGTAGTAGTCAATATTTAAATTTCTTAAATGAATGAATTGTATATTCATTATTTATTCTTATATACTTTTAAAGTAAATGTAATTGACATGATTATGTAAGTAACATATTATAATTATATTACCTACATTTATATATATATATATATATATATATATATATATATATATATATATATATATATATATATATATATATATATATATATATATGATGTTTTAGGATGTAGGTAAGATTCGTAAACAGGAACAATAAATTTAAGCTACAATCAGTATACAAATCTTATAATCCATATGTTCAAACAAACCTTCTTATATTATCAAGAATATTCATATTATAAAATTTTAACTCATCATGGTACAGTGACACAGTGTAAACATGATGGTCATCGGGAATCGTTTTGCTGCCCTGGTAAGCCATAACACGGCGTTCAGTTCCGCCTTTCAGACACATTCAGCATCTTCTCATACTGGAAATAAATATGATGTTGTTTTTTTATACATTTTCATAAACACGATTAAAATAAGTAAAATATAATTGACTTTGGGACACAACTGCTACTCAGCCCAACTCACAACTATTTACCTGAACGGGCTTAAGCCTTAAGAAAGATTTAATTTAATTATCCTGTTATGTAACAACCGGAGCATTGAGATCACTTATCACTAAATAAATAAAAAAGTGAAAATTAGTAAACGGAATCATTTCAACGGATCACTCAAAACAAAGGATTCAGAGACAGAGAGAGTATCAAAATAGTCCGTTGACTGTTTTCTATCCAAAGATCCGTTACGTGTTAGGTGACGAAATCAACACCGTGTTTTGTCTTACCAGAACGGCGAAATCGAAATAATTTTAAAATATAATCATTCCTCTGAATGGGAATTCAACCCACAACCAATCGCCTCTGGCCTCGAAGCTCTAATTCAAGGTTTTATATGCGGGAAAACGCGTTGCAGGTAAAAAAAAAAATTAAATATTAATTTATAATCAATACATTCTAAATCTCATAATCCAGATCCTGCTCAAACAGAACTCCATCTTTAGAAACCACAATAATTTCAGTACATTTAAGTCGTGAGCTGACACAACTTCACACAAGTACGATTACTCTAGTCCTATGTACACGTTAGATCCGTAGTTTTCTTAGAACTTGGAATGTCAGGACGCAATTAGTTCAAGGACACTCCTCCGAAAACATGTGTAGGCGATGTAAACAGTATCTAAACAAAGTTTTGGTGTGTCAGTGTTTATTGAAGGTGTTTCGGTATATTGTACTTTTGAACGTATTTTATATTTCTTTTTTTTAGCTTTTTTTTCACGCTTTTATCACGCATTGCAGGGTAGACAGAAAGTACCTAGTGTCAAGACACTCCGAACTGTACTTTCCACCGAATTCGAGACATTGCCTGTAGAATGATGGAAATCAACGCCGCATTTTGTCTTTACCAGAGCGAAAACGTGAAAAAAATTATATATAATCACTCCCCCGAGTGGAGATCGAACCCACAACTAATCGCGTTTACAATCAGACGCTGTCCCTCTGCGCCACGACTGACTTCATATTCCTATTGCTTTGTTAAGATTTTTTTATTTCTTAAGTTCTACCATGTATTGTAGTATATTTTATTTAAAATTCATTTAATCATGGCGCAGTGTGTAAACGTAAACGTAAACGCGTGTGTGCTGTAAATGAATTGGTTGTGTGTTGGATTCCCACTCGGGGGATAAGTTATTGGTATTTTAATTATTTTCACTTCCTCGCTCTGGTAAGACAAAGTACGGCGTTGAGTTTGTCACTCTACAAGCAACGTCTCGAATTAGGCGGAAAGCAAAGTACGAAGTGTATCACCAGTAGGTACTTTCTGTCTAACTTGCTATGCAGAATAAAAGAGCTTCACGTGCTAAAAATATAGTTATATGTACTTTGTGTTTCATATTGAAATACAATCTTTTAAAAGGATAATATCAGTCAGACAATTCTTTTACCGAAATGCTTATTTGCATTTAGTCAACTAACTTTAGATCCTTTCATAAAGCAAGGCGTGTTGACTGTCGAGACAGAACATCGCGCTTTGTTTTCGAAAATATTTTTATATGTATAATCCCCCAACTGGGAATTGAACCTACATTAATTTCGTTTACAGTCAGACCTCCTATACCCAGTATCTTCTATGCAACGGTAGCCTAAGTAAATATTAATTTTACTATTATTTTTCTCGGTCACTATAACCCAATGTATCAAAACCAACACGTAAATAGTTGATGGATCGGAATTGGATTTTAAATGGATGTTGCAACATCTGGTTTATTAGAAACTTATATTAAGAACATTCACAGGAAATAGCTAGACAACTCTTTAATCGTATTTATAAAAATAATAAGTTAAACAGACTTCACAATATCCTTAACCCACTTCATAGGTAGCCGACCTAGCTATATATTATCGTGCATAGCAGGTTAGACAGGAAGTACCTAGTGTCTAGACACTCCGCACTTACATTATATTTTCTTAAGAGTAATTTCCCTATATCTCTGAAACTACTGGACGGATTTTAATAAAACTTGTACTGTTCTCTAAGTTGAATATATATATCTAACTCAAATTAAAAAGAATAATCTCATAATGACTTTTAGTTTAAGAGAAAATTCTGGATAAACATACATACATACAAACACACAAACATACACTTACCAAACAAGCCCACATACTCGATAGCCTAAATTCCAACAATGTTACATATCAAACCGATAACCCAATTTTTTAAAGTCAGTTAAAAAAATCAAAGTGATATGAGTGTCAAGACACTCCGTTCCCGGCCCGATTTCCTAATATTACATATTAAGAGCCAGTATTCAAAACCACATAATGTCTTACCAGAGCGGAGAAATAGAATTAAGTTAAATATAATGATTACTTCTAATGGGAATCGAACCCACAACAAAACACGTTTACAGTCAGATGTTATCCCATTGAACCACGTAACCATCCACTTAAATTCTTTAAAATGTAACTACGGCATTGGCACCGGCATCCGCTATAAGGCACAATGGTAAGGTAAACCTAATCGTAGGAAAGTATCATATTTTTATTTTCTCACTTTGTACAAAGCACAATAAAATAATAGAAATATTTATCCTCCAATTTGAATTATTTAAGTATAATTATAATATAATTATGTAATATTACAATCTTACAAGCAATTGCGGCATTAAATTGTGGCAGTGTTCGAATCAATAAGGGGTTGTGGCTGAGACGAGTTTGCGAAAACGGAAAATTCTCTTAGACCGGATAAATGTGGATACATTAATCTCTGGTCTTATCCTGATTGTTAGGGCTGTTTCATATGAGAAACGTCTACGGATTTATTTTTTTATATTTAAAAAAAAAATAGAAAAACAGACTTTGTTTTAATATAATAATGTATATATGTAATTAATTACCGTAAGTACATAGTGGAACAGCGTCTGACTGTAAGTAGAATTGGTTACCAATTAGGATTATTATAATGTATTAAACTATTTTCATTTCTTCGTTTTGGTATTACGGTGTTGAGCTCCGCCACTCAGAAATCAAAATGCCTTGTCTCAATTTCAGGCGCCAATTGGAGAACTCAGTCTGAGCGCTCTGTTATGTGGGAAATATATTTTATCTAATAAATCTTTGAAAATGCTTAGAAATGAAAACTCAATTTCAAATTTAATATCAAATAGTAGCAAAATGAAGCAATTTTCCAATATTATTATAAAACACAGCGTCCCGTCGTATGAAACAGCTCTAACGTACGCGGTTTATATATGATGTATGAAAGTTATTCAATATACATTCTGATTTTGATGTTATGAAAAATAAAATATTAATATTTCACTAGCTAGTGGTTTGTTGTAAGAATAAAATTCTGTTTTTTCGTAGAACTAAATAGGTTGATTTTTTTTTAGATTCACGCTTTTATCCCGCACCTAGTGTTAACACACTCCGTACTTCGCTTTCCACCAAATTCGAGACATGGCGTGTTGATTGGTGGAACTCAACGCCGCTCTTTGTCTTTACCAGAGCGAGGAAGTGAAAATAATTTTAATATAACCACACCCCCGAATGGGGATAGAACCCACAACCGATCGCTCTTACACTCAAACGATGTCACACTGCTCCACGACCGACCTCTAAACAATCTCTAATAGGTTGTATTTTTATAATTTAAAGGTCTACTGAAAACTGAACGGCAACCTTGGCGTTGTGGGACAGCGTCTGACTGTGAACGCGATTGGTTGTCAATTCGATTCCCATTTGAGGAAATGACTGTTTAAAATATATTTTCATTTCTCGCTTCTGGTGATTGGAAATAATAGCGGCGTTTAGTTCGCTCCTCATCACACAATGTCTCGATTTTAGGCAAAAAGCTTCGCGTCTTGACAGTAGACTGTCTCTAAACCGAGTCTATTTTTATAACTTAGAATACATAATTCCCAACAATCGAATTTATTTGTTAATTGATTTAAGGTATGGAATGAAAACAACAATAGTTCTATAAAAAAAGCCGGTTAAAAAGAAGGAAAACAATATATGTATGATTAACTATTTATCCCTCATGTCAGGGTTGCTTACCCTACATTCTTCGATTTTCGGTTAAATTCAAGATATTTTGTATCAAATAGCGTAACTAAACGCCGCATTTTGTCTTAACATAGCGGAGAAATAAAATTAATTACTACAATAATTTTTACGAATGGAAATCGTATCCAATCAATCGCGCTTACTCGTAATCGTGTTCCACTGCGCCCAATGCCCGTAATTGCTTAGATATTTTATAAAAAAAATACATTTAATGTTTTTAAAAAAGTACGTAGAAATCGACTGCCACTATATGATATTTGAAAATTAAATTCAATTTGAACAAAAATTCAAACCTTATAAAGCCATTACGCTCGACTGGATCTGAATAAAATACGATACTCTTGGAGGCCATTTTCGGAAATTATGAAAAGTATAACTCTGTTAATTAAACGCAATATGAAACTTGAAATTAATTTATGTAACACCGCCCTTAACTGAGTATTTAAATTAAAATTACGTTATGATTCTGTCATTATGTTTAAAACAATTAAATTTTAAACAACCTTAACCTGGTTGCTTGTAAAATCAAATCTATAAATACCTATATAAAAATAATTTATTATACATTATATATATATATATATATATATATATATATACATATATATATACATATATATATATATATATATATATATATATATATATATATATATATTTTAAAGCATAAGTAATTATTAAAGCGTGCAAAGTTTCGGATAACCTTTTGAGAGAGCAGCGAAGTCACAACAAAAACGGTTTTTTTTTTATTAAATAATTAGCTTAACTACGCCTACTTATTAAATGAAACTATTTTAAATTTTGGTATTCGAAAATACATTTTTGGAAAACGTGACTATTCGAACACTTAGTTAATAGCTTAATATGTAAGACAACGCGTGACACTGATTTCTTTCTTATATTATAACTGAAGTCTTGCATTTAGCGGAAAGAGAGTAAGGAGTGTCTTGACACTTGGTACTTCTTGTCCATAATATTAGCTTATCTATTTATCAGGTGTATAGAATAGGGTAGGTGTCAGGTTCGTGTAATAAAAATGTCATTAAACCAAACATTTGCAAATAAAGGAGCGAGTGAAAATTGTTATCAAAGTTTCCTTACATAAATTATCAGAAAGATAAGCCTACAGCCCGTACCGGTTTATGGTAGTATTCAAAAGAAAATGTAGTGATTTATTGTTTTATTTTTTTCTACTGATATTATTAAAAAAATAATATTCAAAGTTGTAATAAATAAAATAAAAATTAACATAAAATTGTACATTTAGCATTTTCTTTGCCAAAAATCAAATATATATAATATTTTATGTCATCCTAAAAGACTCGTACAATCCTTATTTTACAACCTTATTGTAACATTATTAGTTAGTATCTATAATAAAAACATATAAAATTTCACTATTTTTGTTAAAAGTTTCAAAAATTATTCAAATATCGAGTTCGATACTCCCAGGTCTAACATATCGAAGTCCATTTTGTATGTATCTTTTGGTGATAAAATGCAAATAGTTATGGCGAGCATCGTATCTTAGTATATTCCTGTATATTTAGTGCAGCTGAGTGTGGTAAAAGCTATTGTGGCCACTAAAATGTACATTGTTTTTGATAAATCTATTACACGAACTAGTTAAAAAAATATAGTCCAGGACGTTCTGACAAGAGAGGTTTGTGCTACGAAAATTATATGCCATCATCAGCTTATACTTGAGAACATTTTTGTGTAAATGAATCAGCTCGAAGTGGATTATAATAACGTTCCAAGATTTTCTTATACGTGATACAGGCGATGTTAATGAAAGCTAATTAAAGAAATATAATCACTTTCGTAGCGCAGTGGGACAAAGTTTGACTGTAAATGCGATTGGTGTGTTTGATTCTCACTCAGAGAAATAATTATTTCAATACTTTACTATTATTAAAGTGTTATTCGACGTATTTGAAAAAAAAATTGAAAAAAATTTATACATTTTTTTTAAATAATTCTTTCTGTACTCGCTCTGGTAAGACAAAGCGCGGCAAAAAAATGAGTTGCGGCATAAAAAGAAACGGCCCTCAGTTTTGGGTGGCCCTGCTATTCCCGATTATGGCAGCGGTCGTGGTAACAGCGGGGCGGAGGGTGCAAAGAATCCCCAGGCTACGGTAGGCTGCCAACATCAACGACTCTATTTGGCATGTTATAATGGATGCACGCTGAGACTCGACCACCTAGACTAGACTAGAGTCCGGTCACTTGCTCAATTTACGGCAAGACGATCAGAGTTTCCAGGGCGATGCTGGTTTCCTTGTCAATAAAGCCCTCAGTTGCCAAAGTTCTGGAAATTAGTAGTGTGTCGACAAGGGTAGCGTACCTAGTACTAAAGCTGGCCAAAAGGTATGCCCTAATGGTCATACAGATATATGCGCCGATATTGGCAGACCCTGATGACGAGGTGGACACCATGTAGAGGATATAACAAAAGCCCTACATGGCAAAAATGCACCTCACTACAACGTTATCATGAGGGATTTCAACGCTGATTCACATCAGCGTTGAAATCAGTTGAGTTCAAGAAAGCAAAATATCGCGTATGGGTCCATATGTGCATGTATTCCTGCGCCCATTGGGGCGCAAATGTTGGTAAATTTCCTCGAGATGCAGAGACTCTTCTTGATGAACTCGTTCTTCAAAACGATATCCGATAGGAAGTAGACTTGGCAGAGCCCTGACGCTGCAACGCGGAACGACATAGACTTCATCATAACAGATAAGAGGAAGATATTTGGAGATGTATCCATCCTTAATCGATTCAACACCGGCAGCGACCATAGGCTGGTACGAGGCACGCTGATGCAGCTCCAAATGGATGGTCTATTTGAAGCTGGGTTCTAAGATTTCCAGCTGGAAATCCAGAAGGAATTCACTTCACTGGAAACCACCGGTAGTGTTGACAAGGAAACCGACAATGTGATGAAGGTAATGGGCCGATTGGGACCCAAGGATTTTCCACTTGCTCGGAAGTACAGGAAGTCAAAGCTCTCAGATGAAACCTTGAATCTTTCCCCTTGAATCCAAAACCAGGCGGATAAGAAAGTTTACGTGGAAGGACCTCAATTATTGCTCAGCAAGATGTTCTCAAGACCACTGGGCCGAAGTCATCTGATGAAGCTGAAGACGGAAGAGTGATTCTATGGCGACCTGTACCTCTCCAAGGGCGGCGAAGCCTGCGGTCCAAGGTATTGACGATTCACGAGCCCCGCCCAAGCGCCATTTCACAAAGGACATCCGGGACGTCGACGATGGCGAGGTTAGTGCGGCTCTTAGGCAACTCAAAAAGTGAAGAGCCCCTGGCGATGATGGCATCACTACGGAGCTGCTCAAGGCTAGAAGCAAACCCTTGCTTACAGCTTTAACGAGGCTTTTTAATGTTGTCATCCACCAGGGTATCGCACCAGAAGCGTGGTCCAGGAGTTCGATGGTCTTGTTCTTTAAGAAAGGTGATAATACTCTATCGAAGAACTACAGGCCGATCTCACTTCTGAGCCACGTATACAAGCTGTTTTCAAGGGTCATCACGAATCACCTTGCTATTAAACTTGACGAGTTCCAGCCACCAGAGCAAGCAGGTTTTCGTAAAGGCTATAGCACTGTAGACCACATCCATACTGTTCAGCAGATTGTACAGAAGACTGAAGAGTACAATCAACCGCTATGTATGGTATTTGCGGACTAAGAGAAAGCCTTCGACTCCGTTGAAACCTGGGTTAGCTGGCTGGCTGGCTGGGACCGTGCAAATTTCGGGCCAGAAAACAAGACCCATTAAACTCGGTCATGAAGTGAGACAGGGAGATGGAATATCTCCAAAACCAACGCGATGGAGAACGTCTTCAAGACTCTGAACTGGACTGCGTGAGGCGTCAACGTCAATGGGGAGCGCATCTCACATCTTCGTTTCGCAGACGATATATCATCTTTGCAGAGACTCTGGAAGAGCTTTGTGGAATGTCCTACCCGTGATGACGTATGTTGCCGAGACGAGGATACTGGCAGTGGGGCTAGTCCACAAGTTTAAGGTCGCACAATGGGCGATAGAACGGGCTATGTTAGGAGTCTCTCTCGCATATAAACTCAAAAATGAGGTTATTCGTGAAAGAACTAAAGTAACGGACATAGCTCGGAGAATAAGCAATCTGAAGTGGCAGTGGGCCATATCTGTCGTAGAACCGATCGCTGCTAGAGCAGATAAGTCTTAGAGTTGAGACCGAGACGCGTCTCGGTAAGTGAAGCGTAGGACCTCCAACACGCTGGTCCGACGACATTCGTAGGATCGCCAATAGACACTAAATGAAGCACGCAGAGGACCGAGCAATGTGGCATGCTCTGGGGGAGACTTATGTTTAGCAGTGGCCAATTATAGGCAATATATTATTTAAAGACAAAGTGCGGTGTTGAGTTCCACCACTCAACACGTAATGTCTCGAATTCGATGTAAAACAAATTATGGAGTGTCTTGACACTAGTTACTTTATGTCTGCCTCGCTAAGCGGGATAAAAGCGTGAAGCTAAAAAAATCATTTTGTAATTCATAAGAGAAAAATATTTGCATATTAAATCGCTAGTTTCATAGACTCATAGAACATCATAGCTGTTACAAGACCGTTGACTGTCTGCCCCGGATGCAACGTGAAAATGTACTTTTTCTAAAATATATTTAAAACTTGAACTAGTGAAAACTATTCTGACTATTCTTTCGTATCTTGGTTGTAAAACTTAAAAGAAAAACTTTTAAATAGTCACTTTAGTTGTTCGTTGCCTGATATGATCATTATTTACGATGCAATTTTAAATTAGTAGTACATTTGAAATTTATTTTTTATTGCACTTGTAAATAAGATCGAGAACTTTCTGGTTCTTGTAGAGTCATTAGTTAACCTTTGTGTTATACCACAAAATCTTTACCCTTTTTCCCGTATAACAGGTTAGGCAAGAAGGCAAGATCGACTACTTTGATTCTTTCTCTTCTTCCTGTTTCTGTGCTAAAAACCGAATCATTTTCCGATTTGGGATATAAATCTCTTGTGAACTTATAACGAAGAGAAGAACTATTTGTTCGTCACTTTAGAAGAACGCGGGGTCTTCTTTTAAGATACTGACAGCCTGGTCTTATTGTCTAATTAAAATTATTTTCATTTCCCCACTCCGGTCAAGTACTGAGTGATTTTGAATTCTACCACTTACAACTAGACATCAGTGTCAAGTTCGTGCGATCACTTAAAAACGGAGAATCTTGACACTAAATCCCCCAAGTTACCCTGATATGCGGGACAAAGCTGAAAAAAAGACTGACTAAAATTATAGTTTAAATTCCTATATAAATATTTAAGTAATATGAACGACTTTACCCCAAAATTCTCAAAGAGTATTTGTCAACATATTATGCAAAGTGTTGCTTTTGAATTTGTTAGATATATTTGGGGAAGGATTTTGATGAAGATTTTAATTAGGCATTTCAGCGACGAATGCTGTATATCTTTGTAAATATCATGCGAGAACTCGTAATGTTGGTTTATTAAAAACTGGTACAAAAAGCTAAACTAGCTGGATGTGGCACACGCCATTGGAAGTTTTAATTTCCTTAGTTTTTATACCAAAAAAAAAAAGAAAATAGCAAAATTTGAACCTCTTATAAAATTCGTCCTGCTGATTTACAAGGTTTTCAATACACTTATTGGTATATTTGCTTATGATAGGTACAGAGGGGCCAACTTATACTTTTTGAAAGATTAAAATAACTTTTTTAAAAAATTAAAAAAAAAGAAAAAATAAATAAATATTAAATATCAAAATTACTATGGAATTATCTTTTGTGATAAATTTAATTAGTTTATAAAAAATCACAAAATGAAATCCAATTGGATTTATATTGTATAGAGAACTCACCATTGTTATTACTATCAGTCATTTTTTTTTACTTCACGCTTTATCATTAACGGGTCAGTCAGGTCGGAGAGCCAAACGCTACTGTCCTCGCATACTTCTTTCACCTCGTCCACAGCAGGTCCTTATGCTTTTTACCTTTTTCCATTGTTTTATAGAAATTTAAATAAGACCTAATATTTTTTTTTATTTCCGTGATACAAAAGCAGTGTCGTTTTTCAACGAGTCTTTCCAAGTGCTCAGCTTAAAGCGAGTTATGACCATTCATTTACATCCTTTGCGTACTTGATTAAATTGTTTTGATATTTCATTTGAGAATATTATTTTATCTGGCTACTTAGTTTTCATGTTACGAACACATATTATTAGACAGAAAATGACGAGTTCTTATACTAATGTATACTACATTTGTATGGGAAAATCTGAATGAACTTAGTCTAGACACTCCGTTCCAGACAAAAATTGAGTATTTGAAAAATTGAGCATTGAGTATTTAGTGGCTTAACTCAATGCCGTTACGTGTTATCAGACGAAAATAATAATAATAATTTATAAAAAAATCACTCCCCCGAGTAAAAATTGAACACACAACCAATCGCATTTTCAGACAGACGCTGTCCTACTGCACCATGATGGCATGGCATGGCAGTCAGACGCTATCACACTGCGCCACGACCGGCCTCAATAATATGTTTAACAACATTAAAAAATATATATACAAAATTCGTATTTCTAACATTAAAAGCGGGCCAATTTCTAGTTCAGTGGCATCAAAGCTAAATCAATTACGAACAAGGAAGTATGGAGGTGGCAAAAGAAAATTACCTTTTAAGATAACGATTGATGATGCGTAAAAATTTGAATTAATTTTAAATTGGTTTTCCGTTCATGTGAAATTATTTTGTAAGAAATTAATCTTAATACTAGAATCATCATTAATCTTAATACTAGAAATTCAAAAAATAGTCAAAGGGAATATAATGTTCGAGCACTCCGTTGTCGAATAAAACACTTACGGACATAACGCATTATGCGACGGAACTGAACACCGCGTTTTATCTCATCGGAACGGAGAAATTTAAATATGAATAAAACACATTTAAATTATTTTCCTTGATGAATTTTTTAATGTATGGCATTCTTGATCCTTATAGTATCTACACTATTGGGTTTAAGAGAAAATAAAACTATAGCCACGAATCAAATTGCCAGTATACTTTCCGATAGCTTCATGCATAATTACGCATATCAGCTCAGAATCAGCTTGAGCGCTTCCACCACAAATCGAGACATAGCGTGCTAAATGATAAATTCTATTCTCTTCTGAATAGAAGAGAATATTCTATTCTATTCTATTCTATTCTAAAATGGTAAATGGTAAATTTGTAGATAATCGTTTTATATAATATGAAAGGTTAAAACTTATGTTATTTAAAGAAATTAGTACATAATAGTACGTAAATTCAAATTATTATGGACCTGGATCTAGTTTCAAGTAACTACTTTCCAATATACTCCACTTGTTATCAAAACGCTCAAACTAAATTTAGTTAGCAAATAAACATTAGGAAACTCTTAACAAAATAACACTTTAAAAGCTTATTTGTAGTTTAATTTCTAAGAACTGGAATTCTAATTTGGCTAATAGAAGAGAGCCTAAAAGGGCAGCCCAGAGTGGTTTTATCAAAGCAAATCGTTAAAACCAAGAAATTATTAATAATAACGGAGTCGACCTCAGAACCTTTAATTAACTTCATCACACCTTCGACACGCGCCTAATTTGATTACAATATCGTTTAATGAGTGGAGCATTTTTTTAATACAATATATACCATAGTATATATGTAGATGATATTCATTGACACTCCATCGTTTCGCTCAGTGAAATAATTGTTATTTATATTGTTTTTTTATTTTTTTCGGACATGCAAGGCAATGACGCATGCGTATCACCTGATGGTAAGTGATCACCGTTGCCCACGTGTTACATCAGGGAACTCCAGGTGCTTTGCCGGTTTTAAATTATTATATTTCTACCGCCATTCTGGTGAGACGAAACACGGTGTTGACTTTCGCCATTTAATTCAGAATGTTTTCACTTTACAGAAAGTAGTGATCGATATATCTTGACACTAGATTCTCCCTTACCTATACTGTTATGTTAGAAAATACTTAAAAAAGGTCATCTTATAAAATATTGAGTAAAAACTTAGCAAGATTCGAACCTAATTCTATTAAAACTGTCATTGTATATTGATTATTTTATTTTGTTTAATTTAATTATTTTTCTAATGTTTTGTTTAATTTAATTAATTTTGTAATGTGTAGAGTTTGAACAACGAGCTGTGAAAGCCAGAATATAATGTTGTATTATCTATGTCTATATTGCAGATATCCAAATAATTATACGAAACTAATTACATAATGCTACAAAATTTTCATACAAAAGGATTTGTATGGAAATTGATGGGATTATTGTGTTAATAACTGGTTTAATACGTGAGTGCTTTTTATATTGGAAACTCAATAGATTCCCACGGGGTATTGATCGTTTGTACAATATACGCTTTAGTATATAAAATTTTACATTTCTGGTGTAAAGAAGTAGCTATGATCAGGCAGTAGTCACGTGAGAGCGAGAAACGTGAAGTTGACGCTTTTATCCCGCATAGCGGGGTATACAGGAAGTACCTAATGTCAAGACACTTTGTACTCCGCTTTCTGCTGATTTTAAGACATTGCGTGTTAAGTGGCGAAACTAAACGCTGCGCATTTGCCTTACCAAAGTGAGAGAATGAAAATAATTACAACATCATTTACATTTAAAATTTGCCGCTGTCTAGTAATTCTTATGTAAATATACTGAAAGGACGTTCTAACTATTAAATTCCTAAATATGTTTTTATATTCTCACATGCTTCCCAAAGTATCTTCGTGATTTGTTAAGGATGACAAAACGGTTGGTCAATTTTCTATAAATTTAGCTTAGACTATATATTTTCTGACCTTTGGGTATAATAAATGCTTTTGATAATTAAGTATTTGTTTACTGAACTATAATTTTACTTATTTTATTTTAATATATTTATAATTATATATATTTTTTAATATATTTTATATTAATTTTAATATATTTTATGCATATATATTTTATACTATATTCTTATTATATCATCTCCAAACTCGAAAAAATAAAACGATTTATCATAATGTATATAGCCCTAACTAGATATTGGCAATATATTAGCTTAGCCCGAAATGTTTCATGACTTTAACTAACATATATTTGATTATTCATACATACATTCTCATACAAATTGGTAATGTTGCCTATTACATACAGTTACTTTTTATGCCTTACATCTAAAACATAAAGTATAAGGAAACAGAACACTAAATGTCAATTTGGCAACATTTCAGAAACTATGAGAATATTAAAATGAAATATTATTTCACAAATTGTCTTGGGAAAGAAAGAAAAAACTATAAAACGACTGGAAAAATTGCGATTTTTACTTACGTTTTCCATAATATATATGAACACATAAGAATTTATTAGGATTTAAAGAAACGATTTGAGGTCGGTCGGGGCGTAGTGACTGTAAACGCAATCGGTTGTGAGTTCAATTCCCACTCGAGGAGTGATTATATTTAAAATCATTTTCGCTTCCTCGCTCTGGTAACACAAAGTGAGGCGTTGAGTTCCACTACTCAACATGCAATGTCTTGAATTCGGTGGAAAGCAAAGTACAGAGTGTCTTAACGTTAGATACTTTCCGTCTATCCTGTTATGCGGGATAAAAAGCGTGAAACTAAAAAAAAACTTAAATAAAAGATAAAAATTTTTACAATACAATACACAATAACCTTCGAGACAGGACAGATAACATAAATGCCTTGCATAGACGAAAAGCAATAATTATTCCTCATGCTTTTTACGTGACCTTCCTCCAGTATCTTCGATACTGTGTATTCGAAGGTCAACCGAGGTCTCCCCCGACCTCTCGTACCAACAACATATTACATTTTAATTTATTAAATTTCATACTAACACCACAAGTAAAATATAAAAAGATTATCGAGGCGCAGTGCGAGAGCGTCTAACTGTAATTGTAGTTGGTTCAAATCTCACTCTGGGGAATGCTTCATACTTCATACTTTTACGTCTTTGTTATTTTCGTAAAAGGAGTCGACAAGTTTTCTTACACGTATTAATACATAGACGCTTTATTTATTTTCATTCATATAAAGAAAACTCAGCCATTTCGTACTCATATTTAAAGTAATCCAAGTTGCGGTATTCAACGCCGCAGTTTGTCTCTCTTGATTTTTAATATTTTTTTATCAATATCACGTATATAATATCTATTGTACAAATATTTGTATAATAGATATTGAGGATTATTGATAATTATTTTTTTTTATTGTCGTCCTCATACATGTTTATATAAATACTTATGTATTAAATTGAAATCCCGTTATTTTAAATAGTTTTTAGATATTTGTCAATTACTACAAAAATAAGTTGTAGCCAGAGCGTTTGAACAATTTCAAAACACCCATGTAATTACAAATTAACTATATTCAATCTATTCAAATATTCCCGATAAATAGACTTAAATGGCAAATTAATCAAGCCGCAGAAAATTGCTGCAGCGAAGCGAAGCAAACTTTCTGCAATTAAAAAGTCCCTATAAAAGGACTGCGGGAAGGAAGATGAGAAATTTCTTGAAGTTGAACGTGCCGTGGCATCGCAAGAACACCTCTTCGGCTAGGAACGTTATTCACTTATCTTGAGAAAAACTTGTTAAATAGCACACTTATGTTATAAAAATATTGATAAAGATGTAGTAAAATTTCAAGCCATTTTTAAACATTTTAAATGAAATGGATGAATCACGTATATTTTGGTCCATACCTACTTACAGTAAGATGCTTTAAACGTATGATATTAAAAAAATGTATGTTCGAATACCAAAATATATGCGATTAATCCGTTTAAATGTACTTATTTCTTTTTTGCTTCACGCTTTATCCCTTGCAGGGTGGTCAGAGGGTACGGAGCGCTAAGCGCTATGGTGCGTGCATACCTTTTTCACTTATACAGTCATCAATCTCTTCATATATGATCTTCGGGAGTTTCTCATATTTTTTACGTGACCTTCCTCCAGTGTCATTGCTTCTATGCTCTCAAAAGTCAACGGAATTTCTTCCCCGACCTCTTGTACGCTTTACCATTGCTTATATTACAGGTGATTTAAAGCTGATAAAAATAGTTTTATTGATATATTATAATTTCAGACTGGGCGTCATAGCATGGCATCTGAATATAAGCGCAAAAATTATGAGGGGCCAAACACCTTTCGAGAATGATAATGTTCAGATTATCTGCGGCGTTAAGTTTCGCCAATTAAACACAGCATCCCGAATTCACGCGTAACGAGAAGAACTGTGAACTCGACACTAAGTTCTCTTTAAATATGCGGTAAAAAAATACAGAAAATTCATTTCTGGTATTTTTAATATTCATTTGTAGATAAAAAAATGAAATAATCGTCTCCACCTATTCACACAGAACGGCTTAACAGCGAACGACCGGCTAAAGCCCGTTTATACCTTCCGGCTTTCCGTCGCGATAACACCTGTCAGCTTATTAATACTTTTTAGTTGAAAAAAACGACGAGTCCTGACCACAATGCCTTCCATTTAGATAGCAACGCTTGTATCCTGCTCAGAATATTCGTAGTATGGAAAGATGGGTAAGTTAGTACCAAACAAGGGATATTTTTGGAATATATCTATTTTTTTGGTTTTTAGATTTATTAATATATAAAAGAGTTAAAATAATCATGTGTTAAAATATCTTTACATATATATTTAATTTTTAACTCTCCCAGCCAAATCTAACCAATATTTAAGACGGCATTTTGTTTCTATATGGTCTGTCATTCTGTTTGTTCCGGCTAATATCTGGAACGGCTGGACCGATTTTAACGTAACTATATGAGGGTGTGTGTGTGTGTGTGTGTGTGTATCAATGCTTTTATTCTATTCTTTTCCAGATCAAACAAAATCAAACAAAAACATTAAACAAACATATTTCTGATAAATAACATTAAGATATGATGATGACATACCTTTAAACATATAGTCGTACACAATACAGTCCCCAATTTACATAGAAATCTTGATTAAAAGTAAACATTGGGATATTAATACATTTCACTAAATAACGTTTATATTGACGGTTACTAAACAACGCCTAGTTAAAATGTGTGTAATTTTGTGCGATGGTTGGAGGTTTGAATTTTTACTGTCTAAAAAGCTTCACGTTTAATCCCGCATGGGTTACCAGAGTAATCACGGTCAACCTAGTGTCAAAACACTCCATATACTGCTTTCTGCCCATAATCGAGTCAGCGTGTAGAGGAACTCAACGACGCGGTTTCAATAAGCAAAGCAGAGAAATGAAAATTATTTAAAATATGATCATTCATTAGAGAGGGAATCAAATCAGAAGCTGTCCACCCGCGCCATTATGGCTTATTGTTAAAGTAAACTTTATACAAGAGCTACATAACAAGCTACTAGAGTTAGACAGGGAAAACACTTGTTAGTAGGATAGACGAGAACCAGCAGTCACCGGAGTAATTTTACAGGTTGTTTCTCACCCTGTAATGTGAAATAAAGCGAGAAGCTTTAAAAAATGTTTTTAAAAATAATATAAAGAGAACGTAAAATCATTTTCTTCGCGTAGTGGCAAAATCAGATTCGTACTATGATAATATCGCATTGTCTTCAGATATGACGATGAAGCAATTTTTGATTTGGCGAGGCATTTTTTCAAATTTTCAAGCAAATCCGGTAACTATAAGTGAGTTTTGGATAACCAGTTCATAACAAGCCTTAAAAGCAATTATATCGCTATGTTTATGATTTATAAGAAATACTCATATATAAATGTTTGAGTTATTATCTGTACCTCTTATCTTGTGAACACATTCTAAACTGTATCTTATATTTTTTTAGCTTCACGCTTTATCCCTTGTGGGGTAGTCAGAAAGTACAGAGGTGTCAAATGGTACGGGCCCTGCATACCTCTTTCGCCTCGCCTCTACATTCATTAGCCTCTTACTGCCTGTACATGCCCTCATGTTTTTTACGTAACCTTCCTCCAGTATCTTCGAATAATACGCATAATATAATCTCGATATTCTCCGTTTCTCAAGGGGACTTCAAGAGATGCTCTCGTAGCATTCTTCTAGCAAGACTCTGCGTAGAAAATATGTGCCTAAGTTGAGCTTCATAAATCCAATAGCTATGGCTGACCCTTATCTGTCAGTTGTCAGTGACACAAGAGTTATATAAATATAGAGGTTTCACTATTCGTTTATTTAGTTTCGTTTATATTCGACGGAACATATACGTTTCTTCAAAATATTTTCTACTCTTAAGTATGGAATAGCAAAACATTTTTGATGAAACGTATAAAAATTTGAACGCAGCGGGATTCGAACCCGCGCCTCTTGGATACCGTCCAAGCGCTCTGACAGCTCATTTGTTAGCAACAACATAAATAAGTTGTAACAAAACGTATAAGAATTTCGACGCAGCTGGTAGTAGAACGCATGGCTTAGCGGTCAGAGCGCTTGGACGGTATCCAAGAGGCGCGGGTTCGAATCCCGCTGCGTTCAAAATTTTATACGTTTTTTCTAAAATGTTTCCTAATCCTAAGTGTGGAATAACACTTTAAAAAATAGTAAATATTGAAATAAAATAGGAATCTCTCTTGTTAAACGATTATTTTTAATAATCTTTAAATAGTAGAAATTTGTAAAAATCTCTCTACAAAGATGCTAAAAACATAAATAAGTTGTAACAAAACGTATAAGAATTTCGACGCAGCTGGTAGTAGAACGCATGGCTTAGCGGTCAGAGCGCTTGGACTTGGCTTGGTTCAAATCCCGCTGCTTTCAAATTTTTATACGTTTTTTAAAAAATGTTTTCTAATCCTAAGTGTGAAATAACACTTTAAAAATATTATGGAATAATAGCACTTTATAATTAGTGAAAAATAAAAATAGAAAGATTTATTTTTTGGATAGTAGAAACTTTTAATCTCTCTACAGACATGCTATCTAATCCTCAGCACGGAACGTGTTGACTTTTCTTTACTTTCCATCCACTATAGACACTGCGCTGTGTACGGTAACGGTAATCAACGATGTGGCTTGTCTAGCCAGACTGTGATATTTAACCATGGTAAATATTACCTAATTATGCATTTTAACCTGAGACCACTACACAGTGAATTATATTTAGAAACGTATTAAAAAATGAGCTTAAAAATGAGCGTATGATCGATATATGTCGAAATTCTTATACAATTGTGACAATTTGCTTTTCTTGTCAACATCTCTGCTATCCAAAAAATATTTATAAGAATGATAATTTTGGTAGATTTATATTATCTATCAAATATTTAAATAAAGTAAAACTAACTTTAGAAACGGAAAAAAAACCAGTATGACTCTTTATGGATCTATAGTTTGTAACTTGAGTTCTTTATACATGTATTTTTTTTCCGCCTGTTTTGCTATTTTTTCCTGTGAGCGGATGAGGTAAAATAAAATTCCCCTCAGCAGCAGTTAGGTAGCGTCCCGTAAGAGGCGGTATCCCAGTAATTTGGTGGTAGGAGGTTAATTCTCCGACTGACTCGCGACCATTATGACAAAAACGATCCACCAAACATTTGTAGATATGTTCTTGTTCGAATTCATGTAAGCCAGCTTTCCCCATTCCTTCTCTCTCCACCTTCCATAACAAGGGCGAAAATGCATCTACAACTCTAACGTGGTAGATATCCACGAATAAGGGTGACCATCACCTGACCCACCATCAGGTAGTACTTCCGGTCATTTGCCTCCTTGTTCCATAAAAAAAAACATGTGCAATTGCACCACAATGGCGTAACTGCTTCTAATAATTAATCTTATCGTATAAAAATATTAATTATCTATCGATTATCGTTTATCGCGAATAAATTGATTTGTACAAAATACATTGGTTGACACTTGAAAACTATCCACACTTCACACAAAGGACTAAGAGAATGAAGTTGCGTGGATTATTCACAGTGATTTTTTTAATTTTACAAACAATTTATTATATCAATGCTTCTGGTTTCCCAAGCTACGGTTATCATGGTGTCATTGGTATAAAGAGAGCATTTGATTTGATGAGCTTAGAAAGTGGTGTGTCTAGAATAATTGGTGGTACCCAAGCTCCAAGCATCACGTCGAATCCGTACCAGGTTGGAAAACATACTTTGTTTAAAATATATATGTGTTTTATTGTTCATTTGTTATTCTTTTTTTAATATCTTCTGTGTGTGTTCTACTTATCTCTAGCACAGTTTTAATTTTTTTTTCTTTGTTTATCACATTTTCTTTCTATATCACAATTCAAAACAAGTTGTGAAAAGTCGTTTGTGTTTTAATTTTTTTTAGCTTCACGCTTTTATCTAGTATAGTAGGGTAGACAGAAAGTACCTACTGTCAAGACACTCCGTACTTCGCTTTCCACTGAATTCGAGGCATTGCGTGTTGAGTGGTGGAACTCAACGCCACACTTTGTCTTTTGCCAGAGCGAAGAAGTGAAAATAATTTAAATATATTTACTGTACCCCGAGTGGAGATCGATCCCACAACCGATCGCGTTTACAGTCAGATGCTGTCCCACTGCGCCAAGACCGGCCCATTTTAAAATTTATTAATATATTAATGATTTCATAGATGATAACATGCCTTGGGAAATGCTCACATCAGTCTATTTCATAGGAGTCATTGTTACTAGTAAAATTTATTAAATTGTAAATTTTTGGCATTTAAAAAAAAGAGATTGAGAAGAGAGAGAGAGATTCGTCTCAGGTCTGAGGCATTAACTTTAGTGAGCTGGTGGTAAATTATTTGACATTGTTTGACATTGTACAAAAAATGAAGTGAATTTATTTGACATTAGATATATTTGAAATTAAGCAAGAATCAGAATACCCCATTCATTATTCTCGAAATAATTCGCGTGTCAATATATTAATACGCTTTAAAGTTATATGAAAACCATCGTTGTGCGTCCTATTGTAATCACGATTGATTGTGGTTTGGATTCTTATACTTGGGCATGATTATCTAAATTATTTACATTTCTACATTTTACTAAGACAAAACCTGTAGTTAAATTCTCCCAGTTAACGCATAATGTCTTAACGGTCTGAAATCGGTGAACGTTTAGTGTCAAGACACTAAGTTCTCTTAGACTGGCTTGCTATAAGCGTGAAGCTGTATATAACAGATTTTAGATTAGTACCAGAATAATAGTATCAAATATTGATTTAATGTTGACAATTTGATAGATTATATATTATCATACTGTGTTGATTATTATAATTATATTAACTCATTCAACGATGTTCATGTAATACTAATGTATAGGGTCTATCAAATCTTAATTAATTTCCGACCATAATTACTAACGAGGACACTAAATTAACATGCTTGATATGTTACATGCATTCGTTGGGTACAAAAGAACTTAGTTGATATTAGGTTTAAAAAAAAAATTATGTATGAATATAAACGCAAAAGTAATCGAACCCGTGCCGCTCGGTAATGATCCAATTGTCATAGCCAATTGTGCCACATCTTCTAATCACAATACGTCGAAATTCTTTTACGCTCGTGATAATTTTGTGAAATTTTGTTGCCAGACTACCCAAACATTATTTCTAACAAAGATAATTTTGCTAAATTGATTATATATCTATTAAATATTTAAATATATTAAAATTTTAGAAACCTTAGAGAATTGACTTTTTTAACTGTATTCAACTAAAATATCGATTATATGCTCAGTCACAAACGAAAACAAATTTTCGTAATTATATAAGATAAAAAATAAAAGTGAATACGTAATATTTAGTGGTATACTAATAAATAGCTTTATTAAAAGTATTAAAGTAGCTTCATGCTTTATCCAAGAAATCAGGGTAGTCTAAGACAACCTAGTTACAATCTAGTTACAGGACACTCTGTTAACTGCTTTTCGCCTGAAATCAAGAGATTGCCTGTTGAGTGACGAAACTTAACGCTGCGTTTTGTCTTACCAGACTAAGGAGATCAAAGTAGTATAAATATAAAACTTTTTCCCAAGTGGAAATTGAAAACCCAAATGATTGTATTTACAGTACAACGCTGTGTCATTGCTTCGCGACCGACCTAAAAGAAGCACACGACAGTTTTTCGCATTGCAGAGTAGTCAGAGACAACCTAGTGTCAATACACTCCTTTGACTGCTTTCTGTTCGAATTGGAGTTACTGTGTGTTGAGTGGCGAGTGCCGCGTTTTGTCTTGCCATATATTTTATATATAATAATTCCCCCGAAAGATTGGAACCTACAACCAATCGTGTTAACGGTCAGTCGCTGTCCCACTGCGCTACCATGACCAAAATTATTAAATTAATATATCAATGAATTATGCTCCAATTTTATATATAGAGATAAAATCAAAAGACCATTAACCTGATAACAATTGAAGTACTATGTACGTACATACGAGCCTATATATAATTCATAATATCGAGTTATCAATATAATATTTATACTAAGCAATAATCTTTATAACCACATTTCTAATTCCCCGACAATACCATATATTAAAATCATTTTGGAAAATATATATATCAAAGGATAAATATCAAAGCCTATTTTACTATAATTATTATAAGCTAATTATTGAAATATTTGACGAGATATGGAATGTATGCTTCTTCTCTAAGGACGTTATTTTCTATATGATTTGGAATTGCCTCTGTTCTTCGTACTTACCTCTCAAATTTTGGAATATTATTCCAAAGCTTGACGTCTTCAGTAATCCATGTAGCAAATCAGTAAAATATTTAGGGCTTAGATTGGACAGCAAATTGAACTGGACTGACAACGCAACTAAAATGTGTTTAAAAGGGATTAAAGCAAAAATGCTTCAGGTCCAATATGGAATAAAAAGTCTTGCCTCAATAGCAAAACCAAACTGAGAATCTGTCGCACCTTGGTTAGTCCCTGTATTAAATACTCATGTCCTTTATGGAGCAGTACTAGCGCCACCAATATGAATAAACTTCAAATTATTCAAAACAAAGCACTAAAATACGCATTTAATACTCTCCCTCATAGGAACCTCAAAAGAGTTCAGCAATAAATTGGTCTACCTAGTATAAGTTCTTTTATATATAAATTATCTAAAACATTTTAATTATTTAAGATTCCTAAAAGTAAAAATAATTTTATTAACGAAATAGGAAAAAACCCGGAGATTTAATCTAAAATATATTGATAAATAATCGATACAAATTTCTTCATCACTTGTTCCTAGATTATGAATAGTCCGGTACGGTAGTTATTTGCATATGTGCAGAATTCACAGATCTGCTCCGTGCGCCCCGTACCCGCCCTTGTGTCTGGACACAAGCGGTGAGTAGGTGCGCGTGCGTAACCGAGCGGCGGGTCACGCTTTACATTGTTTTTTCCAATGAATTACAGAACAATGGTTTTAATTGAATATCTAACCCTAATGTGGTAAATACCATATTAGGATTAGATATTCATTTACCACATAAATAAACTTTTCCATCTAGCTTAAGAATTGCCCTCCTAATATTAAAGAGGCAATATATTTAATGACGTATATACAAATTGAAGTGTAAATACTAGCATTTTTTAAATGATTACCAATGGTAAGCTTCTTTTTTTTAGCTTCACGCTTTACCCCTTGCGCGGTAGTCAGAAACAACGGATTGCCAAACGCTACGATTCCTACATAACTCTTTCGCCTCGTTATTCTATTCTTACATATCCTTCGGGGGGTCCTTATGCTTTTAACGTGTCCATCCTCCAGTATCTTAGACACTGTGTTTTTGAAGGTCAACCGAGGTCTCCCCCGACCTCACGTACCAGTCACCTTTACTTCATAAATCTTTCTTACACTGACGTCTTGCCGTGGCATCAGTACAACCAGACCACCGTTAACCCTGTTACCGGCAGCAATATGCCTTTCCATCTCCATCTCGTATCTTCTTAAATCATAATCTTACCTATCTATTCTATCTACCCTAATCTTTAATTCCTTTCTTTCTTCGTCTCTCTCAAATATCAGAATCTTAGTCTTTCTTGTATTCAGGTTTAGACCATTATTTTCACACCTTTCTCTCATAATGGTGACCAACATCTGCAACTCGCATTCTGATGATGCAATTAGCACTACATCATCTGCGTACAACTGACAACTGAGTTTTGATAAGCTTAAAAAGAATTATATTCTGAAAATAGTACTAAATCGTGTTCTTGTTATAAAAGGCTTAATATACTACTATACCAAAACTTGTACCTATTATATTATGGTAAGTAAAGAGGTTAAGAATAAAAATATTACAAAGCTTGCGGTGACAAACGCCGCACTGCGTCTAATAAAGTCGAGCATCTGAAAATTTTCAATATAATAAGTCAAAAATAATAATTGAACTCAGAACTATATCATATACAGCCATTACTTACTATCTACACAACTATAACATACTTAATATTTTTTATGACAAGTTGAACATAATATATCTTCATTCACAGGCAGGCTTAGACATTAAACTGAAATCGGGTTGGCCATCAGTATGCGGTGGAGCTCTAATATCAAATACTCGAGTAATAACAGCAGCTCACTGCTGGTGGGACGGTCAGAATCAAGCTGTTCAATTCACGGTAGTTCTGGGTTCGCTTCTTTTGTACTCTGGAGGGCAAAGGATCACTACCAAGGATGTTATATTACATACGAATTGGAATCCAAATGACATTAAATATGATATCGCTATGGCTAGGATACCAAAAGTGGAGTATAACAGTAAGTTTTATTTTTAAATGACATAAATCTACTTCGCTTTTTTGTATAATAAACTCATAGTTCTCCCTGTGTGGAGACGGGATAGAATACAATTCCACTCTGCTGCTGGGTAGCGTCCCGTAAAAGACGGGTATCCAAGTAATTTAGTGGTAGGAGATTAGTCCTCCGACTGGCTCGTGACCACTCTCATGAGAAAAACGACCCACCAAATATCTGACGACGTGTTCTGATTCAATGTCATGTAAACCACCAGCCAGAACTCTCAATATTCTCAATCTTCTATTAAGCGCTGCTACCTAACCAGGTTCAAATCCCAATATAGCTATGATTATATGAAATGTCGAACATATTATTGTATCATGAAAACCAAACAAGACTACTATTTTTTATCTCTTTTACAATATTGGCCATTTTGTTGAATATTGTAATAATTTAACTTAAGTGCACAGTGTTTTGAAATGTCGTATATTAAAAGAATTTTATAGTGTATAAGTTTGTGACCTATAATTTCAGATAATATTCAAGCTATTCCGTTACCAACTTTGGAAGATGTCAATCAGAACTTCGCTGGACAAACAGCCACTGCAACCGGATATGGAAAAACTAGTGACGGTAAAAATCAATTATTATTTTAAAACATAGGACCTACTCTTACATTATTTTAATTTTGATTAATTTCTACCGAAATATTTAAGGTTAACACGAAGAAAAAACCATAAGGAAATCATTTTAATAATCCCAGGAAAGAAACATACAAAAAAAGATATTCAATATAAAAAAATACTATCAATTATTTTTGGCTATTTCCAGCCCAAAACAGTTTCCCAACATCAACCAGCCTTCATCACATCAATTTGAAAGTTATGACTAATACTGAATGTCAGAAGAGCTTCGATATGTCTCTACATGGCAGTCATATATGTACTAGTGGAGATAACAAGGTGGGAACATGTGACGGTGATTCGGGAGGTCCTCTGACATTAATTTGGAATAACAGAAGGATATTGGTAAGTTTTCATTTTACTAACAAAATTATAGATATATATTTAACTAAATAACGCTGGTAGTGGCGCAGTGGGACAGCATCTGACTGTAAACGCGATCGGTTGTGGATTCGATCCCTACTCAGGGAAGTGATTATATTTAAATAATTTTCACTTCCTCGCTCGGGTCAAGACAAACTCCGGCGTTGAGTTCCACCACTCAACACGCAATGTCTCGAATTCAATGGGAAGCGAAGTACGGAGTGTCTTGACTCTAGGTACTTTCTACCCTGCTATGCGGGATAAAAGCGTGAAGCTAAAAAAACACCAAATAAGTATTTTAACATGAAATTATATTTAAAAAATGTATTAAAAATGTACGTATGTATGCAATTGACACAAATTCATATAGGAAATAAATAATTAATATGGAGTGCTTATTTTTTGTTATATTTATTTGAAAATGAATTTTAAAGTTATTCTTATATTTCAATGTTAATAATTTACTTACAATACTCTAGGCTGCGATTCATAACTCAAAGACGAGACTGATAATATAAAAAAGGCGAATATTTTTTTATCTTTACTGACTACAGATCATATTGGCGCAGTGGGACAACGTCTGACCGTAAACATGGTTATGGGTTCTATTCCCACTCTGGGGAATGATTATGTTTAAAATTATCTGTCATTTTTACTCTTTAATAGGACAAAACGCATGGTTAAGATAACCACTTAACACGCAATGTTTCAATTTCAAGCGGCAAGCGGACAATGCAGACTGCATTGTCCGCTTCTGTGTATCCTGCAAAGCGGAATAAAGAGTAAAGTTGTATACTTTTATTTCTTGTCTCTTATATTGTACTCAGAGAGAACGTAGCGATAGGACATTACGTTCTTAATATTCTCCATGTCCATTTTGGATATAAGACGTATCGTATAACTGAACCTAACGCTGTGCTATGTATAACTTTGACTAAACCAGATGCTAAGCTATCATTGTTGTAAAATGTGAGCGTAATATTTTTCAATATCACTACCTGAAAGATAATCTGTTAGCCCTTGTCAATGAAAATTAGGTGAAAAGATAAGTATCAAATTTAGTACACTTCCGATTTATATGGAAAATATGAACAGAATATCAATAAGTTTATTTCAATATCCGCAAAGCAGGGTAAACAGGAAGTACCTAGAGACACTCCGTATTGCAATCCGTTTTCAACAAGTGAAGACATTACATGTTGAGTGGCGGAACGCTTTATCTTATCAGAGCGAAGAAATGGAAATAATTTGAATACAATCATTTCTCCGATTCACACTCCACTATCAGCCTCAAATTACTACTGTACCAGAAATACATTCAACCAACAAAATAAGTCACCTTCTAAGGTTACATATATTTTACAGGTCAACAACATCTCTAGTAGTATAAAATAGTTCAAAATCACCTATCTATTACGTTTATATGTTTTTCAGATTGGTATTGTATCGTTCGGTTTAGACAACAGCTGTCAAGCCGGCTTCCCATCCGTTTATACCAGAGTTACAGCGTTCCTTACATGGATTCAAGCGAATTTGTAAAGAAAACGACTTTTACATTATGAAAAGATTATAGATAAGCTCAAATAAATATGCTAACATAAATATAGTATTTTTTTCCCTTAAAATGTGAGCGATGATGATAAACTACACTATTACTGTGTGAATGTAACTTGAATAACGCACGGCGCTCATGTTTTATAGAAATGATAGCAAGTTGTAAAATTCCAGTTTTGTCAGTACAAAGGAAAGCTTTAAAATATTTTTTTTGCTAAAATAAGTCAGTATATTTTGCAAAATATATCCTTTGATTATTATATTAATAATGTGTATAATAGGATTTTAAATTTGACAAATGCAATGCAAGCAGTATATAAATCTCTATACACTTCCTGAAACCGACTATCGGCAAAGTATGAAAGATTGGAACGCGTGATTTTCATGACACCTCGTTCAGTCTGGCTACCAACAATATTAAACATTGTTCTGAAATTTATGATAGTTTCATGATTTACTACAGTCATTACTGTTTATAGTAAACTATATTGGGTACGTTTGTTTAGAAGTAATGTTGTAGACAGCAGAAAAATACCTATTTAAAAAATAGTCGTGGCGCAATGGGACAACACCTGAAGATAATTTACTATATTCTTGCAAAAGTAAGCGCGGCGTTAAGTTCCACAACACATGCTCTGTCTCGAATTTGGACAAAGATACTCCGTGTATCTTTATCTCTATTTTTTATTTTTTTCAGCGTCACACTGTATCCCTGAGTGGTCAGAGACAATGGAGCGCATGCCTCGTCCATAGTCATTAATTTCTCCCCCGATCTCATGTACCACTCACCTATGCTTTATACATCTTTCTTGCCATTCTCATCTTGTCTATTCCTATTGATTACTTTGCTATACGAGAAAAACGTGAAGCTGCAAAAACTAAATTTAAAGACAACTTTATCTTTAACTAACTACAACTAAGCTAAGATATTGTAAAATTTATAGTCAAAATAAAAGAGCTTTTTCTAACTTCTCGATTTTTATCCCGCATAGCAGGGTAGACAGAAAGTACCTAGTATTAAAACACTCCGTACTTTGCTTTCCACCGAAGTCGAGACATTACGTGTTGAGTGGTAGAACTCAACGCCGCACTTTGTCTCTAGCAGAGCGAGGAAGTGAAAATAATTTAAACATAATCACTCCCCCGAGTGGGGATCGAGCCCCCAAATCACAACACGTTTAATTTCAATCTTGTCCAAAAACCAAGTAGCTATTTGTAGCTCCGTCAAAACAAGAATGAAAGAGAGATGAATGATGTATATCTAAAGAAAGGTGAATGCGATCTCTTTGTCGGATATGCAGAATCAGCTGATCGTATATGCAGCGAAAAGATTCCGCAGAATGCTAGGCGTAAGCGTGAATGATATAGTGAGAATAAAGGTGAACGTGTTCAGGAGGTTTGAACACGTCAAGAGGTTGAGTGATGAAAAATGATGTTGAGTAATGAAAGCAAATGTGAGCAGTATCAGAGGTCGGGGAGACCTCGGTTGACCTTCGAAAACACAGTATCAATGATACTGGAGGAAAGTTTCGGTAAAGCATGAGGACGAGGAAGAAAGGTTGATGACTTTGGACGAAGCGATGGTATAGAGACTATAGCGTTTGGCGCTGCGTATCTGACTACTCTGTAAGGAATAAAGCGTGAAGCTAAAAAAAATATCTAAAAACAAAATACTGAAAATAGTCATCTCTTAAGAAAAACTTGTGATAAACTGACAGACAAACATTTATATTTTCAATTTCATTTACAAAAATATTATATAGATTATATATTCGTAACAAAATACATCAGTTCAAAGTTGTATTCTCAAAGGTGATCTCCCCGAACTTTGTTGAACAACTTTCAAAAAGTTGTATAAAACAAAAGCATCTAGAGAGCTACTGTATCAACTTACAACTACTATTACACCATTGTATTATATGTTAACTTTAACACTTTAAGTATGAAGAGGATTGTGTTTCTGGAAATAAAAAGCGTTAAGCTTCACGCTTTATCCCGCATACCAGCGTAATCATACAACATCGTGTCAAGACACTCTGTCGACTGCTTTTCGACCCAAATCGAGACACTGTGTCAACACATGGCATATCGAATTAAAGCGAAGAGTATAATCATTCGTCCTTGCGGTAACCAACTCAAACCCACAATCAATTCCGTGCACAGTCAGGCCGCCCCACTGCGCCACAATGGCTTGTTAACTGCCCAAAAGGCGGTTATTAATTCCACCGGTATTTTTGTATGTAGATTGGTTACGCCGAAAGGTCTGGATAGATTTACGTGATTCTTTTTCTGTTCTATGCAATAAGGCATCTCTTTCTCTCCTGTCTCCCCCTCTCCTCTCTCCCCTCTCCTCTCTCCCCTCTCCCCGCTCCCCCTCTCCCCGCTCCCCCTCCCCTCCCCTCTCCACTGTCCCTCTCCCCTCACCTCTCCCCCCTCTCATCTCTTCCCCCTCTCCTCTGTCCCCCTCTCTCCTCTCTCCCTCTCCCTCCTCTCTCTCTCTCCCACAAAAAATATTTATCATTGGGCGCCGTAGTTATGATTTTATAATCATATTTCTTAATTTGATGACATTATGTTCACGACTCTTTTTGCGTATTTACTGTAATTTCTCCGTCATTTGTGACCCGATATGCAAGATTTTTTATCTTTGAAAGAGTTTACTTTGGAGATGATCCCACAAAAGATTGTTGAAGATCTGAAGAAGATCTCCGGAGACATCAATGGAAATCTTCAATGAATAACAAAGCAAGCAAATGATTTACGATTTTTGAGATCGTTTTTATATTTAACATTCCATAATACACATTATTATTGGATATATACTTACACCAGATTACTATGAAACCCTTTGTACCAAGTTTGTACAAGCTACTGTGCTCAACAACCATTTCCTAGCGGACCCTAAAAGTAAAACATTAGAAGTAAACTATGTTTATATATGATTTAATTTAAACACATCTTGTAAGCCAATCTTAATAAAATAACTACTATTATTTAGTTTTGTTACCAACTCATTGGTTTGATGGTGCTCATTGGTTTGATGGTGCTCATTGGTTTAATGGTGCTCATTGGTTTGATGCTGCTAAGCTTTTTTGTTAAATACAGTAGGTTTTAAGAGTTTCGTAGAAAATCAAAGAGCTCATATATAGTTCACCATAGGTGTTTCTTCGTAGATTTCGGTAATCTCGGAGACCAACAGCACCTAAAAGTCTTGGCATTTATAGGATACTGATATTTTCATGGTTAAGTACGAATAATAAATAGTCTTATTTTGTAATCCGTACAGTGAAGGCATCTCTAACGCGTTTGGCTTGACACCAACTTCAAACCTATGAATTGGTAGCAAGTAATAGTCGTTATTTTATTAACATTGGTTTACAAGAGGTGTTAAATTAAATCTTTACAATTTACTTTTCAGCTCATGAAGTGGGTTTTTTTAAACGTAATTTACTTTTATTATTGTTGAAAATTATTTGTAATATATAAATATAACATTCAGAATGAAAAATTTTATGATACTGACTGACAGATAATGCAAGGCCAAAAATATTTATCTTTATACATAAAGGAGCTCTAAAGGAAGATTTCCCAAAATTACAATTGGAATGGAAAAGCTTCACAATTTATCCCACATAGTAGAGAAACGGAGATATCTGTGTCAAATAATGTCAAGACACTCAGTCCGAATCTACTAAATAGAGAGAGAAATAGAAGTAGTATAGGTAAAGTCATAATTTTCAAATAAAAGAAGCGGCAGATGACACTCGTGAAATCTAACAAGTGTGGATTCAAATCCCGTTGCGTTCATATTACTCTATTTTGTACATCCGTTTTCAAAAAAAAACTTATACTAAGTTTGAAATAATATAATAAGATCTTTGATTTTCGCGATTTTTATACATTTTAAATGAAACTATTCAACCGGATTAATCGCGTATATTTTGGTATTCGAAAATACATTTTTGGACACCTGACGTTTCGAACACTTTACAGTAGTCCGTGGTCACAGGTAGACTGAGGTGGCATTCGTCTGTCAGTTGATACAAAAAATTAATTATATCAAACTACCGCCATCGATTTCTCAATTGCCTCGCGTAATGCCCTGGATTCTTGCAGAATGAGCTCACTGTATCTTTGTCTCTGGTGTGGTGGATTTGGGACTTTAAATTTTTAATAAGTGGGTCCCAGGTGGTAGATAGTTTCCAACCATCTTCTCTATTGAAATTTGGATGTTTTTGAATTTCAATAGCCTCGCCCATTATACACAATACACGCCCATTCTTGACATCGGATATGTGTTCTTTCACCCTTACCCCGATGCTCCTCTTTGTTTGGCCGTCTAGTTTATATGGTTAAATAGTTTCATTTAATTTGAAATAATATTTTAATATACTCTTATTAGTTAGTTTATTTTAAAAAAACGGAAGCGATGTCTATATATTAAAAATTCAATATTAAAAATACTTATATTTAATTCTTTCCGGTCTAGTTAAAGTGCGACATGGAATAAAGTAATCCATACTTTATTCCATGTTTATATTTAAGTATAAAGCTAGATATGTATACTCCACGCTTGTATCCTGCATACTACAGGGTAGACAGAAAATACCTGGTGTAAAGACACTCCGCACTCCACTTTCCCCAAAATCGAGACACTGCGTGTTAAGTGGTGGAACTTAATGCCTCGCTCTGGTTCTCGCCGCCTGGTGAGAACCAGAGCGAGGTAATGACAATAATTTAAATATAATCGTTCCCTCACGTGGAAATCGAATCCACAACCGGCCGCGTTTACAAGCAGACACTGCGCCACTACCGGTCGGTCTGTCAAAGCTAGATATGGCAGTCTTTGTCACGCGAATATTTATAACATATATGTATATTCATAACACTGGCGAATCGAAATAAGGATTAGATCGGATAGCTTTAGGTTACTACTTAGTATTACGTCGCTATTTTTTGTTTCTATTTTTAATTTTTTTTTATTAGTCACGCGCCGCGATGGTCTCAAAGGTAAAGCGCAATATTGAGTTCGCCTCTCAGCACACAATGTATCAATTTTCAGGCAGACAGCAGTCAACGGAATGTTCGAACACTAGGTTGTCTCTGACTACCCCGCTTTGCGGGATAAAACGTGAAGCTGCTAAAAACATACATATGTAGATGTGATATTTTTAAATATGTGCAATATACTATATCTGTACATGTATAAAATAATATTAACATTAATTTATTGTAAACGCGAACGGTTGTGAGTTCGATTCGCACTCGGGGGAATTAATAATTTGAATTATTTTTTGAATTTTGAATATTTGAATTATTTTTAATTCCTCGCTCTAGTAAGACAAAGCGCAGCGTTGAGTTCCACCACTCAAGCCGAAGCGTCTCGAATTAGATAAGATATAATAAAAACAGTACTAAAATACAACATTGAGTTCCAAATCTTACTGAATATTTATACACAAGTACCGACCAAGAGATTGATATGCCAGTAGATAATATTTATATAAATATATCGGTATTAAACAACATCATGATTTATCCAATAAAGCAAGGTACTCATAGTTAACCTTAGGCAGTTAGAATCAAACACCGCTCGCCGTTCTTTACCCTAATTTAAGACTTTTTTTATAAATTAAATTAAATAATTGAGCGGAGCATATTTTTTTTTTTATAGAAAAAGGAGACAAACGAGCAGTATGGCCACCTGATGGTAAGTGGTCACCTACACCCATGGACATCTAAAACATTAGAGTTGTAGATGCGATACCTTGCGATAGAAGTGAAAGGAGATGAGGAAAAACATGGGTCGGAATAGGATTTAAATAAATTCAATATTTTCATTTCCCAAGTGGGAATCGAATCCAAAACCAATCATACTGAGAAGCACAATACATCAACTTACTTATACGTAATATAATATTTACACATATATTTAAAAAAAATAAACAAAGAACTGCCAAGAAAGCAAGGAAACTGTATGCTTCCAGCAAGACAGAAAGGAAATATATAACAAAGCAACTACAGTGATTTACGCTTTCTTACAACTCCATTTTAAAATAAATCAACTGAACTCCGAGTACAGGCAAAGGCAAAAGCTGAGAACATAAATAATATGAATTTATATCGTTAGCACAATACGGCATCGCTAATGACCCCTAACCGGGTAATTATGGATCAAGGGTCGATACCAATGAATTATACCATAATAATTAATTGCTAGTGTATTTAGTTTTATATTTGTTTTGTTTATAAATTTATATATATATATATATATATATATATATATATATATATATATATATATATATATATATATACTGGTAAAAAACCCTTATATCTCTTTCGATGTTTTAATTTCGATATAGTTACGGATACAGTTAACAGAGAGGGAACTAAATAACGATGACTATAACTCTGAACAACTTATACAGAACTATATCTATTTGGACGCATTCCAAACTGGGATATTCATCAATTAAGCTTTACTGTCTCAACATTTGATGTGATCTCCCTTCACTGCGGCATCTTAGAGAAGATTAGGGGTTTCATAATTTCTAATCTCTTGCTAGTTACAAAATCGATTCTTTTTAAAATTATAAAAAGTTTTAATGAGTTTGTTTATTCCTTTGGGATCTTTAGTAATTGAAAGAATATTTAGTGAATTTAGTAAGAAGAATATGACATTGTGCGTTGAGTGGCGGAACTTAACGCTGCGATTTGCGTGGAGCACGGAGTGCTTAGACACTACACACTTCCTTTCCACCCTACTATGTGGGACAAAAGCGTCAAGCTAAAAATAGATCGCCTTCCTGTTTATAGATTTGATGTTGGGTACACACATTTACTTTCGATGACATTATAATTTAATAAATTCTGTACTATTGTAAATCTAAGATGGCCGCTGCTTCAAGATGGTGGATTATATTTTTTTCTCATAACTACCACAATATGGCTGTCAAATGTCAGGGCTTGAGTAGAATTTGGTTTGCAACGCGTTGGAAATTAGAAGAGAACGGTGCCCCTCTGGTTAAGCTTCAAATGTATATCTTTATTTGCTTTTTTTATTTAATATTAAATACAAAAAAAATAAATTTATTATTGTTAAATTTTTTGTATTTCTTGCAAACTTTGGCTGTTTCATAATGTCATCAATTATAATTTGTGTTTTTTTTTTAATTTCACGTGTTTATCCTGCTTAGCAGGGTAGACAGAAAGCACTTAGAGTCATGACACTCCATACTTCGCTTTCCACCGAATTCGAGACATTACGTATTGAGTTGTGGAACACAACGCCACATTTTATTTTACCAGAGCGAGGAAGTGAAAATAATTCAAATATAATCACTTCCACACGTGGGAATTGAACCTACAACCAATCGCGTTTATAGTCAGACGCTGTTACACTGCGCCACGACCAGCATCAGTTTTTATTAAGGTCTTTTATTTTGTATGTGTATATAATAGTAAATTTAGGAATTTTAAAAAGGAAATATATAATGAATAATGAATAAGGTTATGGTAACTGATTAAAATTTATAACCAGCCCACCCGATTAACCATCTGGGTGCCGAGGTCTGAGTCGCGCGCAAGGTGGCGTCCTCACGACTGACGACAAGATGATAATTTTCAAGACATTACTCTGCCCACTTCCTTTTGAGTACTCTCTTTTCTATCAATACTCTCACTCTCTTCCACGTCCTCTTCATATATTCTTTCTTCTCCTTATTCTATTCAAAAGCACATAGCTCTTGGTTTAAAATAAGATCGACCGAGCACTATAGCGAAAGGAGATATACACCTAAAGTTAACAAAATAAAGGGTTCCTTATAATATGATATATATATATATATATATATATATATATATATATATATATATATATATATGTTGGGGTCAAAAATCAGTGTTAACTAAATTTCTCTTAATATAGGAAAATATCAAATTGATACATTTATTACTTACTGCTCCGTTTAGGCGTTGGCAACATTCTACATTCTATATAAAATATAACTTTTCTATATGAACTATAACTGTGCTAAGTTTCATAGTTATTTTTACGCGTTATTTTCGAGAAAAAAGAGTACAAAGATTGTGTTTTACTTATATATATATATATATATATATATATATATATATATATATATATATATACATACATACATTTATATTACAATTAACATTAAAAGTGTAAATAACAAAAACAGTATTGTAATCTACTTTTTGAATTAAAAAGCCTAAGGAACTGAGGAGGAGTGACTTGCACTCAACACTTTATTCAAATTATAGGAAAAACTCAAAAATATCACTGAAAATTTATAGCCAATAGAAACATCGTAATTTTTTACTCCAGACCGATTCCTACAGGGGTATTATCGAACCATAATATAATTTTACTTACTTCACTTGAAAAGCACTCGCTATATATTTTTACTGCAGTGCGTGCTTGGTATCCGAAGCAATATAATACTAACGTTTCAAGAATAACTATTACTCAATCAAGTTAAATGGTGCTTTGAGAGTAGCGCGGCTCTAGAAATACTTGGGCCAATTCAAAATGTACGTGTAATCGCCAACATATCTATTCCATATATAGACTGAGATGAAATAAGCAAAAAATATAAGGTCCTAATATAGTAATAGTAAAGTAAAATATATAATCTGTTTCTTAGAGTGGATATCGAACCCACAATTATCTCCGTCACAATCAGGTACTGATTACACAGCTTAAATATTTTTTTTAACGTTTCTCAGTGTAGAAAGGAAGTAACTAGTGTCAAGACACACCGTACTCCACTTTCCGCCGAATTCGGGACATGGCGTGTTGACTGGCGAAACTCAAAGCCGCACTTTGTCTGATCAGAGTAAGGAAATGAAAATAATTGGAATATAATCATTCCCTCGAATGGGATCGAAATCCGCAACTGATCGCGTTTACAATCAGATTTTGTCCCACTGCGCCACGACAGGCCTCGTATTTATTTGTGTTGTATTGTTTTGTTTATTTTTACAATTATTCAAATCATATTGACCTTAAATATTACAGCTTAAATATTTTACATGTATTTAATAAATATATATAATTATCTGATACGTCTTTCATAATTCATAGAGGATTCATATAATGGTCAAATTCTCGAGTGATTGAAGAAAACGTTAAATTTTTATTTTATTTATTTAAAATACAATTATCTTATCAAATCCAGTGATTCTAAAGCAAACACTCTTTTAAGTTTACAGAGGGAAATTGCTAAAATGTCAAAATTCGTCAACTTTACATATTACGCTCGATTCCCTATGCGGATACCAAAATAAAACACTCTTTATTCAAATATTATGGGCTGTAAATATTTATACTGGTTTGTCTGATCTGACAAGAAATAAAGTTTAGATTTTGTACAATATATTTCAATGTATAGATTTTGTACAGATTACTTTTAGTAGAATACACTGGGAACAACAAAGAGATAATGCTAGCGAGTTTACGACCGATCAGAATTAACCACTTTGTTACGTTTATAGCCGTTGTACATTAAGACAAGTGGTTATAAATGTTACCTATAAAATATAGACTATAAAATCAGTAAAATTTCATGTAAGCGATTTTAAGAAATATTGATTTTATTTAATAGCTAAATGCAGTTTCAGGATCCGAGACAACCTTGTATTGACGTAACCCGACGGAACTCAACGCCGCCATTTGTGAAAAGAAAATTTTAAATCATGCTATCAAGTGTCGACCATTTACTTAAAAGACTTAGAATTATTATAGGACATTATATATATATATATATATATATATATATATATATATATATATATTGAATTAGGTCCAAATTGTTTTCTTCCCGTATTTATACTAGATATAAAATTTCACATCTTCTTGACTAAAATTCCAAGGAGACCACATTCAAGAAACTAAACTCAGTTACCACCGAGGGGCAGCTGTAAAGCTTTTATCTCGTATAGCAGAAATCGAATCCACAACCGATCGCCCTATATAACCCCATTGAACTAATAATAGTTCAATCGATACATAGAACAATGTATGTAGATAAAAACGTCTATTGGAGTGACGTTTCCTACTCAACTTGGTATACATCGCACGTTTTAACATGGCTTTACAAGTATTGACGTTATCAAAGCGGTATAATAACTTACGAGTATAGTGATCCTATGTAGGTGAACTGATGAAGTTTGTATGAAATATGACGGTATTTCTAGAGCCGCGCTACTCTCAAAGCACCATTTAACTTGAATATGACGGTATCAGGTTCAAAAGCTGATTGAGGTAAATATTAACATGCTTTTGTTAGTTTCACCTGTATGTTTGTTTATATATAGATTGCTTTGTAATCGAATACTTTACTCTAGATTTAGACTCACTCTTAACAGACAGATATGATACAATTTTTGTACGCTTATTAAAAATCGGCGTCGTTTTTTAATTTTTTAATTATAATATAACGATAAAACTTCTAATACTAACCTTCCTTTGTCAAGACACCACGTGGGTGAAGCCGTGAGCAGAATTTAGTGTTACAATGCAAAACTTTGTTAGTCTTTCACGCAAAAACTACTGAACCGTTTTATATGTTTTTTATTTAAATCTTTTCTATTTCTAAGTGTGGGATAAGACTTTAAAAATAATAAAATACTTAAATATGCTTGGCCAAATGATTATTTTTTAATAATCTTTAAACAGTAGAAATTCGTAAAAATATCTAGAGAGATAACGTACCAACGCAACAACGCGAATAAGTTGTAACAAAACCTGTAATAATTTCGACGCTCCTGGTAGTAGAACGCATAGCTTAGCGGTCAGAGCAGTTGGACGATGTCCAAGGGGCGCGGATTCAAATCCCGCTGCAAATTCAAATGTTTAAAAATATTTTCTAATCTTAAGTGTGGAATAAACTTTAAAAATAGTAAAATATTAGAAGAGAATGTTAACTACTAAGCTGAATTGAATAAAACTTTACAATAAAGTAGCTTATACATAAGAATAACTCATAGACTCCGGATTTATAAGAATTTTGTATATTATATCTAAAATATAATAATAACTATATGGTATATATATATTCCCCCTTTTTCCACCAAAGTAGGTTAATTACTTCTACAAATGCCTATCCTTTCAACATTTTTTATTTAGTTTCTTAATAATTCCTTTAGGAAAGTTTCTTAAAACAGGGCCCGAAGTCCCAAACTTACCGAAGCTGTTCTGATTGCCTATTTATATTCTGAACACACAGTGAATATACTTGTGGTTTTACAAATATTTTTATTGAAATAAAACTATGTTATGCGTACGAAAATTGACTTCATTTATATCAAACTGCTTGTTATTGTCTATGAAAAAGATATTTTTATATCATCATATGTTGTCGAATAGTAAAAAATTACTTTATATATATTTTCTATTATAAATAAAGGCAAATATTTTTTTATATTAATTTTAGTAATACTCAAGATTCTTGAGGCCAGTCGTGGCGCAGTGGGACAGCTTCTGACTGTAACGCGATCGGTTGTGGGTTTGATCCCCACTCGGGGGAGTGATTATATTTAAATTATTTTCACTTTTTCGCTCTGGTAAGACAAAGTGCGGCGTAGAGCTCCACCACTCAACACGCAATGTCTCGAATTCGGTGGAAAGTGAAGTACGGAGTGTCTTGACACTAGGAATCTTCTGTCTACCCTACTACGCGGGATAAAAGCGTGAAGCTAAAAAAAATCTCTTTGATTATAATATACACGGAAAGAAGTTGTTATAATGAAACACGAATTGACTTCGCAACACAATGTCTTGACTTCGGTCGGAAATCAACTGACCAACCGTCTTGAAACACGCCGTGTTTGTCTTACCAGAGAGAGAAAATGAGAATTATTTATATATAATCACTCTCTGGATTGGAATTGAATCCAAAACCGATCGCGTTTACAGTCAGACGCTGTCCCACTGCGCCAAAACCGGTCTAACTTTTTACTATATCATTTATTTTCAACATAAATCTTACATTTTTCTTAAGCTAAGGCCGTTATAAAATAAGCTTTGTATCAGTATTTGCAGAAATGTAAAGTGAACCTATATATAGGCTTTATTTTTAGTTTTAAATGTTTAAAATTTATTAAATTTATTTGTTGATTTTACATACAAGCTTAGTGGGACAGCGTTGATAGTAACAGCAATAAGTCTTTGGTTCGATTCCCATTCGGGGAATTATTCTCATTGAAGTCTCTAGAGACTTGGTGAAAATTTCGCGATTTTCTGAGCGAAGAGCTAGCTTTAAAATCGCTTTGGCTTACCTTAGTTAGGTTAAAAGGTAGCGTTAAGTTCCGTAACGCGTACATTTTTAAAGATAGTTTTTCATATTACCTAAGTAAATTACACATACAAAGTAATTGTTTAAAATTTCATTACTTCAATGTTTTTTACCTGTAGTTTATACCTTAGGAATTTCCAGTAATACATATAAATAATAATAAATAATATTCTATTTTTAAATGAAACTATTTAAACCGTCACAGGTGACTAAGGACTACTGTAAAGTGTTAGAAACGTCAGGTGTCCAAAACATATTTTCGAATACCAAAATATACGCGATTAATCCGGTTAAAATAATTTCATTTAAAATGTATAGAAATCGCGAAAATCAAAGATCTAAATATTCTCTTTTAAGTAACGTAAAATCGCTATCATGTTTGCTGAATAAGAATTTAGGCTTCAATGGAGCCGAAGTAAATCGATATTATTTATTTCAAGACTCGTTAGATATAATCGTAAAGTAATCTTATCAAAAAATGCTTAATCTACAACTAGAAGAGTAGAACTAGCGAGGAGGGTTTCCTTTAATTTTGTAGTAGATGTATCCCCAATTTTTTGTACTAATTGATTTTTAGCCCTGCGATTTCATCCTGCATAGCAGGATAGATTGCAAGTAACTAGTATCAAGACACTCCGTATTTCGCTTTCCATCGAATTCGAGACATTGCGTGTTGAGTGGTGAAACTCAACGCCACACTTTGTGCTACCAAAGCGAGGAAGTGAAAATAATTTAAATATAATCACTGCCCCGAGTAGGGATCGAACCCACAACCCCTGCGCCACGACCGGCCTCAACAAAAAACAATATTAATTTAACAAATAAACGATTATAATTTAAACTTTTTCCCACACTGTAAATATTTAGTAGACTCAAGCCGAGTCTACTACTTGCAAAGTACTGTTCAAGAATTTGTGGAAGTAAATCTGCTATAGTATTTTTAAACTGCACAATTTGTTCATTGCAATATAATTTGCCTGCCGGTTGTGGCGTAATAGGACAGCGTATGACTGTAAACGCGATCGGTTGTGGATTTGATTCCCACTCGGGGAATGATTATATTTAAATTATTTTCAATTCCCCGCTCTGGTAAGACAAATTACGGCGTTGAGTTCCGCCGCTCAACACGCAATATTTCGAATTTGGCGGAAAGCTAAGTAAGGAGCGTCTTGACACTAAGTACTTTCTGTGTATCCCTGATATGTGGGATAAAGGTGTAAAGCTCAAAAAATACTCATTTTAATAAATATACATGTGTTGTTCTTTATTATAAGGTTGTAATTGCAAGCTTTGTTAGTAATTACTATGTTATTCACAGAGTGTTTTGACACTAGGTTCTGTCTGAATACCCTTTTATACGGGATAAAGCGTTAAGCTTAACTATTTTCATATGAACCTTTTTTTTTTGTTATTTTTTTTTTTTTTTTTTTTTTTTTTACGTGAGGAAATCGCGTTACGGATACCTTCCCGATCGGGGACTCGGGACAGGTTATGTGGGACTCCGGGTTGGCAGATGTGGGCCGCCCCGTTTACCCACTAAAACCTCACGGTGCTCCTCCTCGACCGCCACTTGCCGGGACCTCGGGCACACCCCGATCCATCCGTAAGTCCCGGCGGCGGGAGCCGGCTAGGCACGTCGCGGAGTCAAGGGCGGTGGGCCACCCTCGACGGCCTGCTCAGAGTAGCGCGCGGGAGCGACCGCGCGCGCCTACTCGGGCCAGGTGAGTAGGCGATCAGCTTCCCCAAGCTGACCGCCCTCTGGCCGATTAGGGCGGAAGGCGGCGGTCGTGTGCCGCCCTCCGGCGACCCGGTCGTTTGCGGCGGATGGAGAGCTGGGAAGTGGCCTCCCTCTCCCGTTCCGCCGCCTCCTTCGCGAGCACCACTGCCTCGCAGAAGGCTCCGACCGCGTCCCACGACCTCTCACAAGCCACCATGACCTTCACCACGGCTGGCAGGGAGAGATCGTCCCCTATGACGCCGCGCAGAGCGCGGCGTTGAGACGCCCAGGCTGCACACTCCTCCAACGTGTGCTGGGCCGTCTCCTCGAGGCAGTCGCCGCAGTGGTGGCAGCGAGCATCGGGCTCTCTCCCCGCCACACGGCACAAGTACCTCCCGAAGCAACCGTGCCCCGTGAGGACCTGCGTCATGCGGTAGGTCAGGACGCCGTGACGTCTCGCCAACCACTGGCGGAACACCGGACGAACTGCCTCGATAGTCCTCAGGCCGGCGGATGGTGTTGCCAGCCGGGACTCCCACTCTTGCACTGCGGCTTCCCGCACCTCCTCCTGTGGCGCTGGCTCTACCAGTTCCCCAGACGTTGTGCCAAGACGCCGGCAATAGACCGACGCCAGGGCTTGCGCGTCCAGGTCCCATGGCAGGACTCCAGCCAGCGCGCACGCCACTTCACCGGAGATGGTCCGGTACCCCCGTATCGCCCGGATGCGATAGAGCAGAGCGATGTTTTGCCGATCCAGGGCGTCCGCCCACACGGGGGCACCGTAGAGGGCCATCGACCTGACCACTCCGGTGAACAGCCGACGGCTCGAGGCGTTTGGCCCGTTGGTGTTGGGCAAAAGGCGCGCCAAGGCCGCCGCTGTCTTCAACAACTTCGGGGCCAAGATGGTGAAGTGGCCCCTGAAGTTCCATCGGCCGTCTAGAACAAGTCCGAGGTATTTCATACTCCGCTTGACGTCGATTTTGACGCCACCGACGATTATGTGGGCATCGGATGGTGGGCCCTTTCGCGGAGCATGAAAATATAACGCCTCGGACTTGTTCAGGGCAACCTCCAGCCCCAACTTCCTGATGCGGCAGACAACGTCGGCCACTCCGGCCGTTGCGAGGACCGCCGCCTCCCGAAAGGTCTTCTGCTGTGCCAATACGAGGGTGTCATCGGCGTAGCAGAAGACCCTCACTCCTCGTAGGGTGCTGCCACGCAGCACCCAGTCGTAGCCGATGTTCCACAGGATCGGACCCAGAACTGATCCCTGTGGAACACCGCACGAAACCTCCCACTCCACCCAGCCACCCGGAGCAAAGGTAAGGGCCAGAGTTAGCGCCCGACCAGGAACGCCGTCCAGGCCCGGGGCGGTGCTCTTGCCGCGAGATCGGCAGATCGCCTCTTCGAGCTCCTCCTCCTCCACCGGTGGTGCGACACTCTCGTCTTTCTCCTCTTCCCTCGGCGCTGCGGGGCGGGCCATTGATGGAGGTGTAAAGTTGGCCCGCTGCGGAAATAGTGACGTCAGCACTCCTCGGAGAACGTCCGGTTGGAGCGTCTGCGTCACGGGGGGAGCCCACGACCGGAGTTTACCCCGCACCATACGGTAAGGAGTACCGTACGGGTCCCGGTCGATTTCCGCAAGCATTCGGTCGTATGATTCGCCTTTCATACGACCGATCTTCTCCCGCAGCGCTTCCTTCGCCTCGACATAGGCGCGGCACAACCGGTCCTCTTCCTCCTGCGACCGGTGTGCCCTGCGCCTGCGATAGTGCGTGTACTGGCGTCTCGCCACAACGCAGATGTTACGCAGTTGTGCGATCTCCGCCGACCACCAGTACACTTGTCGCCGTTGTGGACGACCTCTGGAACGGGGCATTGACGCGTCGCAGATATGCGTCATTGCCCCCTGCGCCCAGGCGGTGGCGTCCTCCACCGACGCCCAGCCCTGGGGCAGCCAGGATTGCACTATCGCGGCCTTCTCCAACAGTTGCCTGTCGAGGCGCCATAGTTGCCACCGCGGTCCGCCCTCTCGCGAGGTTGGACCCGGAACTGACGGCACCGCCGGATGTGTAGAGACCTCGTATCTGATGTAGAGGTGGTCCGAGAGGGTCTCTACATCATCCAGCACTCGCCAGTTCCGCACGTTACGCGCTAGGGCCGGCGTCGCGAACGTCACGTCCACGATGGACCCGCCCAGCCTTCGCACGCACGTGTTCGTCGTCCCCCGATTCAGGACGGACAAACCGGAGGCAACTATCCACTCCGAGAGTGTCGCACCACGCGCACTCGTCGTTGCGGAGCCCCACATGTCCGACTTCGCATTTAGGTCTCCTGCGACCAACACCTCCGCCGGACGATAGCGTTCTACCATTTCCCCCAGGCGGATCAGGAACTCTTCGAACTCCGCCAGAGTTCGGTTGGGGGAAAAGTAGACGCCCACCACAACTAAGTCGCCGACAAGTGCCGCGACACATCCCTCGCCCCTCTCTACACGTGAGAAGGGCGGGGAGCCCGCTGCTACCTGGGTGATAATAGTCACCACCCCGGTGTTGTCTGCGACCCAGTTGTCCCTCGATGGTGTACTGTAGGGCTCCGCAACAACCGCCACCTGTATCGACCACTGCGCCAAACTCTGGACCAATAAGTCTTGAGCTCTGGCGCAGTGGTTGAGGTTCGCCTGTAAAATCTGGAGGGCCATTATTGGTCCTCCATCGGCGTAACCTCCGCACCCTTATCCTGGGGCTTAGGAGCGGCTCGCCCAATAAGACTCGCCGCCCCTCTACCGCCTCGCCTCTTCTTCGACTGGGCACTGACTTTGGCGCATGCTGCGCTTCCAGCCAAGTGCCCAGCCGGCCTCTTTGCCGCCTCGCACGCGGGGCAGTGAGGAGGATCCGAGCACACAGATTGTCTGTGCCCGGGACGACCACACCGGAAACAGTGATCGCTCCGATCCACCCCACTGCAGAACGCCGCCACGTGACCCACCTCGTGGCAGCGGAAACAACGCAGGACTCGCGGCTGCAGAAGCGTTACCCGCGCGGACACAAAACCGACTAAGAGGCGGCCCGCACTGATCTTCTTGGCGGCGTACCAGCCGCACAGCCACCGACTTTGCTAACGGCTGCAGCCACCTCCTCGGACGTCACTGAGTCATCCAACCCAGTCACGCGCAATTCCGCAGTCTTTGTGGGTCTCGTGACTTGAACCTGATTGGCGTCCAGCACGTCCCGCAACCGCTTTGCAAGAGCCTCGGCCTTCTCTCCTGAGCTGGCTCCCGGAAGCTCTAACAATCTAGCCCCCGTTGTTGCAACTCTAAACCTCATGTCCGCTATCCCCAGGTCTTCTAAGTTGATCTTTTCTTTGACCTGGGTGAGGACTTGGCTGTAAGTGAGGTTACACTCCACTGCGCTTGGTTGCAGTTTTAGTGCTACTACTGCCGATCTTGGCTTTCGGAGTTTAGGCACCTTAGCCCTAGCCTGCGTCGATTTTTCCTTTTTGTTTTGGGCTTGCTGCTGAGGGGCAACTTTCTTCTTCGCTCCTCTCCTCGCTACCACATTCCATCCCTCTGTCATGTCAGTCGGGGCAGGTGGTAAAGGGCGGGATGGCGGCGTTTCTTTTGACGCGGTCGTTACGCTCCTCTTACCCTTGCCCTTGCCCTTACCCTTGTCCTTACTATCGCCAGGAACTTTACTTTTGGCAGGGTTTGCAGGCGCCATGAGCGAAGTTGTCGCAGCTTTAGCTCCCGCCGATGTTGTTGCGGCCTCCTTTTTCGCATCCGATGCCAGTGGGGGACGTAGCCTCTGCGCCGGAAGAAGTCTGCTCTCTAGACCTTCTATCCGGGCGCTCACCATTGTTCCGACCTCCATCATTATCGAGCGCTTCAGCTCGTCAGAACATGGTGATTGAGGTTTACCCCTTGGCGCCTCTTGACTGCGCTGCTGCTGGAGGTCAGCCCGTAAAAGACTGACCTCTTTCCTCACATCAGCCAAGTCGTTATCCGTAACGACACAATATCAAGCTCCGGCTTGATATTGTGTGCCCGTAACTGCGCCACCTCCTCTGTTGCGGTGCGCTCCGCCAACACATCTACCGCTATAGCGATAGTTCTCGCCGCCTCTTTGAGGGACTTGGTAAAGGTGCCCTTTAGGTTGCCGGATCTGCTGGCAACCTTTTTGATGATCTCAAGACTGTCTGAGACCTGGCACTTGAGATCACACGCGAGCTTCGTCTCGTCTAGGGTATTATCATCGGACCGCATTGATATGTCCGACAGCCGCGAATCCGCCCTACTGCGTAATGAGGAGGCTCCCTCTGCCACTTCAGCCTCGACCCGCAGTCGCTTTTCCTCCTTTTTGGCCTCATTGTGGGCCCTTTCACCTAACAAACGCACATTTGCCCCCGTTGTTATGGGCCGACCTCTCCCCTTAGCCGCCACCACTTTAGGCGCGGGTCTATCCGACTCTCCATCTCCCGACGAGGCAGAATCGCCGTTTCGATTTCGAGGTCGCTTCCTCCGCTCTTTGAGGTAAAGAGCCCTTGTCTTCGGCCGTTGTAATCCAACCGAAACAAAGCTCTCCGTGTCCGACTCCTTGGATTCGGAGCCACCCCACAGTCGACCATAGGATGACACCGACGTCCTACTGCTCCCGATGGGTGATACTCCATCACCTAACTCCAGACGTGTAAGAACCACTTGTGGTTCTCTCACCAGTGCAACGAGCTTTCTCGAAGACTCACTCGACGCTCCAAGACAATCACCCTTACTGGGCTCCGCCAACTCAACGCCTCTCCCAGGCCCCTCCACAACACCGCCCTTCTCGGGCCCCTCCAAAACACCGCCCTTCTCGGGCCCCTCTCCCGCAACACAACAGCGCCTGTTGCCCCCCCCAGAATCGGTGGGCTTGCGTGCCGAAGCACGGAGGGATTCTCCGACCTCGATGAGGCCGGTACCCTCCTGGGGTAATATTATTTTATTCGTCGCTGCCATGTTGTTTTTGTTTTGCTTTTCTGTCGGGGTGTGCTCCCCTAGGCCGCGTGGTTAAACAACCACTAAAGGTGCGCCCACACCTACTGTTTTGGTCCGCGCCGGGCATTTGACTACCCGGTCCACTCGCCCGCATGTGCGAGTGGTTATCCCCTATCCGCCAACCGGGGGACGCGCCCAGTAGGAGACCAGCCACTCCCCTGGGAGTTTCATATGAACCTGGTCCAACTCCCTTTAACATTTAATTAACTTATTTAATAAGCATTTAACGGATTGTCTTGACACTAGGTTCTATCTAACTACCTTGCTATGCGGCATAGGGTGTGAAGCTACTTTTATCATGTCAGTATGGGTCAAAAGCCATAATAGGCCAAAAATCCTGTTAGTTGATATTTATATTTTAAATAAATTATTTTGAACGTATTTCTCTCTTTTTTGTTACCAATTTTCCCAGTGTTGCGTGTCGAGGCACTTTTAAATCATACTCATATGTACTATAGGTTTCTTTCATATAATAATTTAATGATTTAGGCTAGATCAATGAGATATAGCATTAAGTATAGATACATTTTGTTCTGTATCTACTACATACAAAATTAATACCACTAAATTGATTATAACTCATATAATATAAACAAACGTACACAAAAACATTTTTTTTATTATTTACTATTTTTAAAGTGTTATTCCACACTTAGGATTAGAAAACATTTTAGAAAAAACGTATAAAAATTTTTGAACGCAGCGGGATTCGAACCCGCGCCTCTTGGATGTTGGACGGTGTTCAAGAGGCGCGGTTTCGAATCCCACTGCGTCCAAATTTTTATACGTTTTTTCTAAAAAATTTTTATTATTCATTTATATTCATATGTATGTCCCAAAACATATATCAAAACCCATATCTAATAAATATAGTATAAAATTCTAAACTGAAAAAAATCCTTACGAATTACGCCATTTTAGTGAGTTCCGATTTTTTACTAAGTTAGAACATTTATTATATTGTTGTCAACATAATACCTATCGCAAATTACTGCAAAAAAGGTTAGCGTGAGACTCGTGCCAAAAATTGTCACGGTGGCCACCCATCCATCATGTCAAGGCCACGAGTGAAGAATGAAGTAGTAATTTTGAAACTAACTAGTGCTTAAGGTTTAAGGTCGTGTGGCGAAGTGGGACAGCATCTAACTGTGAATGCCATTAATTGCGGGTTCGATTCCACTCCTATATTATATTTATAATTTATTTTCACTCTGGTAAAATAAGGTGCGGCGTTGAATAGCCACTCAACACGCAATTTCTCGATGTTGAGCAGAAAGAATAAGTACAAAAGCTCTAGAATGGGCTTTTCTTCAACATTATTTCTATGAAATTATTAATCTCATATAGATGATTATAGTATTTTTTGTATGTTTAAAAATATTTTATAAGTTACATTAAATTATATTCTTAGAAATTGTAATTGTAATTGTGTGTGAGGCCGGTCATGGCGCAGTGTAACAGCGTCTGACTGTAAACGCGATCGGTTGTGGGTTCGATCCCCACTCGAGGAAGTGATTAAATTTAAATTATTTTCACTTCCTCGCTCTGGTAAAGACAAAGTGCGGCGTTGAGTTCCACAACTCAACACGCAATGTCTCGAATTTGGTGGAAAGTGAAGTACGGAGTGTGTTAACACTAGGTACTTTCTGTCTACCCTTCTCTGCGGGGTAAAAGCGTGAAGTTAAAAAAAAATTGTAACATTTATCTCCCCCACGCCTCTACTCAGCCTACTCTAAAATGCTTATTCAATACTACTATGGCACATGATACGTCACGCGGTAGGACCCAATATCATTGTGTTCGCATTAACCCAAGATCTTTTAAAGATTTAGAGGCAACAGTATCAAGAAAAGTTAATACCTACCTATTATCTTTAAAATTGATATGAAATTTTCAGAAGAGGTTATAGTAAAAGACTTTAGTATGTAAGATATTCCGTTATAATCACCTTCAGCTTTTCCAAGGAAAGCCGAAAATGCGTCTTATTTAACCCTCTGTTATAAGTATCCTTTGCTGATAGTCATAACAGAAGGGAAAATAGCTTAATAGCCCCTTCTCGTCATATGCCGTGAATTTTGACCGATCGACGGACCCGACCGAGCTCAGAGTGAACCCTCCGAGATGCAACGGAACATCGAAAGTATATATAAATTACGTACTTACGTACGTACGTTTATGCCTTTGCAAACGAACAATTATTAGTTCCGTCGGTGTAAGGATCCCTCAATGACTTTTATACTTTATACGCTTTGAAATACATACCTCGATACTTAATTACGACGTTTCTTTACGTATTTTTTACGCTTATTATATTAAGAATATATTATAATTGTATATTTGAATTGGTTTGTGAGACCAATATTCAATATGCCGTCGATTTCTTTGTAAGACCATTATATATTATAGTTTGGTTCTTTAGACCATTGTATGTCGTATATTGGTTCTTTAGACCATTTTATGTTGTAGATTGGTTTGTGAGACCATTAAGTATCGTACATTGGTTCATTCATGACTAGACAGACAGTATAGCACTCCTCGTAAAAGGCAAGTAAAACATACAAATCGTGGCTCCGACATCAGTTATCAGCAAGCTCCAAAGCTCACCAAACCCCGACAGTCGCATGTCACAAGCAATATCAACATCCAACGCCATACAAGCATCGCTTACGCAATGCGAGACAGCAACAGACCCAATACAAGCAACCAACATCGCCATACCGGTTCACCTAAGCCGGCTATAGCAGCCTCAGTGGCGCCAAGCAACATTGGGTTGCACCACCGACATCAGTTACCAGTAAGTAATAATGCTCAACGAGCATAACGCGTAACGCGAGTATATGACGAATCTCCTATACGTTTAAGAATATTATATAAATATAAGATCATACACTGATCACGATAAAAAGCTTTTTGCGTTCAATACATTATATTATATTAATTATGATCTATGAGTTATTGTTTGAAGAGCTTAGTATAATATTAAAATATTTTTTCATTTCAAAAATATTTTTTAATCCTAAGTGTGGAATAACACTTTAAAAATAGTAAATATTAAAATAAAATAGCAATTTCTCTTGTTAAACGATTATTTCTTAATAATCTTTAAGTAGTAGAAATTTGTAAAAATCTCTCTACAGAGATGCTTAAAACATAAATAAGTTGTAACAAAACGTAAAAGAATTTCGACGCAGCTGGTAGTAGAACGCATGGCTTAGCGGTCAGAGCGCTTGGACGGTATCCAAGAGGCGCGGGTTTTTTCAAAAATGTTTACTATTTTTAAAGTGTTATTACACACTTAGAATTAGAAAACATTTTTGAAAAAACGTATAAAAATTTGAACGCAGCGGGATTCGAACCCACGCCTCTTGGATACCGTCTAAACGCTCTGACCGCTAAGCCATGCGTTTTACTACCAGCTGCGTCGAAATTCTTATACGTTTTGTTACAACTTATTTATGTTGTTAGCATCTCTGTAGAGAGATTTTTACAAATTTCTACTTCTTAAGGATTATTAAGAAATAATCGTTTAACAAGAGAGATTGCTATTTTATTTTAATATTTACTATTTTTAAAGTATTATTCCAAACTTAGGATTAGAAAACATTTTTGAAAAAACGTATAAAAAGTTGAGAGCGCTTGGACGGTGTCCAAGAGGCGCGGGTTCGAATCCTGCTGCGTTCAAATTTTTATAGGTTTTTTCAAAAATGTTTTCTAATCCTAAGTGTGGAATAACACTTTAAAAATAGTAAATACTAATAATTATATTTCTATGTATTTCCGATATTAAATATTGTTATTACATTCACTTCTAACTTGTTATGTTTCTATTATTCCAAATTATATACTAACAATATTCTAAAGCGTCTTTTTACGCATATCACGGTAACGCCAATCCCATTCTTCTTTCAAAAAATCCATTGCATCATTCTAGACTGCACGTAATTCATTCAGCCAAAATTATATTTAATAATAATAAAATTGTTATTTACTATTTTTAAAGTGTTATTCCACACTTAGGATTAGAAAATATTTTTGAAAAAACGTATAAAAATTTGAACGCAACGGGATTCGAACCCGCGCCTCTTGGATACCGTCCAAGCGCTCTGACCGTTAAGCCATGCGCACGCATAAAATTGTTAATAATGTTATTACCACCTAAAAATATTATATAAAATAATATTTTGAGATTATTATTAAATTATTTGTGTAAAATATATTATAAATCTACATACATATTTATATATAATACGTATCGTTACAAAATGTAGCGTAAATGAAAATACTAAAAAAATTGAACTCTACAGGATTCGAACTCAGATGCCTTGGAAGCTGTCTATTCTCTCATCCAGCTACATTCAAATTTTAACACGTTTTCTTAGAAAGTCTGAGTTTGTTTGAGCATTTTTAGTAGGTCCTTATATACCTACTGACTGATTTCTGTCAAATTGTATTAAGTAACATAAACGTTGCCATGGCAACGCGTATTAATGTATCAACGTAGTGCAAGTGGCAATATACACATACATGTTAATATATTTAATATTTATACTTTAACTAAAACAATATCGGATACTTTTACTGGCTTTTAGTCCGTCCGGAACAAAATATGCCACGTTTATGATGACCCAAGTTCTCTCATAAAATGTCCCATAACATCATAAAGTTATATCAACAATACACAATCAGTTAAAAAGGGAAATAAAACACATCTGCGTACGATACAGTTGTAATAATGTACAAAAATATTGAAAATATTCCCAGTTTCCCTACACCCTTACTCTAATCATATATTCAATTTTTAGACGATATTTTGTTTTCACATTCTAAGCTTTGTAATGAACACATAACACATTGTTTTTAACTTCTCACTTTTATCCCGCGTAGCCGGGTAAACAGAAAGTACCTAGTGTCAAGACACTCCGTACTTCGCTTTCCACTGAATTGCGTGTTGCGTTGTGGCACTCAACGCCGCATGTTGTCTTAGCAGAGCAAGGAAGAGACAATCAGACGCTGTCCCACTGCGCCACGACCAGCCTCCCGTTCGTTTCTTCGTATCGTTTCTTTACTGATCGTTTCTTTATATAAAATTGTCTAGATTTTCTTTTATAACTTATTATTCTTAAATAAAAACCTTTTTATTATAATTATTAATGTTTTGTTGTTCTGTTTGAAAATAATAATTGTCAACAGAAGTTACGTACTTGTTACAACTACTTAACAAAAGGCGAAATGAAAGTTGGGAACTCTAATTAACTCCTCTTTAGACAATGGGTGAATGTTAAAATTGCTCCTTTCCTCTTATCGTGCATATAAATTTAGTTGAAAGAAAATTTAGGAAGCCAGATCTGAATCATTCATAAGTTTCATTAAAAATTATAATTAGGTATCATCGGAGACAGTGGCGGACTTATTCATTTTCAATTCCACATTTTTGTTACATAGATTGTAAATTTCTTTAAAATCAAGTTCTATCCTGCATAGCAGGTTTAACAGGAAGTACTAGTGTCAAGACACTCTGTACTCCGCTTTCCGCCGAATTCACGATATTACGTGTTGAGTGACTTAGCTCACCGCAGCCTTAATTTAAATATAATCATTACTCCGAATGGTAATCGAACCCACTACTGGTCACGTTTACAGCCTGGCACTGTCCTAATCTTGCAAGCTAGCGGCCACTTTAAAAATTTCATTTCAGTAATATTAATGACATCGTCACAGGTAATTTTCTTAATTAATTCTGTTTCTACGCGCAAAAGAGATTTTTTGCTTTGCTCACGATCAATTTCAAATATTTTTTTAATTTCTCTTAAGCAACTAAATTAGTAGTATATAATTATCAAACTATTAATCTAAATATGTATATTTTTAAATGTAACATATGTGCAGCCGTGGAGATCCTTATATAATTGAATAAATAATTGAATAAATAACCCAACCGTACCACAATGGACAATATATAAAGATAAAAAACACGCTCAACTGTCCGCTATTTCAGAAAGCCAAACGCCTTTGTAGAGGAACACCGGCAAGGCGACTCTATTAGCATTCACTTGTTGTTTTATATACATACATTTACTCGTCCATACGTTACGTATGAATTTATGGGCGGGATTAAGAGATTTACATACTAGCATTTTTCCGTGTCAGGGCAGTTTCAGTGTCCGGGAATTCAATATTTCTAGATATTTGTTGTATAATTCTGTAATAAAAGTAACCTAAGTTACTCTTTGTTACATCTAAACTACTATCTGCCAGTGAAAGTTCCATCAAAATAGGCCCAGCCATCTCAGAGATTACTCGGAACAGACGGACAGACAATAATTGTAAAACTTATAAAGTATTTTTTGCGTAAAAGAGTAAATAGTAAGTAATAGTAGTAGGATTTAGCGTAGACCGCGTTCGCGTCGCGCACTCAACGATGACCCGTCTGTTAGCCGTTTTATGGCGCTCAAGTTAATCATATCGTTAAACTTTCAAACTATTCGGCCAAATTACTTATTGTAAAATGCAACGTTTTAAGTATTTAATGTAGTTAAATACTTAAAATGATAAATGCATTGATTTTGATAAAGACTTGTTAAAAATTTAAAAAAAATGTGCATTGTAAAAGTATCCAATTTAATCATATTTACATTAATTTCATTTACTTCAATTTTATTATAATTCAATACTTTGTTCATAGTGGGTTCCACATAAAAGATACGCTTTTATCCCGCATAGTAGGGTAGACAGAAAGTACCTAGTGTCAAGACACTAGTAGACATTGCATGTTGAGTGGTGGCTCTCAACGCCGCACTTTGTCCAATAATTTAAACATAATCACTTCCCCGAGTAGGGATCGAAGCCATAACTGTCAACTGTGTTTACAGTCAGACTCTGTCCCACTGCACCACAACCGGATATATACTATCGGAGGTATTTATTCCGAACTATTTGATACAAGCAATTCTACCTTGCATCATATTTGTGTATCTCTAAGCATTTAGTCAGAGATTTTTTTTTCCGCTAAATTGTTATATTACGACCATAATAGGCAAAATCATTATATTATTCTGCTATATAACCTTTAATACTGTATTTTTTATAAAGTTTCATCGAAATCCGTTTAGTAGATTTTTGTGAGCCTTTAGGATATATATATATATATATATATATATATATATATATATATATATTAGTAGAATATAATTGTCTGCTTATTCGATTTAAACGTCACAATTGTTAATTAAAGTAAAACAATTTAGTATATTTAATGAACGATTATTATTTTAACAATTTAGTATATTTATTGAAGCCGGTAGTGGTGCAGTGGGACAGTGACTGACTGTAAACGTGATCGGTTGTGAGTTCGATTCCTACTCAGGGAAATGATTATATGACAAAATGCGTCATTAAGTTCTGCCACTCAACCCGTAATGTGCCGAATTCGGTGTGAGGTGGAGTCTCTTGTCTACTCTGTTATGCGGAAAAAAGCGTCAAGTTAAAAAAATATTTCTAAGTATATATAAAAATATAGGTATTATAGATATATTAACAAAATATTTCTTGTGCAATGCGATAAGAAATGTAAAGCTTAAAAAAGTCCTACAAATTTTATACTTGCAACATTTATATATAAATTCTACATTTGCTTCAATATTTTAAAAAAATTGTTATTCTTTTATTATCTCATATTTATGGAAAACTAATCGTGCTCGCGGATTTTTTTACTTTATAATTCTAAAACAAATATCCTAAGTTACTTACTTAAGCATTTTAGATCAGCTATATACTATTGAAATTAACATCAAAATCAGTCCAATTTTTTAGATTAGCCGGAACCAATAGACAGACAGTCTGACAAAAATTATAAAAAAATGTTATTTTGTTGTATGTCATGTTTGCGTATATATTAGTAAATCGTTATTAAAATATTTCAAACAGGTTAGACTTTGTATAGGTAATAGATAGACATGAAGATATAATGAATAATATGGAGTTTCCCAATAAGAACAATATGTTTTGAAATTGAAATAAAACATGTAATATATGTTTGAATTTCGTGCTCAATGACTTTATTTGATAGGAAATTTTATGCTATTTATAATTTAAATAAAATACTTATTTTACACTGGTGAATACCATCGGTACAATTTTCGAGGACTCGGTGCAGCATTTCGGCTGGTATGGCCGTTATAGTCGCTCGAATGATGCGTTCAAGGTTTTGAATCGTAGCTGGTTTATTGGCATACATTTGAGATTTAACATAGTCTCACAAAAAATAGTCCAAGGGTGTTAAATCTGCATGATCTTGGTGGCCAATTGTGACGACCGTTGTGAGAAATAACCGACTCACCAAACTTGTCACGAAATAAATCCATTGTGACGAACGCAGTGTGGCATGTTGCACCATCTTGTTGAAAATAAATGTCGTCCGCATCGATTTCATACACTTCAGGAAAAAAATCGTTCAACATGTCACGATAACGGTCGCCATTGACAGTAACAGTACGGCCTTCGTCGTTTTTGAAAAAGTACGGGCCAATGATTCCACCGTACCATAATCCGCACCAAACAGTCAATTTTTCAGGATGTAATGGTGTTTCATGAACCACTCTTGAATTTGACTCACTCCAGTAATAACAATTCTGTTTGTTCACATAACCATTGAGCCAAAAGTGAGCCTCATTGAAAAAGATGATTTTCCTATGAAATTCGGTGTCCGTTACCATCATTTCAAGCGCCCAATCAGCAAATTCACGACGTAAACGATGGTCTGCTGGGTTGAGTTTTTGTGCCAACACAATCTTGTATGGATGTAGGCCAAGATCCATACGTAAAATTCGCCAGGTTGTCATTCTGGATAAGCCCAATTCTTGTGCACGTCGTGGAACGGAAACATTTTGATTTTCTTCGACACTGGCTGATACGGCAATATTTTCTTCACTACGGCCTGTCCGTTGTCGTGTTGGTGGTCTACTATCGTGCAAAGAATATTCACTTTCCAGTTTTTGGATTATGCGACGTATAGCGAGCTCAGACCGTGCACCATGACGACCATATTTAGCACGAAATGCTCTTTGAGTAGAGACAATACTTCTCGAATTTTGATAGAAAATTTGGACAATTTCCAAACATTGAGGTAACGTAAACTTGTTCATGATTAAATGGCAAACATTACTGAACACAAAACAACACAAATGTGAAATTTTAAAGAACCAAGATTATATCTAGGTACATACGACACCTAGTCATATGCCTTCGAGGGGCAGAGGCCATTGCATTTATTTGTGAGTGTAATCCTACGCGGAAGAGTGTCTGTATAAAAAGTATTTTTATTTCCCCAATCTGCCATTCAACATGTAATTGCTCGATTTCTTAGAGAAAAGAGCGATTTGACATTATATTCTGATTGCATTTATATTAATATGCTTATCTATTATATACCAGTATATAAGTGAACAAGTAAGTTTTTTAATAAAAACTTTATTTTAAATAAATTACCATAAATTAACACAAAAAGGTTATTATGTTTATTAAACTTATTTACTTAAAACATAACTTATTTAATTATTAATTGGTGGAATTCAACGCCGCATTTCTTACCAAGGCCAAGAAATGAAACTAATTTAAGTAGGGTATAATCATCATATTATTTTATATATATATATATATATATATATATATATATATATATATATATATATATATATATATATATAATCCAATTTAACCTGCAACTAGTATCATAAATAAGGAGACGTTCGCGAAATAAAATAAAGACATCTAATATAAACACGTAATTCCGCGGTACGCTATGAAAAGTCTCCGGGGGTTTTATAAATTCCTTTAGCACTTTAATTTCTTTAACATAATGATATGGAAATGAACTCTTTTATAATAACTTTCATATATTATACACTTTGTTTTAAAAAAAACAAAGTGTTTATTTTTTTCTTATGATTAAAATACTTGAGTCACTTAGATAAATTTTTAAATGAATTTTAGATACAATTTCAATTTAAGACAATTCGCGAATGATGGAGTGTCTTGACTTTCTTCCTCTCTGACTGCCCTGCTATACAAGACTTGCCCCGAAATAAATTTGAACCTGGTTCTGTCACAAACAACCTAGTATCAAGACACTTTAACCAAAACGAAACATGAAAATTAATTAAATAACCAATCATAATTATCTAAAACCAGTTCAACCTCTTATTCAATAAATTGGGGGACTACACGCCATTGCTCGATTAAACACCTTTAATTTCCGCTCTTTGAAGGTTTGAAGCTTAGAAGTGCCGCCGCCGTCGTGAGCCTCTTCCGACGATGTAAGCTAATTTCCTTTTTACCTATCTTTAGGCCTAAACTTAGACATCAAATATTTCTATTTGAATAACACAACCAAAAATACGAGAACTCGTGTTTCTTCATTTAAAGGAGCATTCATAAAATTTCCTCTCATTTTTATATTAATTTCATATTAAACAAAACATTGATTAAATTCCAATTTTAATTATTATATAATTATTTGTAATATATTATATTTTCCAAATTTGACACGTGAAATTTAATTTAAAAATACTTACATACATATGTACATATCAAACTGCTTGGTTATATAGTTCTTAGAAATTGTAATATTTTTTGTAAATCGTAAGTTTTTATTACAAGACGAGAATATTACCTTTTTAAAAAATATACAAACTAACCATAACTTAGTGAAATCGGTAAGTAACACGCAATTATCCTCTATTTTTCTATCCTTTGGGTTAAAACTTTTCTTCAAAATGTTAAAGAGAATTAGGAGTATGTACTATACACTATATAAAGTATTAACAAAATTAATCTACTCTAAAAAACATGTGTAGTATACATAATAAATTCTAGATTTTTCTTGTCGGTAAAAAAACGTAAAGCTGTCACCCTACTCTACTATTACAAAATAACCATTTTTAGCTTACTTTATTATAAATTTATTTAAACTAAAACTGCACTATCTAAAATAATGTCCAAAAGGTGGAAGACACCAAAAAAAATAATAACCAATATAAGCAACATTTCAAACGTAACCGAGGTCGGATACAAGCGGCAGTACGCTCACATCGTGACTGGGTAATACGATCCTTTGTAATTTCTACGCAGTTTAACCCCAGGTAATTGCTCATAGACTGGGCTAATACAGTTAGTGGGACATAAATTCTCATGTATAATGCACTTATAAGTAATTATATACGGTTATTGAGATAATCAAAGGTAGAGTAAAGCTTTTGAAGGTGTATTTTATATATAATTTATCAGTAATCTGCCAATAGAGTAAATTTCAAAGTATACTTGTATTATTGTTATCATAGTATAAACATATTAATATGTTTTAATATCACGTATTTTACGTATCTTTATAATCTGTACAAAATTTGTTTCAAAGATCACCTGCTTTAATTAACGTTCCGATTACCTTACTTCATTTTACAAGTAATAAATTAAATATTAAATAAAAAACATGGTTTTAAAAACAAGCTATCTTCATAGTGTATCGTATTCTACAAATCAAGGCCATTTACTTGGTAGTTGATACTCATATTAGACAGGTTGTACAAAATTTTATGATCTACCACTTTGTTGCAGCGTCCATTTTAAATTAACAACGGATTTTATTATATATAATTTTAATGTCATCAGAAATGAAGTCGTAATCTAAAATTCAGCTTAATCGGACACTGTGAAGCATATAAAATCCACGCATCCACGTATTTATATTAAAGTACCTCCATATGACATCATGGCCCACATGTGATTGCACCCTTCGACACATTACAACATGGTCCACATGTGATTTTACTCATCCACATATTACATCTTAGTCCACATGTGATTTCGCCCTTCCACACATGATACCATGGTTGACATGTGATTTCACCCTTCCACACATGACACCATGGTCCACATGTGATTTCACCCTTCCACACATGACACCCTGGTCCACATGTGATATCACCAATCCACATATGACATCATGGTCCTCATGTGATTTTACTCATCCACATATGACATCATGGTCCACATGTGATTTTATCCTTCCACACATGACACCATGGTCCACATGTGATTTAACCCTTCCACACATGACACCATGGTCCACATGTGATATCACTCATCCACATATGACATCATAGTCCACATATAACATAATGGTCCACATGTGATTTCACCCTTCCACACATGACACCATCGTCCACATTTGATTTCACCCTTTCACACATGACACCATGGTCCACATGTGATTTCACTCATCCACATATGACATCATTGTCCACATGTGATTTCACTCATTCACATATGACATCATGGTCCACATGTGAATTTTTCCTTCTACACATGACACCATGGTCCACATGTGATTTAACCCTTCCACACATGACAACATGGTCCACATGTGATATCACTCATCCACATATGACATCATAGTCCACATATGACATCATGGTCCCCATGTGATTTCACTCTTCCACACATGACACCATGGTCCACATGTGACTTCACCCTTCCACACATGACACCATCGTCCACATGTGATTTCACCCTTTCACACATGACACCATGGTCCACATGTGATATCACTCATCCACATATGACGTCATGGTCCACATGTGATATCACTCATCCACATATGACATCATTGTCCACATGTGATTTCACTCATCTACACATGTCATCATGGACCACATGTGATTTACTCATCCACATATGATATCATGATCCACATGTGATATCATGATCCACATGTGACTTCATGAGTTGACTTGCGATTTTAGGAGTTCATCTTTTTTAATGTGAGGAAATCGTATTTCATCCGAAACACGATTTTCTTGCATTAAAAAAGGTGAACTCTTAAGATCGCAATTTGCCCAATTAGGGACTCGGGACAGGTTATGTGGGACTCCAGATTGGCAGATATAGGCCGTCTTAAAATTTCACGATGCTTCTCCTCGACCTCCACTAACCAGGACCTCAGGTACGGCACGATCTTTTAGTAAGACCCGGCGACAGGAGTCGGCTAGGCACGTCGTGAATACTAACACGATTGGTTGTGGGACTCAGGATAATGTGTATTATAGTTATTTTTTTTGGAGTTCTAACTTTAATCACAAACTTTTCTCAATCTTTTTATAGCAACTTTAAATTTTTGCTAATGTTTCATGTACAGAATAAGAAGAATAAAAGATGAATGCAGTAGAGATGCGATCTCTTCGTCATCAGTTTAGCTGAACGTTGAAGTTGAACGTTCAAGCGTTGAATGTTTTAGTGAGAATGAAGAAGAACGTACTCAGGTGGTTAAGGCACTTTGAAAGGATGAGAAAGTAAAAAAGATTTATAAAGCAAAGGTGAGCGGTACGAGGACAAGGGCGATCTTGGTTCAGCTTTGAAAACACAGTAACAATGACAATGGAGGAAGGTCACGTAAAAAGCATAAGGATCCCCCAAGAACATGTATGAAGAGGTTGATAACCGTAGACGAGGCGAAAGAGGTATGCAGGGACCGTAGCGTGAAGGTAAAAAAATGGATATTTGTATATGCATTATTTTCTTCAGTTTTTTCTCTCTTAGCATGGTGGATAAAGAGAACTTAGTGATTAGACACTCTTCCATCCGGAATTCCATCTGAATTCCGTTGCGTATTGGATGAAGGAACTCAACGCCGATTTGTTTTACCAAAACCTGAAAATGAAAATAATTTATATACAATGAAAATAATTTATTCGGGTGGGAATTGAATCCACAACGCTACATTGTACCCCTGCATAACGATGATCTCTTATTTCATTGGTATTAGATAATCGATTTTAAATTTTATTCATCGATATCTAAAATCTTTAATAAAATTAAATAAACTTTGTTCGTAATACAATTTTATTAGTATCTTCGGGTTAAGTTTACACATTTTTTATTGAATATTTTTTTACTAAATGACATTCTACTAGTAAGCTAATCTATAAACAGTAATAATAAAATAATAGAGGCCAGTCGTGGCGCAGTGGGATAGTATCTGACTGTAAAAGCGATTGGTTGTGGGGTAGATTCCACTCGAGGCAATGATAATATTTCAAAAACCTCTAGTACAAAGCGTAGAATTGAATTCCGCCACTTAACAACGGAAAGTGGAGTACGGAGTGCCTTGATACTAGATACTTCCTGTTTACCCTGCTATGCAGGATGAAAGCGTGAAGCTAAAAAAATATACTATATCGTCAAACATAATATGACACTACTATCAAGTATTAAGAATTATTATCTTTTTCGTGAAACAAAGAAAAAAACGTCTTGGAATTTATATAGGCTTATCCGGTAGGTACCGGATAGTTTATGAAAGCAATTTGCGTCATTTTAACATATATACATATATATATATATATATATATATATATATATATATATATATATATATATATATATATATATATATATATATATATATTTACGCTTCACTCTTTTATCCCGCAGGGTAGACAGGAAGTAACTAGTGTAAAGACACTCTGTACTTCAGTTTCAACTCAACGCCGCACTTTGTCTTCTACCAGAGCGAGGAAGAAAATATAATTTAAATATAATCACTGCCTCGAGTGGGGATCGAACCCACAACCGGTCACGTCTACATTCACACTGCGCCACGACCGGACCTGTTTTATATAATAATAAATATTTATTTTAATTAATTTCTATAAAAACAATGCTAGTATTAATCACTCTTATTAAGAAAGATAAATAATAGCCTAAGTCAGTATAGAATTTAGCGAACTATATAAATATTTGTTTCAAGTTTGAGCTTAAGAAATCCTCAAATAACAATGGAACTCTAAAACACAATTCTTAAATTATATATAAATAAAACAAAGTCGCGCATTTTGTTTGTTTGTATTCACGTAGCATTTTTATCTCATCCATCCTATAATAATCATCCGCAGATATCTCTTTATACGTCATATAAGAAAGCGGAAGTCATTTACTTCCTTTTTCCCGCCCGCTTTGTGCTTCCTCTGCGTGAATACTTTAGCCAAGTAAGTTCTGCTAGTTATCTCTATAGTATAAAGTACTTGTTAAAACGAGAATAGTTGTGGTTTTTTTTCAAATAAATGAATAAAGACCTTTATATTTCATGAAAATTAGAGTTAATTATTATAATACAATAATTAACTCACATTTTTATTAAATATAATAAAATAAATATTAATATGCTAGCAAATATTAATATTGGACCTCTCAATTTCACTCTGGTAAGACGAAGATCGACTCTGTCTTAACACTAGGTTATCTTGAACTAACCTGCTTTTTTTACATTTCAACGGACCAAGATTCAAACCCGGACCTCTTGTGTATCCACCCCTCTTCAAATCATATAGACAACTAAGCTATACGTTCTTATTGAGTAATGAGAATGAGTTCTTATTGAGTATGAGTATCAAGATACTCCGTACTTCGTTTTCCACCGAATTCGAAATATTGCGTGTTGAGTGGTGAAACTCAACGTCACATTTTGTCTTACCTGAGCGAGATAGTGATAATCATTTTAAATTTAATTACTCCTCCGAGTGGGGATCGAACCCACGGCCGTTCATGTTTGCATTCAGACGCTGTCCCAGTGCGCTAACACTACCGGCCTCTATATACTTGATATAATTCTTTTTGTTGATAATAATTACGAATAGCCTATTATATACTGCTTATATATTTAAATTAGCTACAATTTTAAATATTTTCATATATTTATTATCATAAAATATCTATAGTACAGTGTCTGTTAGTACACTCGCTAACAATGACATAAATAGTCTCATATATCAAGGCAAGCTGAATAAAGGATTCAGCCCAAATGAAGCCTGATACAAATGCCTTGATATAGATACATTGATTGGCTGAAATATATCTTGAAATCCACTTCAGTGAGGTTTAAGTTGTAAAAAAGCGTATTTTAAATTGTTATAAAATATTTATAAGAAACTATCATAATGTTGAACTTCACTCTTTTTTCACATTTATGTTTTTTTACTCGTTTTGCTAACATTTTGTTTATTAATTTTGTTTTCTATTAAACGTAGTTCTAGAAAACACCTTTACGCCAAAAATAATTTTAACTTAATTATGAAGAAGATATTTCAAGAAGTATACATACAATAGTTAAAATTTATAATTAATAACGGTAAAAGTATAGAGATTCGAATACTAAAATAATTTGATTATTTCAATAAAAAATCAACGAAAAGCCTGTAATATGTTATTTATGTGTTAATATTTAGGATTGCTATGGAATTGAAAAGTGCCTTCTGATCACACAACGACCAGTAAAGTACCAGTAAGGCCAAAGTATTTATATATAAAACTATACTTCAGAGCTTAAACGTTTAAGCGTGCAGCTTGACTCCGGTAATTTTTATGTCAATTTATTTTGTGCCTTCTTTTTTCTTCTGTTTTATATTTGTGTTTTCTTGTTTTTATGTATAATTTAAGTCATATTTTTATAATTACTTAATGTAACTCCTTTAAATGTGTTTTTTTTACAATTACCGTAATTGTACTATTTTCAGATTTCTTTTTTGTTTTTAGTTTTATGATTATTATTACGCTTGTCCAGTTAGCTTATAAGTGAGGTATACAATTATTGTCATAGATGTGTAAGAATGTGTCTAGAATAAATAATATCAAGTAATAAAATAAAATAAAATAATTGCAAAAAAGTTTTAAATAAATTCCCCTTCATATAAGTTAATTATAATTCAGATTATATAAATATATATTTGAAATTACTTATAACTAAAATAAATATAAACATCCAATACAAAACAAACAAACACACAAATAGTAATTCAACTTAAACACTAAGTACGAGAAACTACCTCGTTACACAAAATAAGTTGCGCGAGAAATTAAAATGTCACTACCATTAAGACACTTCTGATACAGATACCGCCAACTTTTCCCATTCCACCGGAGCAGTGTCTAAAAATGTAAAAACTTCTGCCAGAAAAGCTGACTATTTCGTTAATGTGCCTTGTTAATAGCTGCGCTAATGAAACGTGCTGGATTTATTGCTTATAAAATAAAAGAATAAATACGAATATATATGTTGAAAAGAAATCTAAAATAGTCATTGATAATTTTAACGTTATTGTTATTAGATCTATAGCAAACTAGTGAGACAAAGCACAGCGTTAAGTTACGCCACTCAATACACAATGCTTCAAATCAATGAAAAGTGATGATAAATTATTGATATACATATAAGTAAGAGCATTACATATTGAGTGGCTTTTAACTACTTCATATGAGAGTTATATTATTTTTTTTGTAATAATTGAAATTCAGAAGTCTTTATGGATCTTATATATTTTTTTAAATAAGAACCTCGATGTGTTCGCTGAGAACATACACCTGAATTAAAGTCATATTAAAGTCATATCACTTTACACTTGAATTATAGTCTTCAAGTCACGCTCAGCTTTTTTTTGTAATAATTATTTGACAACAAACGTCTTTTTTTAGCTTTAGCAGGGTAGACAGGGTAGATACTTCCTTTATCTAGTGACAAGACACTCCGTACTCCGTTTTCCGCGGTATTCAAAACACTGCGTCCTGAGTGGTGGATCTCTACGCCGCGTTTTGTTGTACCAGAGCGCTGAATTTAAATACAATCATTCCCTTGAAAGGGAATCGAACACATAACCGATCTCTCCAGAGCGGGATTGGGCTGAGATTAAAAATACTCCTTTAGTTCTAATTGAATGCATTTAAATTTTATTGGTATAGTTAATTAAATCCAAAACGGCCTTGGAATGACATACTTTTGTACAATATATCCGAAATACATAGATAATTCAAAAAACACAACCTAAAAGGCTTCAAAAATCGGTTTTGAAAATAAAAATTTTATTATATATTTTTTTAAATAAATCATTTAGACGAACAAAACCGAGTTAAACTGATAGTATTTTAAGAAAAAGACTTCGCATAAACGCGGAATAACCCTTTGATAGATGACAGTAATGGACCATTAGAAGTCACCGTTACCTGGCGGATGTGTTACCCATAATATAAGATAAACGCCTTCTACCCACTATTTATTCTTCATACGTACTTAATGTATGGCCGGTCAAATTGTCCGTAAACTGTATATTTAGTTAATATCCAACATGTGTATATATTAGACCGTTTTGTACCACAATTGGGTTCTTTATTATGTCAAGGAAAATACGTATCGAATAAAATACGTTGTATTTTTAGTGGTATAAGAAAATCTTGTTAGTATTGGGTCGTATTGAATTTCTTAAGTCTACATCGACTGTCTTTGTAAGGCGTAAAATAGAAAGAGATCTGAGCACTAGATTCTTTCTGTCTCATATGATGCGAAAAATAAGAGTTTTTAAGAGAAGTTCTATAGCAAAATAAAATTATCAGCTTTAAAATATTTACTTCAAAAAGATAGAACCTACGACCTTCGTCTTCATTACTTGTTGTTACGTCAAACACCCACTTGTTTCTAATAAAATCGACTTATTAGGTTTTTTAGTCCGGTCCAGGCGCAGTGGGGCAACGTCTGACTGTAAACGCGATCGCTTGTGGGTTCAATTTCCACTTGGGTGAAAGATTATATTTTATTTTTCATTTCTCCACTCTGGTAAGACAAAGCGCAGTGTTGAACTCCGCCACTCAACACAAATTCGTGACTTAATTTCGTTGAAAGGTGTAGTATGGAGTGTCCTGACATCAGATACTTCCTGTCTACCCTGTTATGCGGGATAAAAGTGTGAAGCTCGTTAAATAGGAAAAGTTATAATATAAAAGTTATTATATTGTATTACTTTATCACTAGAATTTGCATTTGTATTTATTAAAAGAAAGTGCAGTCTATAAACCATTTTAATGGTTTGCGGAATAAGGGTTGAGTGTATTTTGTATAATTGTAAAAAATAAAAAAAAATGATAAAAAAAACACAACACAACCGTCTATTGGAATGTTCACGAGAAAAAAGATTCCTGTAGCTTTTAAGTGGCGATTTTATTGAAGAGCTACCCTCTTCTTGTAATAATATTATTTTTAATTTCTTTTATTTTATTTTTGTAATAATATTATTTTTAATTTCTCTTATTCAAATGACTTCCTTTGAAATACAGCTGTTAAAATCAAATGAAGTTCTCTTAATTAATCATATTTACTAATTTCGAATGTTATCTATTTATAAAGAAATTATTTTCATTTCCTCGTTCTGGTAAGACAAAGCGCAATGTTGAGTTCCGCCACTCAACATGCAATGTCTCGAATTACGTCTCAGAGCACGGAGTGTCTTGACATTAGGTACTTTCTGTCTACCCTGCTATCCGGGATATAAAGTGTGAAGCTAAAAAAAAAACAAAAAAAACAGTGGAGTATCGCAGCTCAAACTTTTCTCTACAACATATGTTTTCAAACTTTTTATAAAGTTTAATGTATTATTTTACAACTAGCACGTAAAAGTCACGTATTCAGTTACAACTGGAACTAAATACAACATACAAGTGAATACATTGAGTGATTGTTTCACTAGCAAGTTCAAATTCTATCCAATGAAATTTAAATTATTCTAAATTCTCCACTCTAATAGGGCAAGCACTGCGTTAAACTCCACTACTTATCAAGCTATATCTCGAATTGAGACTGTAAACGGTGAATAAAGTGTTTTTTTTTTTGTAAATCACGTGTTTTAACAGAACAGTCTTTCGAACCGATCCATAATACAAAGTGCTTGTAAAAGTGTATTGGAATTAAGAATATTTTAAATTTTAGTTCTGCGAATATTTCGTAGAAATCATTTTTCAGCTTAAAACCGAAATGTCTGGGTAAATTATTATATAACGTCATTCGACCTAACTCTCCTTCTCTCTCTAATCTTCTGAATGTCGCTTTCTCTTCACTGAGCCAAGCCCAAAAAATATGGGAGTATACAAAAAAAATACAATTTCATAGGCAAGTTCCGGAAACTAGATTTATTAGGTCATTAGTGTTCGTCTTTTGATTAATGAGCTCATCAAGAAATACCTACAACATTGCTATTAACTTAATGTCTACTATGTCTTCATAGTTATAAAATATTGTATTGTATAATATTGTATTGTATAATATTGTATTGTATAATATTGTATTGTATAATATTGTATTGTATAATATGTATTGTATAATATTGTATTGTAAAGTATAATATATTTTTTTAAGTTTTTTTTTTACTATTACAGCGACGGATAAAGAAGATTCAGCCAACTGTACTGGCTGTAGAAAGAGGTTTTTTTTTAAATTTTGCATATATGTTATATGGGAACACTAAGAGAGACTTGAAATCGGCATTGAACAGGTATCGTTTGGCAAGTGTGTGTTGACCATCAATGCTTGATGAAATGGAAAAAATATATAAAAAAACGGCTGTTATTACCACTATGTTCATTGATCATTTAATCGTTTATCGTTCATTTATTCGTTCAATTATATTCATCAGTATGTTAATATGAAATAATATATATATAGAAAATAAATATAATTGATTACTAGTATTTTCCGTCGATATAACTAATTTCATATTTATATGGAAATAGTATAATGATGTTTTTTTTTCAGTGTAAGTGAAAATTTCAAATTTTTCTATTCGTCACTCTCCGCCGGACAATTCAAAACGTTGCGTATTTCGGGGCGGAGCCCAACGCCGTATTTTATCTAATCATAGCAGCGAAATACTTACAGTCTACCGAATTTGCATTCGGATATGTTATTATAGTATATTTTTAATTGGAATTATTAAGCAAAAACACAACATATAATGCAAAAAAGTAAATTGACCACAAAAGTGGGTAAAAAGCACACCTCAAACTGTAGGAGCAAGTTGAGCGTAAAATTAAAACGTCATGAACATTAAACCAGATTCCAAGTTCTCCCATTTGGGCTGCGAACTTGGAAAATTTAGTCCGATAATTGATTTATTTGACCTTTATTTATTTATATTTTAATACGTTAAGGACAAAAACTAAAATCTCTTTTTATTGTAACAAAGGAACCTACACGTTGCCTTAACAATGTGTATGTGAATCACGATAGTGTATGTTATATTTATTAGCTTAATATATATTTTTAGCTTCACGCTTTTATCCCGTATAGCAGGATAGGCAGGAAATATATAATGCCAAAACACTCAGTACTCCGCTTTTCGCCGAATTCAAGAACTTTGCACTTTGTCTTATCAGAGCGAACAAACGAAAATAATATAAATATAATAACTTCCCTGAGTGGGAATCGAACCCACAACCGATTGCCATAGGCCCATAGGCCAAGATCGACCTATTTATAATTTTAATATTTTTTTGCTTCACAATTTGATCCCGCATAACAAGGTAGACATAAATTACATATTTTTAATTTATTATAATAAGAAACATTGTTTCACTGCAGTTCTTCTTCGAAAGAGTTTGTTCATGACTTATCCTAAAGGTTTGGAATCTAAAAGTTTTGTTCATCTATTAATAATATTAATAGGTGAACAAAACCTATTCCATATCTTATATAAATTATATGTATAATAAAAATTTTGGATTCGAATCCGCGCCTCTTGGATACTGACCGCTAAGCCATTGTCTTATTCACTAAGCTAAGTATTTTCATACGTTTTTTCAAAAATGTTTTGTAATCCTAAGTGTGGAACAGTTATTATACTTTATTTGAATTTAATTAGTTATTGAAATATCTATATACACATTCTATATATGTGTATATATAGAGTGTGTATATATGTGTATGTATAGAGTGTGAACTCTATATATAGACACATGATATATATTATCTAACTAGTCAACTAGTTTTAGGATTATTATTCAATAGCAACATATTGACAACCCAGAACTTAGGTTCTGAAAAACATATACGTTAGTGAGATAGACAGTGTAAACGATATAAATGATATTGCTTTTTTATAAAGTACTTCATAATTTGTCTTAAAAATATATTTTAATATTACTTATTATTTACGTACAAACCGACTGCACTATTGTGTTATTAGTCAAAACAAAAACGAGCATACTCAATGTTTTGAAATAAGTTTAAGGCAATTTATCTATTATTAGATTTCGCTGGCAGATTTGCCCACGTGTTTGCAAATAAACGTGGAGGCCTATCGTGGTGCAGTGTGAAAAACAGCGTCTGACTGTAAACGCGATCTGTTATGGATTCGATTCTCACTCGAGTAATGATTAGATTTTAAAGTTTATCTTCATTTCTACGCTTTGGTAAGACAAAACGCACTGCTAAGTTTCTAAGTCAGCACACAATGCTTCGATTTCCGGCGGACAACAGTTAACGGAGTGTCTTGACACTCCGTATACCGTAAAAATTGTGCTAGCAAGCGTGAAACTGGCAAAAAAACACATGAAAGCAATTTACCATACAAATTAAACAAACAACTATAGCGTGTATATGCAGAGTCAACCTTCCGCAATTACACAATTATACGTTGATATCGTTCTATCATTTACTTTACCTATCTACTTAGTATTTCCGCGGCTTAAATAAGCTGGCACGATATACATTTTAAATCTAATTAGGCTAGATCATTTGAATTGCAGAAAATCTTTTCCAGACCCATTTTATATATCGGTCCCCTTCGTTGGCTTTCTTCGAAAGGCTAATGGGGAAATTAGTTATGTTTGCCGTTGCCAAGTTGCTATAAAAGTAATATTTCTTAGCCGACCGAGATTTTCATATTTAGCGTGTGCTCATGAATGGCGAAATGTTGATGTATTTTATAAATAACGTATAACATTTTTTTAATTATGACCAAGTATATATAAGTAAGGCAATATGAATTTTTATATTTTAGTTAATTTTATAAGTTAGTTGATTAGGTTATATAAAATAGAGAGGACCTCTGGAAACACAATATCGAAGATACTGGAGTAGGGTCACGTAAAAGCACGAGGATCGTACCCCGTCAGGAATAGAGTCTGAAACCAAAAAACAAAAGAAATAACAAAATAGAGTAAAAATCTAAAATTTATATGTAAATAAACATCAAATAATAGACAGAAGTCTTTGCTGTTTGTATATTAATCATATTGTATGATAAATTATGGAGGCTATCTTAGCGCAGTGGGACAGGGTCTGACTGTAATTGTAATGGTTGTGAATTCAAAGTTTCTACTTGGTTTGATTTTCATCAACGAAACGATGAAACTTATTTAGATTATTTTAAACGAATTAACCGCGTATTATTTATTACAGATAAAAACAGATGGCGGTAGTTAGGTTAGTTTTTTTTTAGCTTCACGCTTTTATCCCGCATAGCAGGGTAGACAGAAAGTACCTAGTGTTAACACACTCCGTACTTCGCTTTCCACCGAATTCGAGACTTGACAGATTGGTTAGTTGATATAACTAATTTTTAAATCAACTGACCGACTAATGCCACTTCAGTCTGCAATGAATACGGACCACTGTGTGTTCAAAACGTTTTCAAAATTTTCGATTACAAAATATACGCGATTAATCCTTTTAAAATAATTTAATAAAAAAAATCATTTTTTTTGATTTTATCTATCTCCTAGTGGAAATCGGGAATATATAACAAAGCACGGTCACATATTTTGAAACTCAAGCGATAACTGGAGCAAAGAATGTATAGACGCTAGGTTTTTGGCTGTTAAACAGATATATGGGAAAACACGATTTTTTGTACATGCACACGATTTTTTGTATAGCACAAAAAAAATAATATAAGTCTATTTAAAACGACATTTCCAGAACTAAGTATTTGGCCACAATAGGCCGTTATTCGAGAAGGAAGCGCTGGCAACCTTTTACGTACATTTCCGTTTGGCATCGTTTCATTTGTTAAGATTTATTTTGCTCTTATTTTTTACTACATAGATGTCTTATATTACAAGGAAAATTGTATATATGTATGTATTTATATAAATACACTTAGATATTTTCAGATTTGTTCCCTTTTTTAGCTTCATGCGGTTTCCCTGAAGGGTTAGTCAGAGAAGACGGAGCGCCAAATGCTACGTCCAGGCATACCTCTTTCGCCTCGTTCTTTACTTCACACGTCCACATTCACTCTTCATACATGCCCTTCGGGAGGTCCTCATATTTTTTACGTCATCTTCCTCCAATATCTTAGATAGATATTGTGTTTATGTCGTAGGTCAACTGAGGCCTCCTCGGACCTCTCGTACCACTCACCTTTGCTTCACAAATCTTTCTTATCATTCTTTAATCACTCATTCTCTCAACGTGGCCATACCACCTGAGCACGTTATTCGTTCTTACTATGACATTTACGCTTACGAGTTTATATTAGGACGAATAATTTATACGTATTTGCATATCCGTTGTTACGTAAAATAAGCGTTTCCTTAGCAACGTATATATTAGTTTATACAAAAGTGTATGTTAATTGTGTGTATAATTAGGCTTTGCGCATTTCTTCTCTGAATAAACTTTAACTAAGTCAATTTTCATATTTTCTTGCTGTAGTTCTTAAAATAGTATCCTTACTATGAATTCTGCCACTCAAAACTTTTATACACGATCTATTTTTGAAATGTAGCCGCTAGTTAGTGCGTACAGGAGTACTAGTGGGGTAACTTAGTGTTAAGGCACTTCGTTTTGCACTTCGAAATCGATCGTGTATAAGAGTTTTAAACGGCGGAATTCAACGCCGCTTTGCCTTTAGTGCTTGGAAATAAAAACAATTTTAATAATTTTATTCCACCGAATGAGAATCGAATCCACAACCTGGACTTGTACCTGTAATCGCCTCCAATATTAAACAATATATTTGTCATAATTAAAACCACAATCGCGCTCGCCGCTTTCTGTTAAGAGACTAAAAACTTTGCCAAACGTCCCGAGACCTCGTTCAACTTTGCTCGCGTATTCCAATGCGAATTCAATTTTATTTCTGTTTTGCCTTTATTACTTTTTCATGTTAATTTGTTAAACTTGCTGCCCATATTTTGTTTGGATCATATTATTTTTGCGCCTAAGTTTTCAAAGTTACAATGATAAATGTTGCTTTATATATATATATATATATATATATATATATATATATATATATATATATATATATACTTAGATTTTTTATTTTTATTTTTGTAATAATATTTTAAAATAACGTTTAAATTTCTGAATACATATGAGATGTAAAGTAAATTTTCGCCATTATGGCAAAAATGAGAAATATTTTACTATTTTAAAGTATAATTCCACACTTACTGGCGCAATGGTGCAGAGTCTGACTGTAAACGCGATCGGATGTGGGTTCACTTCCTCGCTCTGGTAAAGTCAAAGTGTGACGTTGAGTTCCACCGTTCCACACGCAATGTCTCGATTTCTGTGGAAAGTGAAGTACGGAGTGTCTTGATATTAGGTACTGTCTGTCTGCCCTGCTTAGCGGGAAAAGATCCCATACTTAGGATTGGAAAAAAATACCTCTACGTTATTCTTGTATTTGAAAGAGACGAAGAAAGAACGGAATGCAAGATTATGGTACATAGAAAGATATTAGAACTAGTGAATGAGGTGATATATCTGGGAAGTATGTTTAGTAGAGATGGAAGATACGAAATGGATGTGGAAAGGCGTATTGCTGCCGATAACAGGGTTAACGGTGCTCTTGCTGCATTGATGCGACGGCAAAACATCAGCGTACCTGTACGTCTTGCCCTTCACAATGCAGTACTGATACCGACGTTGTTATACGGCAGCGAAACGTGGGTGTGTCAAAAGAAGAATGAAAAAAGATGAATGCAGTAGAGATGAGATCTCTTCGTCGGATATGCGGAGTCAGTTTAGCTAACCGTATATGCAGCGAGAAGATACGCAGAATAGCAGGTGTAAGCGTGAATGTCATAGTAAGAATGAAGAAGAACGTGCTCAGGTGGTTTGGGCACGTTGAGAGAATGAGTGATGAAAGAAATTTAAGAAAGATTTATGAAGCCAAGGTGAGTGGAGCCAAGGTCGGGGGAGACCTCGGTTGACCTTCGAAAACACAGTATCGAAGATACTGGAGGAAGGTCACGTTAAAAGTATGAGAACCTCCCGAAGGGCATGCATGAAAGGGTAATGACTGTGGACGAGGCGAAAGAGGTATGCAGGGACCGTAGCGTTTGGCGATCCGCGCTCTCTGACTACCCCGCCAGGGATAAAGTGTGAAGTTAAAAAAAAGGACGAGAAAGTTCCTCTTTATAAATTTCAAATATATGATTAAATGTTGTATTGATTACTAAAAATCGAGATCAACATCTCGTCTGGCGCTCCGTTGCCTCTTACTACCCCCCTAAGGACAATCTGTAAAGCTAACTTAGTAACCCCGCACTTACCAGGAAAACAGCGTCTATAAAGAGGTCTATAATGATAGGAGACAAGGCGAAACAAATATGCAGGACTCACATGGTCGGGTCACTACGTTTTTTGACAACCCCACTGGTTGGTAGGGATAAAGCTTAAGGGATAAATCGAACCTGCACCTAAAGAAATTATAAGAACTTATACGTACAAAACCACCCAGTGACATATAATAAAAGTAATAATAATAACAATAATAAATTTATATCATCACAAACAGTATTCACAAAATAATCCTTAATATTAAGTAAGCTACAATTTCGTTCTACATCTTTTTGGAAGCCACTGTCGCCGTAGTAGGAAACCTGTATTACGGTATATAACTCTCATTAGCGCTCTCAGTAGCTCTTGACTTGGGGAATTGCTCCATACGCCATTACTCACCTCAAGTTAGATAGTTATTAACTAGTTATTTAATGTGTTATAATGTCAGGTGAATAAAGATATAGACGTCATCATGGCCCTATGGAACAGTGCATCAGTGTATACGACGTGGTTGTGGGTTCGATACCAACTAGACAGAATATAGATTTAAATAATTAATAAATAATCTTTGATTTTTGCGATTATTACACAATTTAAATTAAATAATTTTAAACGGACTAATCAGTTTCACGCTTTATGCTAAGTAGTTAGGAAAAACCTGTCATTGCCCGCTTTTAAACTGAATTTGAGTAATTCGGCGGACAACGGAGTACGGTGCGTCTTGACACTAGTTACTTCCTGTCTATCCTGCTATGCGGGATAAAAGCGTAAAGCTAAAAACAATAACAATATTTCATTATTATTTATGTCATTTCCTGATATACTGTGTTTGTTTTTCATAATATATAAGGAAGCAAGAAAGATCTCAGTTTTAGCCTATAAATTAAAAAAATATAAGCGTAATTATTCCTTCTAAATATTGATCCCAATAACACAGCGCCTGATAACAACATATAGAAATATAGCGGTAATAAAAGTTTACCAACCGTTTTTGTATGCATTAGATGAATCAGAGCTCGTTGCAAAATGTGAATTTTCCAGTCAACATGGTACGGATAGGTTGAAACTAGTTCAAGCTTTATTTTACCGAGTTTTTATTTAAGGCCATATTGGCGTAGGGTATATATAAAATGCGATATGTGGATTTGATTTCCAGGTATATATACATTGATATATTCAAATATTTCAATTTCTCCGCTTTATTAAGGAAAGGCAAATGTATCGATTTTTATACCATGTATGTAAGTAATATATATATATATATATATATATATATATATATATATATATATATATATATATATATATATATATATAAATCTTTATCCACATAGCAAAGTGGTCAAATAGTGTCAAAACACTCATTACACACATCACAACACACACATATACACACACGCACCCGCACATACACACATTCTTTACATTATACAATATACAGCGTGTTTTCGGGATGCTAAAACGAGAAACGAGTCCTGAAACCGTTTATATTATACTCAATATTTCATAGTTCGTGGAAATATGTTACATTAAAATATTTTAAAATAGCTATTCGGTTGATTTAAACTAGAATTCGTGTAAAGCGAGCAAATGTTTGATTATTTCCAACAAAACCACTCGTAAACTGCTCATAGCGTTTAGTGTTGATTTGTAAAATTATTTGCTTTATCTATAATGGTTACCTTTTAGTTTTAGAAATTGATTTTTTTTTTCTCTACTCAGCTCTGGTAAGAGAAAAATCGGAAAACAGTCAACGGAGTGTCTTTTCACTTGGTTGTATCTGCCTTGCTATGCGAGTATATATATGAGCTATAGTATGTTTTCTTTTTATATGTGTTTCCGGCCGTCGTGGTATAATAGGATAGTGTCTACGTGTAAGGCCATAGTTTCAGGTTCGATTTCCTTACAGAATAATGAATATAATAATAATTAATTATTGTTAATAAATAATTATTATCATAAAAATAATTGAATTTTATTTCTCCGCTCTAGATCTTTTAGATTTACGCTTTGTTTCCCGCATAGCAGGATAGACAGAAAGCTACTAGTGTCAAATCACTATGCACTCCGTTTTCCGCCAAATTCGAGATATTGCGTGTTCAGCGGCGGATCTCAAAGCCGCGCTTTGTCTCACCAGAGCGAGTAATTGAAAATATTTTAAATATTGTCGTGCCGTCATACATTGCTATATTTAATAACTTCAAAAGCACAAAAGACGGTTTATTCCGTTCTTGTAGTAATTTCCGGAAATCCTCTCTCATTTCTGAACGTATGGCTTAGCGGTCAGAGTGATTGGACGGTTCCCAATAGGTGTAGGTTGGAATCTTAATGCGTTCAAATGTTTATATAATTTTTAAAAAAAATAATCCTCTTGAGAAACTATTCAATATTTATAATAAATATATAACCATTATTTTATAACCAAAAATAAATTATAAAAATGCTAAAATAATAGATATTTCCAAAATGTAATGAATTGAAAGCCTCAACTGAAGTTGTAAAGACGTAAGATATAGTTTGCCCTCAAATACCCAGTCCAGCGTAAGATATTGTGAACAGAAGTGGACTACTTTGTTAAATTGACATCTTTATATAGGATTGTACTTGTGCTATATACACTTGGTCGTGCGATAAGCGTTTTATGTAAGTGGCTTTATTCCAATTTACGTATAAACGCAAATTATATTACACTTAAACAATATCAAGGTGGAGTGGGATAGTCTGAATGTAAACGCGATTGGTTATGGATTCGATTCTCACTCAGGGGTATAACTATAGGTCATTTTTGAAAAAAAACGGTAGTAGAACGCATGGCTTAGCGGTCAGAGCGTGGACGGTTTCCAAGAGGCGCAGGTTCGAATCTCGCTGCGTTCAAAAAACTGTTTTCTAATCATAAGTGTGGAATAATACTTTAAAAATAGTAAACTTACTATAGGTCATATTTAAATTATTTGAATTAAAGTGTGAAGAGTTAGTTATATAAGAGTTTGTTATAGAAAATAAATTTTAACACGGTTATATTAACTTCTAATCAAATAAAAGTATTTTTCGTTATCACTATTATAATGTCAAAACTATGTACTTTTACTTCAATAAAACGTATACAAATATGAATGAAGTGGAATTCGAACTCGTGCCTCTAATAAACCATCCAAGTGGTCTAACTGCTAAGACATGCGTTCTACATAGGGCTGCGTCAAATTTTTATACGTTTAAAAAATGTTTTATAATACTTAGTGTGGAATAATACTTAAAAATAGCAATAGTAATATAATGCATGGAAATCAGATAATGCAAATTTTGAAACTAATTTGTAAAAAAAAGCTAGTTAAAATGGCGTTGCTATTTTTTTACATTGTTAAATTGATAAATAAATACATATAGCAAATCCGAGCTAATAAAAACATTTTGTAATAATCTAGAGATTATCTTCACTATATATTTAAAAAATAAAATTTTTATATTTAAGAAATTTAATGTTTAGTAAAAAAAAATTTAAATATTTTATTATGTCAAAATACTTCTTTATAAGCCACTTCTCATCTTAAGTAAGCACGCATAACGGTAACGTGATGGAAAATGTGACGGGTTTTTACAAAATGGCGTCCCAAAAAGTGACAATTTTTTTCACTTTTCTATAATATTTCTTCGACTATTCTTTTTTACTAAACTAAGTTTAAAATTTAATTTATATGCAATTTTATGTTTAAATTTAACCTAAAACCCCGCGTATACTGTCGCAATATTCCTAAAGCGAGTTCCACGATACAGGATGTATTATATTTGCTTGCAACAAGATGCTCTTTATAAGCTTCCTAGTGACCTGATTTCTAGAGCGCAAAGCCTAAGATAAATAGCTTTTTTAAATCCTTTCACCATGAATATTATTGGATTTTTATATGAATTTCATATAAAATCCAAACCACATATAATTACACAATTTAGACACCCCGGTAAAACAAAAGGCAGCGTTGAGTTCCGCCTCATAATTTGCAATGTCTCAAATTCGAAGAGAAGGCGGAGAACTGTGTATGTTGACACTAAACTCTCTCCCGATTCCTATGTGTCTCTATAAAATTGGAGTAAATAAATATATGAAGTAAATAACTTAGAGTCAAGATCTATATTTCGCTTTTCCTCGAATTTCCCGCCGAAACAATACGTGTTCAGTGACAAAACTCAAAGTCTACTTTTACCAGAGTAAGAAAGTGATAATCATTTAAATATAATCTCCCCCGAAAATCGAACCCACAACCTATTGCATTTACAGTCAGTCGCTGTCACACTGCGTATAGGTTGCATGTAAGCAGATTCTAATACGTGATTCGACTACCACTGACGTGTCCATATATATAAAACAACATTTTCATGTGTATTTTTAATAAAGTTTAAATTATTTTAATATTGCTTTAAATAACAAAGCAGTATGTACAGTTATTTTTGTTCTCTTCAAAAACCATGTACAATATCATACAAAGGCAACTCAATAATAACAAAACGCATTTTTTCAGCTTTACGCTATATTCTGCATACAATTGTGACCAGCACTTCCACCTTAATTAAATTTATTACGTAACTCAACACCGTGCTTGTGTATTAAAAAATAAAATAATTCCACCGAATGAAATGGAACAGAAAGCAAATTTTCATATTAATTAAAAAAAACTCTACATTTCGTCTCGTGAGAAGATCAAAACCGCTAGATATAAGAACACGCTCGCCTCAGAGCTGGTAGGGACGTGACGCCCGCGCTGACTAAAACTAATTTAGACTGCACAAAAGCAGCAATTTCAAGGAAAATATTGTTCGTAGTATTGCGTCACTAGCATCTGTATGCGGTTTTGCATTCTATATAGATTTATATCAGAATAAGTTGATATTCTGGATATATATATATATATATATATATATATATATATATATATATATATATATATATATATATATATATATATATTACGCTTAAGTGGTGGATGTCAACGCGGGCCTTTGTTTTCACCAGAGCGAGGAGTTGAAAATAATTTAAATATAATCACTCCGGGATCGAACCCAGAACCGATCGCGTTTACAGTCAGACTCTGTCACACTGCGCCACGAGCGGCGGATATGGCGGAGTATGGAGTGGCTTGACACTAGGTTCTTCCTATCGACCCTGTTAACCGGGATTAAGGCGTGAAACTAAAAAAATAAATTTCTGAACCATTCAATCATTCACTTCACGCTCATTCATTCACTTTTCCATTTATCCGATAAATAGAATATTTCTATAGAAAATATTTTGTCTGTAGTGTAATAAAGCGTAGTAGAAGTGACTTCAGGTGTGCTCAGTATGGTGCAAAAGATTAACAGGCTTTTTTTATAGTCAGAGAGGAAGCAGCACTAAGCAGTCCCTACATACTCTACTATGCGCCCATCTGTAGTCTTTCAGGGGATTCTCTTGCTTTTTACATGAAACCTTCCTCTAATATCATCGATACCGTCTTATCCAAGCTCAACCGACGTATTTAAAACATTTAGTTAAAGAAGTTATAAATTAGTATGGAACAAAACAACAAAACCACGCTTGACATTTTTCTCCCTTTACCCTGGTCATTTTGACAAGGATATTCAGTTTCTAGAAATTACTGGGTTAGTTTTGAATAGTAGTAGAAAATTGCATATGCGTTCTATATGTTTTTAAACAAATTTAAAATAATAAGTAAGTATTAACAGCTTAGCAAGATTTACTTAAATTGATACAAAAAAATATTTTATTATTTTTTTAAACTTGAGGTTAGGAAATTTTTACAAAGAATTTTGTTTTAGCTTCACGCTTTTATTCCGCATAGCAGGATTAACCTAAAAAGGGCCTAGTGTCAACACACTCCGTACTTCGCTTTTCACCGTATTCAAGGCCTTGCGTGTTGAGTGGTGAAACGCGACGGCGCTCTCTGTCGTTGACAGAGCGAGGAAGTGAAAATACTTTAAATATAATCACTCCCCTGAGTGGGGATCAAACCCACAACTGATCACGTTTATAGTCAGACACTGTCGCACTGCGCCACGACCGGCCTCAAGAATTAAATTTGAAATTTTAAAAACACATAAACATTTAAGCGCAGAGAGATTCGAACCCGCGCCTCTTGGAATTCCGGCTTCGAATCCCGCTGTGCTCAAATTGTTATACGTTTTTATTTTAAAATGTGATACAGAATAAGTTAAATAGCAGTATAGAGGTAAAATAAGGTTTGTCTGATTTTACTTTGTTATTCTAAACAACGAATGCGTAAAATGTATTGGAAATTGGACAATAATACAGGAAAATGAGACTGATAAACAAAATGACAATGTTTTGGCTAAAGAATACTTAATATTAATGTTATTCAAAGAAAACAAATTGAATTTTCATGACCAGAAACAACAAAACTCATTGATTGTGGAACCGCGTATATTATGTGTATGTACTTAATACAAGTAACTTAACATAAAAGTCATTGTGGCGCAGTAGGACAGCGTTTGACTGTGAATGCCGTTGGTTGTAGGTTCGATTCTCACTTGGAGAATTTGATTATATTTGAAATGTATTTTCATTTCTGCGCTCTGATAGACAAAGCGCAGCGTTGAGTTCGTCGCTCAGCATGCTAAGTTTCAATTTAGGGCGGGGAGTGGTCAAAGTTAAGTATGTAGATAGCACGGCAGGCAGACAACCAAAAGCAATATAAAAAAAAACCTTACTCCTAACAGATACTTTATAACGCCATATGTTTAAAGGTAGGTAGATAAAACAGACTGTTTCTAAGAAGAACTTTGAAGTTGTTTTTTTTTCACAGTTTTTGTCCCGTATAGCAGGGTAAACAGAAAGCACCTAGTGTCAAGACACTCCGTGCTTCGCTTTCCACCAAATTCAAGACATTGCTTATTGAGTGGTGGAACTCAACGCCGTACTTTGTTTTACCAGAGCGAGTAAATGAAAATAATTAAAATCACTCCCTCAAGTGGGGATCGAACCCACAACCGATTGCATTTACAGTCAGACGCTAGCCCGCTGCGCCACGACCTGCCTCAAAGCCGGCCTAAAGTAGTTTTAAAAAAAAACGTTAGTTTTTGATCAGAGAGACCCTACTCCTAAACCACTTGGTTTGCCGCTTTCCTATCGAATTTAAAACATTCCGTATTGAGTAGCGGAACTCAATCCTGCGTTTTTCTTACTAGACAAGCGAAAATATAAAAATAAATTCAATATAATCCATTCTTCAGAGTTTGGACAGAACTAACAACCAGTAGCGTTTATAGTATACCACTGTTCCACTGCGTCACGACGGATACCATATCCGTTGACATTATATTTGGGGTTGACATTATATTTTAAAAAACAATAATATCATAAAATTGACACAATATTTTTTTAGGTTCACGCTGTGTAATCCCGCATGACAGGGGATCGAACCCACGATCGCGTTTACAGTCAGACGCTGTCCTTCTACGCCGACCGGCCTCAGACACTAAAACTTGAATATATATATGTGGAGATGGCTATAAACATGAAATTGTATCATTTTATGTATTCACAATGAGTATTAGCCGATTGCCCTCAGGCCTTTAGTGCCCTTATCAAAACTGTATGGGTAAGTAAATTTGACTTTGACATATCCTACTACCGTCTAAGTAAATAACAGTTGTATTAATTGGTAATATCAAGGGGAATGATCAGATAGACTTCTACACCTAAAACTATTTTTTTAACGGATGTATTATTTTCCTTCAATTTTTCCTCATTCAGAGGACATATTGTATATATTTTTTTTGTATTCTCTCAGGTGAGACATAACGTTGCGTTGAGTTCCGCCACTCAACATTTAATGTCAATGTTTGTTTTATTAGAGCTGAGAGATGTCTTATTAAATGAATCTAATCGCTTATCAATAAATATTTATAACTTTTTTCTGAAAAATCGTTCAGTACGCATTTCCAGTGAATCATTTTTGATGGCATTTGGAATACACCATCGACTTTAGATAAAAAATGAAAAATATATACACATATAAATAAAAAATCAAATACAAGATGGCTTTAAAAGCTTGTATTTTATTTATTTTTTATTTTTTCTTTTTGCACGATTAAATTTAACTTAACAATGGTTTTTCTATATACTCGCTAAATATAGCTATACAAATACAAACACGCGTGTCGAAACATATATATATATACATATGTGCATGTAGTGAGCATTCATTTACTCTCGTAATCCTATAGCAGGGCAATCCGACACGGTGGATAAATTCCTATGCCATATTTTTATGAGAGAAATAAAGACTTTTTTATGTACTACATACAGCTTCACGTTTTATCCCGCGTAGTAGGGCTGTGAGAAGAAGCGTGAAACTTAAAAAAAAATAATTATAATGATTATTCAAATGATTGCGGGTATTAAACTTTTATTTGTTTCCTTTTCTTTATGGAAAAATAAAGGCAAGGCACAAAAGTGCGAGTCTCCTGTTGGTAAGTGATCACCGCAGCCCACAGCGCCGCGTAACACCAGGGGAGCTACAGGTGTGTTGCAAGGCTTTTTATATTTTGTGTTTATATTTTTATAAATTGATTTGATATTTTCTAGCTTCACGCTTTTATCCCGCATAGCAGGGTAGACAGAAAATACCGAATATCAAGGCACTCCGTATTTCGCTTTCCACCGAATTCGAGATAACGCGTGTTGAGTAATAGAAATCAACGCCGCACTTTATCTTATCAGAACGAGGAAGTGATAATAATTTAAATATAATCACTTCCCCGAGTGGGAAATGAACCCACAACCGATCGTGTTTAGAGTTAAACGCTATCCCATTGCACCATGACATGTCTCAATATTTTTCAACCCTTTAGGTGTTTAGAAGTAATATTTTTACATCCAGATTACAATATGAGGCCGGTTGTGGCACAGTAGGACAGCGTATGACTGTAACGCGATCGGTTCTGGGTTCGATCCCCAGTCGATCGGGGGAGTGATTATATTTAAACTATTTTCACTTCTTCGCTCTGGTAAGACAAAGTGCGGCGTTAAGTTTCACCATTCAACATGCAATGTCTCGAATTAGGTGAAAAGCTAAGTACGGAGCGTTTTGACACTAGGTACTTTCTGTCTACCCTGCTACGCGGGATAAAAGCGTGAAGATAAAAAAAAATAAAAAAAATAAAGATTACAATATTACAATATTTTTTAAAAGTAAACTAATTTCCGGACCCGACATGGGCAGCGATAAAAACTGGAAAAGTCCCTAGATGGCCATGAAAGACAAGAACGGAGATATGACGTAGTTAACCCTACACCTTGTCCTTCACACTTGAAACTCGATAAAAAACATATTTTCACGCTTTTTGCCGTTTAAAATCTTGATTTTATTTTTTAGCTTCGCTTAGCTTTTATCCCGCATAGCAGGGTATACAGAAAGTACCTAGAGTCAGTCTCAGGAGTCTCGATACTTTTCGCCGAATTTGAGACATTGCACGTTGAGTGTTGGAGGTCGGCGCCGCACCTAGTCTTACCAGAGCAGGAAGTGAAAATAAATTAAATTTAATCACTCTCCCGAGGGAATGGAGCCCAAAGCCACGTCACCAGATCGACTTCTATCTAGATATTACATTACAAACGAAGATTTACGACATATCGTAGCATTTAGGTCTTGTAGTTTATAAATATTGCTATTACAAATCGTACAGGAGTATACTAATGTATTTCTTTTAAAAATGTATATAAATTATAACGCAACGGGATTTGAACTGGCACCTCTTGTTAAGTGTTCTTTTCATTAAACTATGCATTATACAATCTACATTTGGATGCATCAAAATCCTGTAGAAGATGTACAAAAGTATTATTCACACGTTTAAAGTTTTATACAATATTTAAAAATATTTACTAATCCTAAGTGTTGAATATATTAAAAAATGGGATTCAAACACGTGACCCTTGCATACTGTCAAAGCACACTGACTACTAAGCCATACGTTGCATTCAAGACATCGACAATATTACACGTCTATTGCAAAAGTTTTTAAATTATATTTCACCAAGTCGTTGTTTCAGACACGTTCCTTCCCACCACGACCATCCCTTGATCAAATATTCAAACGTTGGCCTCATGAGCATCACCAACCTGTCAAATATGAATATAATATAATTAAGGTGAAAATAACTTTAATACAGACATGATTGTGTTATTTGGCCCCTTCAAAAGTGTCAGCTAATCACAATTAAGGCGGTCCTCAGGGCTCCGCCTGTTACGCTCATTTATCATGTGCTATTTGAAATTTATACAATTTAATTGATATTAAATAATGTATTTTATGATAATAAATATAGTAAAATTTTAAGATAAATATTGTAGTTAAATCTTTGATTGTAATGACTTTTATATATTTTATATGAAACTATTTTAAACGGATTAATCGCGTATCCGTGGTCACAGAACTCCTCATGTAACTATTCAAATGTCAGGTTTCCAAAATTGTAATTTCGAATACGAAATTATACGTGATTAATCCGTTTAAAATAATTTTATTGAAAACTAAGACACTGGTAATTGCAGAGAGACATCATCACCACTTTGAGAGGTGATTTTATTTAAATTATTTTCGTTCAAATGCACTAATAAGGCAAACTGCGTGGTTAAATTGTGCTCCTTAACTCGCACTATTTTGTATTCCTACAGAAAATGAAGACCGTAGTGTTTTAAATAGGTTCTATTTTTCTATCTTGCTTTGTGAGGAAATCGAAACGAAGTATTATACGTATAATATAAGTTTTAGAAAAAAATAATTTCTGCAGTGAATATGAACCCATAAACACCATATTTAGTAACACAAATTTCTACAGTGCCACAATACCATCAACTATTGGTGGATAAAATGCATATTTTTAATAAATACGAAAATTATTCAAAAATAGATAGAAAAATAAAAAATTCAAAAGTTTGACGCTATGAGAGCGTTCTAAATAAATGTAAATATTTAAATAAAAATTGCAATACATGAATCAGAGAGCTCAATCATGGCGCGTGACATATGAAATATATATCTTTATATATGTATATGAGTGTGAGTGTGTATATATATATATATATATATATATATATATATATATATATATATATATATATATATATATTAAATAACATTAATAAATATATATTTACTATGAAAACAACAATCATCCAATCTTGGATTGATTTGATTACTTGATAATATACTGTTCCCTTTCATTCGATTCTATAAAACAATATAATCCGCTATAATATAATAATCAATAAAATATAATAATCTTATATTAGTAACAGTAATGATTATACATAATTTTTTCTCATTCAACAGTGGGAATTTTCTATAATTTTACAGAGGCCGGTCGTGGCGCAGTGGGACAGCGTCTGCCAGTGAATGTTTGATTCCCACACACACCACACAAAGGGGGAGTGTATTGATGAGTATTTAAAATAATTTCACTTCCTCGCTCTGATAAAAAGATAAAGTGCGGCGTTGAGTTCCACCACACAACACGCAATATCTCGAATTAGATGGAAAGTGAACTACAGAGTGTTTAGACACAAGGTCCTTTCTGTCTACCCTGCTATGCGGGATAAAAAGCGTGAAACAGATATTTGCAGTTTTCGTAAGCCACAGTAATGCGTGTTAATTAGCATTACATGACCTATATTTGTACACCCTTACCCTATAACGATATAGAACTTACTCGTATACGATCGTTCACGGTCCATCGCATTGACGTGGTACGTTTAACACTGTATTACCCTCTATTAATATGTCCAGTGCCTACAAACTTTTATATGACTTACAGTGCTAGTATGTTTGTGTGTCAATCTTTTACAGCTTCATGCCGTAGACAGGAAGTACCTCGGGACACGACACTCCGTACCTCGCTTTCCACTAGATTCGAGATATTGCTTGTTAAGTGGCGAAACTCAACGCCATGCGTTTGTCTTACCAGAGCAAGGAAATGAAAATTATTTAATTATAATTATTCCCACGAATGGGGATTGAACCCACAAATTGTTTTTACAGTCAGACGCTGTCCCACTGCGCCACGACCGGCCTCAAGTGTTACAATCTTAACCTACTGCTACGAAGTACTGCTGGTTAAGCTAAAAATATATATATTCTTCTACTCATAGTGCCTCTCCAACTAGGAGAGAGTGGCTAAAGTCAACTCCTCATATTTTGCCCGATCTCTGCCTAAATGGAATATCTTTCCAGCACTTTTGATTTCCGTCCATTTTCTGATATTCCTGATATAATCTAAATAGTTGGAAATCTAAGATGGCGTCTATAACAAAATGGCGAATTACGTACTTATATAGACACATGGAAAAAACAGTATTAAAAAAATAAACAGTTTATAAAAAATCATAACCCAGATATTATTTTGCACTTCTTATCCATATATTGTTACGTGAAGAAAAAATTAATCACCGATAGTGGCAGTGTTTAATTGTAAAGGCGATCGGTTGTAGGTTCGATTACCACTAGGGGAGTTATTATATTTAAATTACACTTTATCACTCGGGTAAGACAAAGTGCGGCGCGGAGTTCCGCCACTCAATTAGCAAAGTGTCGAATTTGGATGAAAGCGAAGTACGAAGTGTCCTGACACTATGTCTACTCTGCTATACGGGAAAAACGTGAAGCTAAAGTGACAAGAACAAACTCTTGAATAGATAATTTAATGCTAAAAAAACTTTGTAAGCCTTTTTACATAAATACAGAGATTATATATATGTCATTATAACATTGCGTAAAAAATAAATTAAAATAATAAAATGAAAGTAACACACATTTCTAATTTAATATATTTAACAAGCAACAAGACAATATATGTATGTACACGTCACCAAGGCAACGAGTGGTTAACGCGCCAATTGGACATCTAGTTTGTATTGACAATAATAGCAGCAAAAGCGTTCAAAATTGTTGACACAGCTAACGTGCGGATGATCTCGTACAAGAAGGAGCGAAGAAATAATAGAAGCTCCTTTTCTTACAAGTGGTATGTAGACGGCACTATCATATTACCTACAGTCGTTTTAGTTAATAGCTTACCGGCTATAAGGCTCGATCGATATCTCAAGAAGCTGTATGTTTCTTTTGGATCATTAACTACAAGCTTTTTCCCACAAAACAGGGTAGTTAGAAAGAACTGTCCTGGTTACTATACATTACCTTTGACTTTTCACCTGAATTACACATATTAATTGTTAAGTGGCGGAGATTAACACTGCGGTTTTGTCTTCGCAGAGCGATAAACCAAAACTAAATAAAATAAAATTAAAATACTGCCGCTCGTTGTGAGGCGTCAGGGGAGACATTTCTCTCATGCCTGCCGTGATAAAGACCATCTTAACTTATAAAAGATCATGGGACCTGTCGCCTTCCTCTGCGAGGCTGTGATGCTCAATAAGGATCAACCACCCGTTGCAAGAGACCTGGTCACCGGACGGCGGCATACGATAACCAGCTTGCGCCCTAATCGACCAGAGGACAGTCAGATTAAGAAAACTGATCTCCGTACAAAAAAACATATCAAAAATGACCTATATATCAGAAGTTGAACCCGCGCTTGTTGAAAATCTACCAAGATTCCAAGAAGTTTAAGCTTGGATGATTAATGGTTGATGATGAACAAAAATTTAATTTCGCAACTGTGGACTTATGTCTTAAAAAAGGGTGTCAAACCAGTGCAATTAATATTTTTTTAGCTTCACGCTTTTATCTCACATAGCCGGGTAGATAGAAAGTATCTAGTGTCAAAACACTCAGAATCAGCCGTTGTATCTAGTGTCAAAACACTCAAAATCAGCCGCTGTCACACTGCGCCACAACCGGCCTAATAAATTAAAAAAATAAAATGAATAAATTGTAACATACGAGTTTATATGGGTAATATATATTAATTAAACAATAAATATAATTTATATTTCCCTACATATCTCTTTAACTATTTCTTCTGTAAAAGATTCCATAGCCATTTCATGGCAGTGACTTAGGGATATAAGACAAAAGTTTGCTTTCACCAAAGCGTTATCTTTAGCGTCGGTAACATATAAAGGTGACAAAGTAACGTACCATTAAGTTGACGTAAAGGCTCGTTGAGTTCATATTTTACGGTTAATAATTAACTATTTAGTTAACTTAATTAGCTTTTATGGACCTTTATGTAGGGAAGAGTCATTGTATATAGTAAAGGTCAGGTGAGATTCATATCACGGTTATATTGCTTGCTTTACACGTTATGTAGCTCAGATTTTAATAAATATTTTATATCTCCGCTCTGGTGAGACAAAGTGCAGCGTTGAGCACTGCTTTTTTATATTATGTATATAGAGGCCAAACAGAATCACAGTAATAAAATACAGAGAAAATAATCCTTACAGAATTTAACTCCGCAACTGTGGATTTATCTCTTAAATAGATTTCTACCAGACAACCTGCAGAAGTAATGATATGTTAGGGTGACAAACCATTGCAATTAATATTTTTTTAGCTTCACGCTTTTGCCTCGCATGGCAATATAGACATAAAGCACCTAGTGTCATGTGAAAAGCGAAGTACGGAACACTCTGTACTTCGCTTTTCACCGAATTCGAGACATTGCAGGTTGAGTGGTAGAATTGAAGGCAAGGTAGTGAAAATAATTTAAAATATAGTCACTCCACCGAGTGGGGATCGAATCCACAACCGATCGCGTTTACAGTCAGACGCTGTCCCACTGCGCCACGAAAGCCTCAATAAATAAATAAATTAAAAAAAAATAAAAACATTACTCATTTTAATTAAAATTATATTTTAATGGGAAGTCCAAAACACTGGTGAAACTTAACAAAAATGGCCACCAAAAACGTACTTGCTAAGCCAGCACTGATGCTGCGCACATAAATTTTAATCCATGATGACGTAGCGTAAGAGATAGCAGCGGTCTGCAGACCGAAAAATTCGTACAGCATGGTGCATGAAAAATATGACATTATATATTACTGAGAAAACCTATGAAATTAGTACTAAAATTATTTTACTGGGAAATTTTTGTAAACATTGTTGCAAAAATGTCTCAGTGTGTTTTAATATGAAAGTATATATAATGATATCAGTTATTTTTGTATGTTTTTTAAGCATATTGCAATATGTAGTATTGTTAAATTAATTTCAACACTTAAATGAAATTAGTTTAATCGAGCATACTTTGGTATTGGAGAATGGATTTTGACCGTAGTTGAATATATAGTCAGAGGTAAACTGGCATACTACTGTAAAGCGTTCGAAACGGTTATTTCTTTAAATATGTATTTTCGATTATTAAAATAAAAGAGATTAATTGAGCTAAATTATTTTGTTTAAAAATTGAAATAATCGTGAAAACCATAAATATTGTAGATTGAAAAAAAAACAACTTTACTTCTTATCCTGTACAGCAGGATGATCTCAGAGACATCTCAGTGTCGCGACACTTACTTGACTACTTTCCGCATGAATTCGAGACATAATCATATAACATTCAAGTGGTGGAACATAACGCAGTACTTTGTCCTATTAAGACGTGCGAGACTTCAAATGCTAACGAATTAACAAGCAATTGCGTTTGCAGTCAAGCACCGTCTCACTACGCCATAATAGCTACTAGATACATTTAAACCTACTGTTACTTCTCTAAAAGTCAGCGATTTCACTGATTAGATTAAAAAAAATATCACTCCACTGGGTCACAGAAAATATTTGGTACCCAAAAGAACCATTCAGATGAGTTTCATAGAAAAAAAACCATCCAGATAGTTTGAAATTGATATATATAGACGAATAAGCTCAAATTAGTTTAAATTAGTTGATCCTAACAAAAAGCCATACGCTTAAACATTACAAAGACGTTTTATTTCCACAATCTTGGGTAATAGCTTAAAAACCAGACTAGCGCGATTATAATATATTAAAACAACTTGTGCGTAAAATTAAAATGTCACCAGTTTTCCTTTTATGCTGTAATCCGTATTTTTTAGCAGTCATAACCGGGATTGGTGTGCAATTTCTGAAGCTAATGGTTGCTCACTCATATAATTCAAAAGAACAGAGTGTCTTGACACTAGACTAGTCTTGACTCTACCTACCCTGCTATATGTATAAAGAACAGCAATCTTAAATTTCTTAAAGTTTCATTTTCATTGTCTCAAATATCGACTAAAACACTGTGTCCAACGAAGGAGTGCCAGAGTCAGAATGTTAACGAATTTTGACTGTGGGTTTGATTTCCGCTCAGGGCAATTGATTACATTCAAATTGATTTAATTGTTTTACTTTGATAATACAAACCGCGGCGTTGAGTTCCGCAACACAATACGCAACGTTACTGTTTTCGGCGGAAAGCAGTGAACAAAGTGTAAAGAACCCTCCCTACTATGCAGAGAAAGCATTTTTTGAAAGTCTTAAAAAAAACGATTTTTCTCAATTACATACGAAAATTTAATCTCCGTGAAAAATATCAACAAAAACTTTACTACATTAATTAAAAATAAACAGTCAAAAATACATTTTTTTTTAAATATGTAAACGAATTTATTTTTTGCTTTTACAAGAAAATCACTTTTCATATATTTTGCAACGTTTTTCTACTTTTATCGATGAAAAACACGAAATAACCCCATCGAGTAACGATTTTTAACAAAATTGTTTTAGAAATATTTAGTTAAAACCACTTTTGGAAGGTAAATCTAAAAATAAGTCCACTTTTTAGTAGTGTTTGTTCGAAATAAAGCATTTTAAGTGCTCCATAGAAAAAAAATATATATATTTTTATTTCAACATATTTCATTTAAATCTTTTCATAGTTAAAGGATGTGTGCTTTTAAATGTATTGTATAAACATTTTTTTATACAGCTATATTATTTATTATTGATTTAGACTCCGTTGTAGCGCAGTTTTAACGCAATTTCAAGTAAGTGAAGATTGTTGGTTCAAATATTAATATATTACATTACAATTTTTTTACGCTTCACGCTGTTATCCCGCTTAGCAGGATAGATAGAAAGTACCTAGTGTCAAGACACTCCGTATTTCGCTTTCCACCGAATTCGGGACATTGCGCTTTGAGTACAATACGATTGACGCCTACAAATTTGTCTTAGTAGGTTTTTATGATTTTTACTATACTAAATCTGTATTGTCTTCAGTAGTTTGGCCTGTACAATGAACAATCCTTTTTGTTATTAATTTTAGTCTAGATATATGTATAATAAGAAACGATTAATTTATCCTACTCGATCGAATTTGATCATAAGCGCGGTGTTGAGTTCCGCAACCCAAAACACAATGTTTAAGACATTCAGGTAATAAGCGATGAACAGAGAGTCAAGATTGACACTATATACTCTAACACGTTTTCAGCTTCACGCATTTTTCCGCATAACTCTTGCTATGCGGGAAAACGCGTGAAGCCAACACAAAAAAAAACAATAGTGCTTGAAATACACTATAAAATTTGTGGGCCGTTCTCGTATTTGCAACCGTTCGAACGCATAAATAAAACACCACGCCACAATACTGCTATTGGAGAACACTGGCATAATCCGCTTTCCCGTTTACGCTTCAAGGATGAACGAGCAAGAGTAATTAGAAGTACGTGAAAGACGTGTTAGGTAACAGAGTGGATTTGAAAGCTAACTTTGTAGGTCACACTAAACGTGACAAGCTGTTGGCTGTTGACTGTTCTACGAATGGAATAGGCCTTTGACATTACATGCCCTAAATTCTAACTACTTATGAAATATTTATTATGTTATGAACGATGATTTTCATTACGGATGTCAGGCGTGGCGCAGTGGGACAGCGCCTGATTGTAAATGCGATCGGCTGTGGGTTCGATTACCCTCGATGCAACGATTATATTTGAACACAAAGTGCGGCGTTGAGATTCGTCGGCCAACACGTAATGTCTCCAATTAGGCGGAAAGCGAGGAGTGTCTTGACACTAGGTACTACCATGTTATGCGAAATAAAAGCGTGGAGCTAAACTATTTTAAGAATATTTAAATTTAAAGAAAACAATTACGTCTGTTCTGATACAATCCTAATATAGATATTTCTGATTGTATGTATGTACATATGTGTGTCACGTTAATACACATACATACATACATATTGAGTATGCACAGTGCACAGTGCACAATTGCACTCCTAAAGTTTTGTCCAATTTTTTTTAATATAAAATGTATTTCACTACAGACTGATTCTGTGTCTTTTTTTCCTTATCATTTTATCTCTCTCTCATTCTCTATCTATTTATCTTTCATTTCCATATAATTATAGTCGGCTACTTAGAGCTGAGATTTATATTTACGCGAAGTTTATGGAAAAAATAAATTATCCTAGTTGTACGAGGTCCATTATATAAATTATTATTAACTTTAAATACATAAATATAAACATATTTTATTGTATTTTCAAGTAAAATTTTCAAACTCTAGACAAAGCTCTAGGAAGAGAACGTTTCCATTATTCCATATCTAATATTAGTGGGAGACCAAGTGGAGGTAGAGCAATTTAACGTAAGGCACTAGCTATTTCATTGGAACAAATCTAATTTTATTGCCGCGAGCGCGTGAACGCGAAACAGTTACTCCTTAAGTTTTATTTCTCTAGCGGCTTAGAGATAATAACTTTACATGAATGCTTTATGCCGCTAGTGTAGCTCAATGCAACCATCTCTGTCTTTTCTAGGTGTTTTTAAAACAGAGAGACAGTATCTGACTGTAAATGCGATTAGTTATGGGTTCGATTCCTAATAAATGATTATATTTAAAATATATTAATATTTCTCCGTTCTGGTATGACAAAGCGTGGCGTTGAGACTTTTATTCAACACGCAATGTCTCATTTTTCGACAGAAAGCAGTGAAAGCAGTCTTGACAATATGTGGTCTCTGGCTACCCTGATATACTTAAAGCTGCTTCTTGAGTCTAAAGAGCTTAGTACCAAGACACTCAATTGACTACTTTCCACCCTGAGTTCAGACCTTAGATGTTAGGGGTAAATTTAAGGATTTGCTTTGTTTTACCAGGACGTTGAAATGTAAATATGTTTTTTAAATAATCAAACCTTCTGATGGGAATCGAACCCATAACCAATTGCCTTTACAGTTAGATGCTGTCCTACTGTGCCATTATAGCTTCAATGGAAGATTTCACATTTTATAAATTTAAACTTAAAATATATATCTAATAATAGTTTTCTTTTCACAGGACTACATGACCTTAGTAAATGTTGCCTTTTTAAAAATTTTCCGTACGTGATAATTATTATATTAAATATTTTTTTACTCTCAATAATTAACACCAAAAACGTAACTAGAAGAAATTTATTAAACCCAAAAATATATTCGAAGGAGTGATTTTGTAGAAGTGTTTAAAGCCTTGGGCTAAAACAATATACTTAAAATTAAAAAAAAACACCACGTAACATTTCCGTTTCGTAACGTTACAGCCTACACTTGAAAACCGTTTAAAGTATATGGCCTTAAAATTGTGAAGAAGTATGAATTTTATTACCTTTATATAGGGTTTAATTTTGTTTGTAACTTCTCGTTGCTATTTCGGGCAGGCATCACGTAGGGAATGCTTCATTTTTAATTGTTATTTGTTTTCTGGCGATGAAAACATGCCACGACTCTGTTACACCATTTTAACTTGAGTTAATACTAACGTATATATATGTATGGAAAAAATATTGTATGACTAAACACGATGATCGGGTCAAATCTCAATCGAAAATTCGTTTAATAAGATCGTTGATTTTCGCGATTTTTATACATTTTAAATGAAACAATTTTAACCAAATTAATCGCGTATATTTTGGTATTCGAAAATACATTTTGGACACCTGACGTTTCGAACACTTTACAGTAGTCCGTGGTCACAGGTGAAATACGTTGTTTTAAGTCTGATGACACTCAATTTTTAATGTATTCTAAAATAACATTAATAAAATATATTTTATTATTTTATTTACAACAAATATCTTTGTCTATCTTTTGGTTAGGTTAGATTAGGTTATCTTTCTCTAACAAGGCAGAATATATAGATTCCACGACTCGCACGTAATGTCTATGTAATTTTAGTACAAACATTATGATGTGAAACAGTTTGACAACGTCTGACTGTAAACACGATCGGTTGTGGATTTGATAACTACGTGGGGGAATGATTATATTTAAATTATTTTCATTTACGCCACTCAACACGCGATGGCGATATCTCGAAGTCGGAGGAAGACGGAATACGGAGTGTCTTGACACTAAGTACTTCCCTGCTAAGTAAGATAAATGCATAAAAGCTAAAAAAATAAATAAACGGCACACTTTCATAGTAATGAAATAAAAATAAACGCTGAAATTCCATTAAAATTGAAATCTCGTGAAACAATAAGTATAATATAACAGTAACTCAATCCCAATAGTTATCTTTGCGTGAATACAATAACCGTTGAAGCTTAACGGATTTCCGGTGGCCAAGATAAAGTCAGCTAACCGTTTAACCTATATAAACAAGTGTTACTGGACTGCGTCTGATTTGTACTATAAGGCAATGCAAGACAGAGAGACGGCTTCGGACTGTAAACGCGACCGGTTGTAGGTTCGATCCCCATTCGAAGAAGAGATTATATTTAAAATTATTTTCACTTCCTCGCTCTAATAAGACAAAGTACGGCGTTGAGTTCCACCACTCAACAAGCAATGTCTCGAATTTTTTGGAAAGCGAAGTACGGAATGTCTTGACACTACGTACTTTCTGTACATTGCCATGCGGAATAAAAAGTGTGAAGCTAAAAAAACTAGAGAGAGAATAATGATTTTCATATAAACTGTCTGTTTATCTTTGTTTTTTAGGAAATAAAATGGGTTTAGGAACTTTGATTTGTGAGCTTTTCCGTTGTATTACTCTATATTATGTATATTGCCTGATTTTTTTGGTTTTCATTTTGAATGTAGTAGGTTCCTAGAAGTTGTTGATGTGAATTACCACTACCACGAGTTGTCATTATCAATTAACATATACAATCATTAAAAATCATACAATACATCTACAATAAAAGCAGCTGTAATTAAGAAACAGAACATCCAGAAAAAGCTAAACACGGAGTGTCTTGACACTAGGTACTTTCTCTCTACCCTGCAATACAAGCGTGAAGCTAAAAAATATAAAAAAAATTGCATCTGATTATAAATGAAATTGTTGCGAGATAGATTTATACAGATATTTTTTTAGCTCTTGCGAGGTAGTCACAGAGTACGAAACACCAAACGCCCGTAGCGTTTGGTGTTTCGTACTCTGTGCCTCATGTCCCTGCCTCTTTTACCTCGTCCACAGTCATTATTCTCGTCATAATGCCCTTCAGAGGGTCCTCATGTTTTTTACGTGACCTTCCTCCACTATCTTCGATACTGTATTTTTGAAGGTCAACCGAGATCTCCCCAACCTCTCGTACCACTCTCCTTTGCTTCTTCTTACCATTCTTTCATCACTCATTCTCACAACGTGCCCAAATCATCTGAGCACGTTACTCTTCATTCTTACTACGACATTCGCCCTTACACCTGTCATTCTGCGTATCTCCTTGCTGCATATACGGTCAGCTAAGCTGACTCCGCATATCCGACGAAGAGATCTCATCTCTACTGCATTCATCTTTCTTTCATTCTTCTTTTGACTCACCCACATTTCGCTACCCTATAACAACGTCGGTATTAGTACTGCATTGTGAACGGCAACACGTGCAGGTACGCTGACGTTTTGCCGTCGCATCAATGCAGCAAGAGCACCGTTAACCTTGTTATCGGCAGCAATACTCCTTTCCTTATTCACTTGTTCTAATATCTTCTTCGTCTCTTTCAAATACTAGAATCTTAGCTTTACACGCACTCAGGTTAAAATCATTACTTTCACACCCTTCTTTCAGAGTTAACTGTCAAATTACCAACTTACACGCCTATTTTACTTTCTTTCACGCCATGGAGACAGCTATTCAAAACCAAATTGAACAACCAAGCTGTTTGACACCCGACTGAATATTAAACTGAGGCGACATGCCAGCTCCTACTCGTACACAGGCTGAGTGATCTCAATAAAGAGATTTTGCAGCCTGCCACAAGGGTCTGTTCACATTGTACCGGGGCAGTATCTCCCAAAACTTCTTTCTTACAACCTGTCTGATCTGTCAAATGCCTTTTCTAAATCTACAAAAGCACAGAAAATTTTCGAGTTTACAGCCAAATACTTTTCCGTGAGCAAGCCGAAGAACAAAACCTGATCCATTGCACCCCTTTCCAGGTCTAAATCCTCCTTGGGCCTCCCATAAAAGCCTTTTGGATTTCTCTTGCATTTTTCTCGCTAGAATTTTAGCATATATTTTACTGTCCAAGCTTATCAAACTGATAGCCCTATAGCTTGCACAGTCTATCTGTGAACATTTGCCTTTATATAAATGCACGATGACTGCGCCTCGTCAATCATCGGGGACCTTTTCTGTCTTCCGTCCAGCATATTTGCATCGAAAAAAAAACAGGTCCAATATGCGCGGCCCACCATATTTGATCATCTCTGCAGTAACTCCATCTGGTCTCCTTGCCTTACCACATTTCAGGCTTCATATAACATTCTCTTACTTCGCTTTTTTAATTTAAATATTTATTATTTCAAATTTATCACCTTCGCTCTAATAAAATATAGTGCGGCGTTTAGTCTTGCCATAAATACAATGTCTTGAATGACAAAAAGTCTTGCTAGTTTCATCCATTTAGTGTTTTGACACTAGGCATTCTGACTGGCTACTCTGGTATATGTAACAATTATGAATCCACATTTTTTCACAATATAGCTAACTATATGAACTACGATACGACGTTATGCCTAACCTTCTCGCAAAATACAGTAGATATCGTTTTATAAATTTAAAAACATCAAAAAAAATTGTAACAATTAATATAAAATTAGAGTAAATAACTATTTTCAAAATATACGATATGAATACTATATTACCTTTATATTATTCCCCTACAATCATGTCAAAAGATAATTCTGTTTCTAATACTGTGTGGATTAAATATATAAGTAAGCTTTGGAAAGCTCCTTTCACTGAGATTAGACGTGTACTTTATAAATCCCACTTTAAAGGCATAAAGACTGGCACTAATAGACATGCCTAAGAACATACGAATATGTCTACGAGATTAAGGTAAAACATAAGATACATTTTGTACTAAATACTTGTATATTATAAATTATATTTATTTAAATGTCATTGAGGGTTAAAAGTCTGTTGACTGGGTGATAAAATTTTCGAAAAAATAATCACAGGTAAAATAGGCAGAAAAATTGGTAATGTAGTTTCAAGATATTTCGTTCTCATTATCCAACTTGAGAACTTTAAAACCTTTTAACGGCGGTATAATAAATATGATTATTCCTTCGAGTAAGAATAGGGCTTAAGACCAATCGCGTTTACAGTTAGATGCTGTGCCAGACTGATTTGTCTACATTGAAAACTAAACTCCTTATAGATGCAAGAAAATAGTTATTCCATAGCAATTTTATTTTATTTCAATTTTTTTTATTTTTTTTTTCTAGCTTTACGCTTTCATCCCGCATAGCAGGGTAAACAGAAAGTACCTAGTGTCAACACCGAATTCGAGACATTGCGCGTTGAGTGGTGGAACTGAACGCCTTGCTTTATCTTTACCAGAGCGAGGAAGTGAAAATAATTTAAATATAATAACTCCCCCGAGTGGGGATCGAACCCACAACCGTTCGTGTTTACAGTCGGACGCTGTTACACTGCGCTACGACCGGCATACAATTTTATTCTTATATTTTTAAATTAACATAAATATATCTATGAACCTATTGAAATAGTATAAACACCAAAAGTTAAGAGAAGTTTATCAAATATAACAGTGAATATTGCATTTAAATCTATTTAGATATTCCCGAGATTTCCAATCAAACAAACAAATTTTATATAATAAATCATAATTTTGGATTCCATTACATTGATTAATATTTCAAATAATAGTTTTTCTTATATATCTTCCATATACAGTTGACGATCAGTAACATTTTATGACATATCTAGATAAGGCGTAGAGTTCCGCCACTCAACACATAATGTCTCAAATTCGACGGGAAGAGGAGTACGGAGTGTCTTGGCACTGAGCATTTCCCCTTTACCCTGCTATGTGGGATAAAAGCGCAAAGTTGAAAAAAAAATAAGGCTACTTCACTTAGCCTTACTTAATTACTTAATGCTCAACATAGAAATTGAATATATTGTACTTGGCGCTGCATTCGTGAACTTTCAGAAACTATTTGGATGCGGTCCAATTTGTTGGAGGCCTCGAAGATACAAACCCGCTAAAACTTCGAAATGGCCAATGAATCTCCCTCTTTGATTTAATGTCTGCCAAGACTCTGATAAATATATATGGAGGAAAGAGTTATTTTGAGCTGACATATTAGCTGTATTGGATGTGGAATATTTAAGAAAAATAGTTTACTGTAGCCTACACTATAATTTCATTTTTGTTATATATAATGGTTTAGTACCCCTAGACCTCTTTGTATTTTTATTAAATTCACACTTGTTATCCCATATAAAAGGGTAGTCAGGAAGTACCTAGTGTCAAGACACTCCGTACTTCGCTTTCCACCGAATTCGAGACATTGCGCGTTGAGTGGTGGAACTCAAGGCCGCATAGTGTATTATTCTCTACAAATTAAACACGTTCTGCCATTTTGTTGCGGCGGTCATTTTATGAGACTGAACTTATAACAAAAATTTCAACTCAATTGACAAGTTGGCCAAAATAAGACTTTCACGATTACATACACAGTAACATGGAAGGTTAAATAAAAACCTTTAGAAATTATATTAACGTCTTATTCGTATTGACATTCTACGTTTTGCCACATATTTATGAAACCTAATATTTTGAGTGCATGAGCTTCTCTTAACCCGGGTAAGCTTAATAAAATTAAAACTTCCTTTCAAATGAGCTTTATTATACCCGTACTTATTATCTGACTATTAAATATAATAAAGGGAGCTTTATGCCTTTTTGACCTCAAAAAGCTTCTAGAACAAATGACTTCAAGCTCATCGTGACGTAGTAGAATTTGTTAATTTCCGGTCTAATGGAAAAAATGCAGCGTTGTGTTCCGTTTATTAAACCGTATTACCTCAATTACAATGCCTTATTTTTTACCTTCATGTTTTTATCCCGCATAGCACGGTAGAGAGGAAGTAGCGAGACTTTGTCTTGCCAGAGGGTAGAAGTGAAAATAATTGAAATTTTATCCCTTCCTCAACTGGGAAATGAACCCACAACTGATCTCATTAAAGGAATTTTCATTTGCATCTGATAAACATATCGCGGCGTTGAGTTCCGCCACTCAATACAAATGACCCGATGCTTGAGGAGAATGATAGCTCTTCCGTCAATCTCCTATATTTAGACCATATGGGTACAAAATATAAGTGCAGCACTATAACCAATCACAGAAGTCGTACATTCAATCAATTTAGTTGATTAATACAAGCCATTTCTCGTTCCCATCTGACGATGTTCAATAGATAGCAATTGTAACATCAAACCTATGTTACTGAGATTGCAATGGACGAAATTATTACTAAAGTATTCTTTGACTTTGAAATTCGCGATTTTTACATATTTTATATTTTTTTCGGCCAGTCGTAGAGCAATGGGACGGTGTCTGACTGTAAGCGCGATCGATCGGTTCGATTCCCATTTGGGGAAAATTTCCCGGCTCTGGCAAAACAAAGTGCAGCAATGAGTCCCGCCAGTCAACATGCATTTCTCAAATTCGGCGGTAAGAGGAATCCTTGAGTGTCTTGAGGAAACTACATATTTTAAAGGAAATAATTTTACACAGATTAATGGCATATATTTTAATATTCTATAGACCTGTGACCATGGAATACTATGTAGAATGGCAGTTGTAAGCGCGAATGTCATAGTAAGAATGAAGAAGAAAATGCTTAGGTGGTTTGGGCACGTTAAGAGAATGAGTGATGAAAGAATGGAAATGAAAAAGATGAAGAAAGACTTATGAAGTCAAGGTGAGTGGTACGAGAGGTCGGGGGAGACTTCTGGTGACCTTCGAAAGCACAGTATCAAAGATACTGGAGAAAGGTCACGTAAAACGCATGAACCTCTCGAAGGACATGTATGAAGAGGATAATGACTGTGGACGAGGCGAAAGTGGTATGTACGAACCGTAGCGTTTAGCGCTCCGTACTTTCTGAATACCCCGCAAGGGATAAAGCGTGAAACTAAAAAAACTACTGTAAAGTGGTCGAAATTTCGGATTTTCTAGTATATATAGTACATTCGAACACCAAAATACTATATGCGATTTAACCCTTTAAAATAATTTCGTTTAAATTTGAAAAATATTATGACAGTAGTAGTAAAAATATTATGACAGTAGTAGTATTGCATTGAAAAAGAAATTGAGTTACAGTGTTTATTATTGAAAATGATATAATGCTAAAACTCAATCAAGTTAAAGGAATACAATTTTTTTTTGGATGTATTATTTTTTGATGATTATGTAACTATGTGTAATCTACCGCAACAAAATGCCGGCTTTCTTATATAAATTTATACAACTTAACCAACATGGATATCGAAAAATGGCTTGAATAATTTAATGCACTAAAATTTTGATGAAACAAAAATTTGAAAAATGTTTGTTTAAAATCGAACCCACAACCGATCACGTTTTCAGTCAGACGCTATCCCACTGCGCCACGATCGCACTAATTATTTGCAATATAAATACACACATAAAAATATTACATTAAATTATAACAGTCATACTCAAAATTGTTCAAAATATTTGCGAGCTATTTTATCCGTGTACTAGAACCGAGCTATTGGGGAGGTTTATTATAAGCTTAAATACCAAGATATGCAGTGCTTTGCTCTAAATTTATCTCAAAGGAACAAAAGAAAGAAGATTGTCAATATTAAAATTCCAGAGTCAATACTTGATTAACATTTTTTATTGCATTTGGGTCTTTATCAAGAGAAAGAAAGAGAGAGATTCCAGATCCAACAAGTTATCTGTACAGTTCTTTTACCAATAGGGCTGAGCTTTTGGCAGTTCAAATTATTATAAATGAACTATTTTAAACGGATTAATGCTGTACATGGTATACTGACCTCGTACTATTGTAGAGTATTCGAGTTTCCAAAAATGTATTTTTGAATACCAAAATATACGCGATTAATCCGTTTAAAATAGTTTCAATATCAAACTTAAATTGTATCAAAGATGTCAATGGTAATTTTATTAAACAGTAAGAAGCAATCAACCCAACGACCTTACGTAAACGTTATAACTTAAGGCTATTTCTCACAGAGATATAAAAGCAATAGTCAAGCGGACGAAGAAATTGTACAAGGGCATAGTCATCTGCCCTAATTCAAACCATTAGAAATAACTCTGTGTTTTTTGGATATATATGCGATATATATGCGACTTGGAAAGAAAAAGCGCGGCGTTGAGTTCCACCGCTCAACAGGCAGTGGTTCGAATTGAATTGGATGGAAATCGGAATACGGAGTGTCCTGACATTAGGTACTTCCTGTCTACCTGCTATAAGGGATAAAAGTAAGCAGCTAAAAAAACTGAATAAATTTAAGATTTCAAAAACATATAAATAATTTAAAAAACAATAATAAAAGAACAAACAGAACAATAAAAGACACAGATCAGATATGCAAATGGCGCTAAAAAAAATAAAAAAAGTTAACAAATATAGCACTTGACCGTTTGAACAAACTTTGAACATTTGAACGATCACTCTCAGTACTAAACGTATAGAATCTCAGGACTCTGCACAATAATTACCTTATTTACATTACCCAAGACCCTCTCCTTACAGGTCGCGTCGGCACAAAACAAAGAGTACTAACAAAAGGAGCCTAAAACATTCTATTAATTATCCCTCGTGGAAACAAAGGGCCGACAACGGTAGCAGAAAATTTATTTCAACTTTTTAATGTTGTAATTTAATGAACGGAATTGTTAGTACAGTTTACTTGCGGCTGTTTTGTAAAACACAATTCAAATTAGTGATCTTGCCATTGATTGAATTTAGCCGAGGTTATTCGGATAGATCGATTTTATAACTACCTTGTTCTACGTTTTGACCTACTTTTGTTATTAGTTGGATATCTTAATGGAAAATTAATTTTATATTGGTGTATTAGACAAAAACACTTTCACGCTTTATTCCACTGAGCGGAGACGGTTAATTTCAATATTATGATTGGTATGTTGCGTGTAATAATTTATTTATTTTAACAATATTATAAGTACTTTAAAATTGTTAGTTAACAAGAAAAATGTCAGTTATGTCAGTCCAACGTATCACTAAGGCAGTAAGAAAACGCAGTAGTTGCTCTTTTAAAACGTAATTTGATTTCCAAGTGAACATTACCAGCTTTTAATTCCACACATTAACATTTGTATTGAGACTCTTGGACAGTATTAGATTTTTTTTCTTACTAATATGATTATTTAAGTTATTTTTTACATTATAAAATTTATTATATCATCCATCCTATATAAGAGAGCTGTTTACAGAACTGTAAACAAAAACCTATTGTAACAAATAAGTAATATTAAACGAAATATGGAGGAAACGTCTCTGGACATTTCTGGATCTCGTCCTCTGACGTTTAATGAGATTTTGTAAATTACTAGAATACATGAAGTGTTCAGGAAGTCAAACATGTTTTATTTTAATTGCAACTATTTTAACCGGATTAATCGCGTATATTATGGTATTGGAAAATATATTTTGGACACCTGACGTTACGAACACTTTACAGTAATCCGGTTAAAACAGTTTCATTTAAAATGTATAAAAATCGTGAAAATCAAAGATCTTATTATGATAATATTTACTATTTTTAAAGTGTTATTCCACACTTGGGATTAGAAAACATTTTTGAAAAAACGTATAAAAATTTTGAACGCAGCGGGATTCGAATCCGCGCCTCATCGATATCGTCCAAGCGCTCTGACCGCTAAGCCATGCGTTCTACTACCAGCTGCGTCGAAATTCTTATACTTTTTGTTACAACTTATTTATGTTGTTAGCATCTCTGTAGAGAGATTTTTATAAATTTCTACTACTTAAAAATTATTAAGAATTTCGACGCAGCTGGTAGTCGAACGCATGGCTTAACGATCAGAGCGCTTGGACGGCATCCAAGACGCACGGGTTTGAATCCTGCTGCGTTCAAAATTTTTATACGTTTTTTCAAAAATGTTATCTTATTATGTTTTATTTTAATTTTAAGCCAGAAGTTTACGTAAATTCGTGATATATTAAAATTTAATACAATATATTTAATTTCATGATGGATCAGGACAGGTTGACATTTAAAAGTTGATTATTTACAATATTTTCACTGTTATACCTCTCACTTACAAATAACTATATAATATTATCAAGTACAAGTTAACTCTAAACTTATTCTAACCAATTCGAAGCTTTTGTTTTTTTTTTAAAACATATTTCCAACAAAACTGTAATTTCTATCAGTCGAGTAGTAATTTTCCCCCTGATTTAATAAAAATAAATAATAATAAATGAAAATACCTAATTATCTGGGAGCACGGGATTGCCTTCACAAAGTCTAGCAAAAAAGCGATATTACTTTAGAATGCATAAGGACACAAATTAAATTCAAGTACTTATTATATATAATTTAATATAAACAAAATCACATTTAATATAATATTTACATATTATATTAGACTTGTTTAGTGCGATTGCCTATACAATATATTTATTTTAAACATAAAAGATTTTTAATAGATATTGATATGATTACTATAGGATATGGGACGGTTAGCTAATTGTATTGTGTAACAATTTGACAGCAAGTAGCTTAAGTAAGAATTAAATAAATTAATAACCGACTTATTCTTATTTTTTTTTTTTGCTTCACGCTTTTATCCCGCATATCAGGGTAAACAGAAAGCAACTAGTGTCAACACACTCCGTACTTCACTTTCCACCGAATTCGAGACATTGCGTGTTGAGTGGTGGAACTCAACGCCGCTCTTTGTCTTTACCAGAGCGAGTGAAAATAATTTAAATATAATCACTTCCCCGAGTGGGGATCGAACCCACAACCGATCGTGTTTACAGTCAGACGCTGTCACACTGCGCCACGACTACTTTTAAAGGTAGAAAATCAGTGTTGCAAGAGTTAAGTGAGCACCAAAGGAAAGTCTTAAAAAAACATACAACAAGTAGCTTACAACTAACTTTAAAAATAACTGAATGCTTGTTTTATAATATCGTCCAAGGCTAGGACACCGTGGTTGAAAACAATTCTTAAAACTAAAGTCCATAAACTTGAATGGGCGTAAACCGTTAAGTAATTTTTTTGCAAATATTGTTTTTCATGAGATAATTTTATTTCCGATTCTACTTTATTACTATACAAATGAATGAGGCCGGTCGTGGCGCAGTTGGACAGCATGGGACTGTAAGTGCGGCGTTGAGTTCCACCACTCAACACGCAATGTCTCGAATTTTGGGATAAGCGAAGTACGTAGTGTCTTGACACTAGGTACTTTCTGTCTACCCTGCTATGCGGAACAAAAGCTTGAAGATAAATAAAACACCAGTAACATATTGGGAGCTAAAAATAAAATTACCTGCAGAACAATTCCAAGTATTACAAAAATGTAAAACTTAAATAAAGCTAGGCCAAAACTAAGCCAAAATTTAATATAAAATGTACGAGAGGCGGAGTGGAGAATTCATATTTGTGATATTACAAGCTTTTATGCGACGTGCTTTTAGAGCTTTAAGAGTAAGGTATTCAAGTAATTGTGGATTACTGGCCCAATATGCTTTTGGACAAATGTTTTGTGTGGCAAATTTCATTTAGGTGTTTTTTTTATATTCTTCTAAACAAATTTATTTTGAATTCAAATATTAATGACTAATTTCGTTTTAGTGGCATGGGTAATGATAATTATTTCTAAGGTTTTTTTACCTTGTCGAAGTTCTGAAATATAAAAAAGTTATATATAAAGAATATTTGAATCTTTTGAAAATGTTATTTACCCACTAAATAAAACAATAAATTTTTGACTAAGTTGTTATATTGCTAATTCTTACAATACTGAGGAAATTACAGCAAACAATTTTTTTTTTAAATTCAAGTGATGTTTTAGAAAAACACAAAAAAAATATTTGAGATAAATAAATAAAACAAATTCACAAGGAACCTCTAAAAATGTCCCATATTGACAGTTTTAGTGACAGACCACAGATAAATAAATTTTATATAACTTGACATTTTTGTAGCACACCTGACATTTCCTATGTTCAAACAAAGATACGTTCCGTTTGATCTATACAAAATAACAAAGCTAGTTTTCGTCACTAAATATTGACTCGTAACATATGGAAGACGAAAGAAATACTTTTTAGACAAAAGTTACGAATGATATATAGAAAATCATTTATCCTCACCTTATGGGAAAGAGAAATTTTAATTTTAAATAAAAAAAAATATAGTAAATTTTAAAAAACATTTTTAAAAAAACGTATAAGAATTTCGACGCAGCTGGTAATAGAACGCATGGTTTAGCGGTCAGAGCGCTTGGACGGTATCCAAAGGCGCGGGTTCGAATCCCGCTGCGTTCAAATTTTTATACGTTTTTTCAAAAATGTTTTCTAATCCTAAGTGTGGAATAACACTTTAAAAATAGTAAATTTTAACAAATTTCTGCTACCCTAAGAGCATTAAAGAGTTATTTCACACTTAGGTATAGAAAACATTTTCAAAAATTTTTATAAATTTTTATACGTTTTTTCAAAAATATATCCACATTCATTAGCTTTTGACTATCGATTTTAATGGAATATTATTTATTTATTTATTTATTGGAAATAGTTACACCATCGACTTATCACTAACACATTCACTTAGCAGTAGATACAGGGTATTAAATCTAGGAGAATAAATCATTACAGGTGTTTAATTAATTAAACCTTAGTGCCATATTAAGTTATGGAAAAAATTTATTAGAAACAATATAATTTTAACTTTAAATATATAACTCCCTTCAACACCCAACGTGTCGATTTCAAATAGAAAATAAATAAACGGAGTGTTTTGACACAAGGTTCTCTGTGGGACTAAACGTAATCTTGTTTTTTAAATGTAAAAAAATTTTTTTTTTTTCTATAAAAGGATCTGAGAACTTGTATTATACAAGTTTTCTTATACCTTCACGCTTTCTTCCGCGTAGCTGTTCTAGTGGCTGATTCAACGCCGTGCTTTGTCGCACCAGAACGGAGAAATGAAAATAAATTTTAATTACAATAGTTTCCCTGAGTGAGAATCGAACCCACAACCGATCGTGTTTACAGTTAGACGGCGTCCCACTGCGCAACAATAACCACTGACTGACATACATATATAACACCAGTTTATATAAATATTGTAATTCCATGTATTTACGCCGTCCATCTCCGTTTCCGCTATATTTTATGGCATGAACGTCTCAAATCCGTTTACTTGGGTTCTCCTAACAAATAGATAACCCTCGCCCACATATTTGACATTTTGCTTTGAGTTTTATTATTGTACATATACTTTATAGTAGGTAGTAGTTGTATAGAGTAAACTATGAAAATCTTGTAATAATACTATATCTAAATTTAACAATTTTGCGACATTTGCGTCATGTTTTGTCAAAAATTATAATTTAGCTTCACACTTTCATCGTGCATAGCAGAGAAGGTCCGCTCTCTGCTTAATTAGAGATATAGCGTGTTGAGCGGCGGTACTCAACGCCGCACTTTATCTTACTCGAGCTAGGAAATGAAAATAATTTAAATATAACAATCCTCTGAATGGAAATCGAATCTACAACCGATCGCTTTTATGCTAAGACGGTGTCCCACTGCTCCACAACCGACCTCATAATTTACTAAATACTCTTATTTACTTTCATTTTTACATATAATGTAAATTATGTATAATTTTATGGCATTAAACATTTAGTAGAAAAAAACTCTAATATGTGTTATATTTTGAAAAAACGTATAAAATTTGTACGTAACGGGATTTGAACTCGCGCCTCTTAGATACCGTTCAAACGTTCTACTAGCGATGCGTTCTACTAGAACGAATGCATGGCTTAACGGTCAGGCCGCTTTTTTCTAATCCTAAAAGTCCTTATTTGAGTTTATTATTTTTAAATTGTGTGTAACACACAATTTAAAAATAATAAACTCAAATAAAATTAGCCATAACGTATAAAAGTCGACATGTCCATTGCCTAGGTCACATGTAATATAACCAATGAAAGTATTTAATAATAAAAAATGGTTTAAATTTTTTTTTTATTTTTAATTTTAAAAAGGGACTTACCGATTGACATCGTCACAGTGTACTTGAGAAGAGTTAGATTGACATAATTGTCAATTTAATACCTATATTAGAGAAAATCATTATTATCATATGAAAATCATTTATTTTTTTAATCCCTCTTACATTAAAAAGCGGTGAACAGAGTGTCTTGATATTAAGTTTTACTTTGACGACCTGAAAAACCCGAAAAAAGCTTGAAATAAATAAAAAACTAATTAATATATACTATACAATAATATTATCCTTATTCTAACAAATCTCAAATAATCCATACAAAATTATATGAAAATTATCACCAAAGCGATAGCAACATTGTCATCTAACTATATGACAAAATACGTCGCGCGTCTAAGTAATATTAGAAGGGAGATACATGTTTATGTGTGAAGCCATCTGCGATGCGGCCGGCGTAAATCTCCGCTGAGACGTTGTGGATAAATCTTCGGGATTATCAGACAGGGTTTTTGGTTTAGCAATGACTCCTTATCAATTTTATTGTGATATTTTATCTTTATATTTATATTTTGAGGCCGGTCGTAGCTCAGTGTGGCAGCGTCTGACTGTATACGCGATTGGTTGTGGGTTCGATTCCCACTCGGGGGATTGATTATATTTAAATTATTTTCACTTCCTCGCTCTGGTAAAAGACAAAGAGCGGCGTTGAGTTCCACCACTCAACACGCAATGTCTCGAATTCGGTGGAAAGTGAAGTACAGAGTGTGTTGACACTAGGTACTTTCTGTCTACCCTACTATGCGGAATGAAAGCGTGAAGCTAAAAAAAAAATATTTATATTTTCTTTAGACGGGATAGCATCTGAATATAAACGCGATTGCTTGTGGGTTCGATTCCCAATGAGAAAATTGTATTTTATTTTAAAATTATATTCATTTTTCCACTCTGGTAAGACCAAATGTAGCTTCGATTACCACTTAAGAATTAATTTCATGCAGAAAGCAGTCTTGACACTAGGTTGTCTTTTGACCACTCTTCAGCTGTGTGGTTAAAGGTGAAACTGCTTGATTAAACAAAGTGGTTATGAATTTACAGGCTTTTTAATATTTTACAATTTTTTAGATATACACTACTGACTTTGTACTTGCTACCCCGTTCCTATATTGTTCATTTCGCTGATTATTAATTTGCAATAGAATTGACTTGAATAATTTTATACTATTAAAATCTAATAAGCTAAGTTAAATTATGAATTAAAAAACACTTATTTTTTCGACTTCTTTCACGCCCTAATTCAGCTGTTGATTTCTTTTGTTGCTGTTGGGGACCAGACTCTTTATCATCAATATGTGGGTATACAAAATCCATCAACTTAGATCGTTTTGACTTTTGCTCGTTAAGCTTTTAATGTATGGTCTCTTCACCAGATTCGGGATGCTATAGTTCGTGAATTTGGTTTATACTCATCTAACTGTCTAACTCGGAAAAGAACTACCATGATTACATATTCAAGCCCATCAAGTTTTAATCTAATTTAATCTATGAGGACCAATTGACGGACACGCCCATTGAAAGCGTTTCCAGGCGTCCCGTTGACGCGTTGCCAAGGCAACGTGAATGTTACTTTATAGAAACATCTCAAATGTATGGTAATGTGTTAATTGTATTTTATTATTTAGCAGTCTGCTCGCGGCTTCGCGAGCAGTAATTGCACCATTATATTCCAATATACAAATATTTCGTTTTTTTTAAATAACCGAGAGCAATGTGTCATCACTGTCACTGACATTGATTTTTTTTTAGCTTCATGTTTTATCCCGCGTAGCAGGGTAGACAGAAAGTACCTAGTGTCAAGACACTTCGTACTTCGCTTTCCACCGACTTTGAGACATTGCGTGTTGATTGGTGGAACTCAACGCCTCTTTGTTTTACCAGAGCGAAGAAGTGAAAATAATTTAAATATAATCACTTCCTCGAGTGGGGATCGAACCCACAACCGATCACGTTACAGTCAGTCGCTGTCTCACTGCGCCACGTTCAATAAATAATACATTCATTGATACGTTCAATAAATAATACATTCATTGATACGTTCAATAAATAATGTATGAAAGAATAATTATCACGGTCGGCGACTGTGGCGAACCTGTGACCAAATTAAGTGTGAATCGGCTTTAACGAACTCAAGGTAAAAGCAACGTTTTGCTAAAGATAATATGGAGACTGCGATTTGTCTATCAACATCGTTAGAATTAAACAAAAAACACGACATTCCAAATTTTACGGATATATATTGTCGACTCGCGATCTTTATTTTTTTGTTTTATGATTCAAGTAAGGTTTTAATGGAGTCTACTGTACCTGTTAATGAAATGATTTAAATAGATTTATTAATTTATATAGCGTTCCTTCTCTATATAAACCACAGCGATGGCAGAATCTGCTTTGTTTTTATAAGTGGTACAAAATTTTTGCTTTATATGTCATTGTCATCCGCAAATATGATCGCGTTTCTAATTCTCGTATATAAATCATGATCACATGCATTATATATATATATATATATATATATATATATATATATATATATATATATATACATATATACATATATATATATATATATATATAAACTTAATTTAATTCCCAAAGTATTTTTTATATATTACAATAAAATGTGTTTGTGTGTGTATGATTGCATTTCATTTAAAAAAAACAATCCTTTTTTATTTAATTAAAAAAAAATTCCATCATATTTTTTTAGTTTTAAGCTTAAATATTAGCAATTTTTTGGGTTACCTTTACAGTGCTTATATATTCGTATCACGAATACGACAATAATAAGAACACAAAACACTTAACATTATTATAATAAGAAACATATAACAGAAACTTAACATTTGAATTAAAACAAAGAAAAAAACACGACTTCTAACATTATTGACTTTATCTTAATTGGTAGTATAGTAATATTAACTTGAATATGGAATCGTTTGTTGTATTTGTTCCCTCAACTTGAAAAAATACACACACAAAAATACACACATTAAAAAGTATATATATATATATATATATATATATATATATATATATATATACATACTTTTTTCTCTTTGTAGTGTGTCTGTATTTCATTTATTCAGACTGATTCTTGAACTAACTCATCCAACTTTTGGTGGCCAGGATTGTTTTTTAAATAATTTGTCTGCAATTTTGCAAGAGTCTTGAACGTGTTATGGTATGTTGGTATGGGCAAAATAGCTGGAGAATATCCCTTGTTCGATAAATTTGTGCATTCATTAACTTGAAAATTATTCTGATCGCTTAGTTTATCATTTTTCATAGTCAAATTAGAATAATTATTTTCTGTTGTCGGTTTTTGTAATTGCTGTACTAAGACTGGATATTTATCTAATATCTGTATCTCATTACATTCTATAGGAGCCTTTTGAATTCCTTCTAAAATATCATGGATATATATTTTATCATTGACATTGAGTTCGTTATTTATTGGCTTAACAACATACGCTGTGAGGTTATCCGTACTATAATTTTCACGTCTCTTGAATTTTTTTCCCATATTAAGTAACGATGTTGTATTTGAATTTATATCAGGTAGCAAAGATTGTTGAATTTCAGTATTCTTGTTCTTTTTTGTAATCAAGTCGATATATTCAGAGTACACCTTAGAGGATTCGTTCTCAAATATTTTTGTCTTCAAAGTTTTTATTGGAACAGATTGTATATACCTATCTATTTCATTTAACGGCTTTTCTTTTGACAAATTTGAAATGGGCACCTTTTCGGAAATTCCATTTACTGATACGTTACGTAATGGTTTTTTTCGTGTTATATTTTCTTCAACTATTGTCATCATTGACTCTTGTTGTCGTTTGGAGCTGTTTCCATCATTCATACATATTCCACCCATTGCATGTTGAAGTAACGCATTCTTTAAACAACAAGGCATTTGAGGAATATTCAGAGATACATGATTGAATTTTGAAACATTTCCATTATTCAAATATATATTATCTCTATTATCCTGGATAATATTTCTAGACAGAAATGGCGTAGCTACCACTTCCATTTTTATATTAGTTTCACTATCAACACAAATTATATCTTTATTAGGCATGCAATTATTTGAACAAGTTCTACGATGAAATAATTGTATACCTACATTTGACCTTTTGTGGCTTACTTTTGAAAGCATTAAATCTGGTGACGTTTGTTTAAAAGAACCCATTGACATCGGACAAGGTAAAATAGGTGAAGATAAACCACTAGCCTCTTGATGTTTCGTTTCTACTAAATAGTTTTTGTTATTCGTATCTCGACCTGTCACAATGTCTTTAGACACTATTTCAAATTTTTCTTTATTCTTACGAGTATTAATTTTAAGTATTTTTGGTAAATGTGAATTTTTCATCTGCTTAGTGTGTTTTTTTAAATTGCTAGTAAGTTGTTTTCTTTGAGGCTTTGGCTTTAATTTGGAAGTTTGTACTTCGATCGATATATTTTCTTTAGTTTGTGTATTGCGATTAAAATAAATGTCATTTTCAGAAGTCAGGGCAACACTGACACTGTTCGAACACTGTTGCTCACATGTATTAATAGTACTATTTGACTTTTTCATTCTTTTAACTGTATGATAAGCTTCAGCAATAGTTCTTGAGTAATTATCACGATTATCCACCAACAGTTTGCTTTCCTTAAATACATTTTTATATGAATGTCTATCAGAAGTAATATTATTGCCAGGAAGTCGTTTTACATCACAATTTTCAAATAACTCAACTTCTAGTTTTATTGTATTAATTTCTTTACTTTTGTCAGTTTTAACGTTGGTGTCACACGTGTCTATTTTGTCATAGTACATCACTTTCTCACTTGTGTTATTATCATTCATTTTTGACTTTTTTTTCCTTTTAAATATACTTGGATACCTATTACAGTCAATAAGACGTATACTGAGAGGGCAACATTGACTTAAGAGTTCAACATTTCTATCTATGTCAAAGAATGTCGCAGGTAATATAGATTGGGGTGTCCCTTTCGAGGATTGAGTGTTCATACATTCTATATCATCGTCATTAAAGTCTAAAGTTTCTTCAAGATCTTGAAAATCACCTGCAAGCAATATTTATAAATTCTTTTTTTTATGTTACGCGTTTTTTTCTCCTTTTCGTATTATTATACAAAAAAGACACACGGAAAGGAAAAATAACGCCCACCATGAAAATACATGGTATACTGGGTGGCGGAACTAAACTACGTACTATGGTTAACCGGATGGGGAAGTAAATAAAAATATTAAAATATAAACATTATTCGTAATCAATTGTATCTACGAAAACTAGAGGCAACTGTTGCAATAACTCACTTTTTCACTTTAATATGCTAGCAGAAGTGAAATAGATTAATTATATTAAAAGATAGGGTGAAAGTTAAGCTTCGTGCTTTATTCCGCACAGCAGGGTAGAGAGAGACAAGAGAAGTGTCAAGACACTCCGTTGACTACTTTCCGCCCGTAGTCGAAACATTGGGTATTGAATAGTGAACTAAACGCTGAGTGCTGTCTTAACAGAGTAGCAAAGTAAAAAATAAATTTCAAATATATACAAAACCAACTATCTATCCAATAGCCACGGTGGCGTTGTGCAGGAGTACTTTACTACATATAGTAATGATGTACGACCTGACAAGATCGTAGTGAGTTCAAATACAAAACAAGACAATATCAGAAAATTAATCATGTATTTATTTAACTAATTATAACTTTTATGCCACTGTCACTGCCCACAAATCATTTTACATAAATTGAGTTTCTGGTTCCCTATAATACTGAACCCCTACGGCCACTGAACATGCAATTTCCCGTTATCGGACGGAAAGCACTCAGCGGAGTGTCTTGACACTAGGTTGTTTCTAACCACCCTGCAATGTTTTATAAAGCCTGAAGCTGGTGCTTCGATGAAAAATCTAAGTTGTTCTACTATAGATAAATATATGAAATCTTCACCAACTACAGGAAAGATTTTCTTTTAATAACATTTCGATTTGTATCAACAAAATGCGACGTTAAGTTTCACGACAAATTTAAAAATGGATGCTTAATTTTTTTTAAAATCTAAAAATTAAATGTATGAAGTTGATTTGTCGCATATTTTACATTACATTGTTTTCACAGTTATTTACAAAAAAAACTCTTTATTTGATGTTTTATAATAAAAAAAATAAATAGCAATGGTTATTGTAAAATAAGGAACGAAATCCAGATTTACTTTAAGTTAAACAAAAAACATCATTATAATCCAACTCAATTATTATATTTCTTAACAATTCAAGTAATTTGATGACCTTTTAAAGCTCAAAGTGATTTTTTTCCTACTTTGAAGCCATCCGTAAATTACGTCAATCGTTAAGGGGGAGGGAGGGGGTTGACAAATTGTGACATTGTTTGACAACGACGGTCTTGGTTGGATCAACTGTGAAAAGTACGGGGTCTTAAAATCTAGAAATTCATGTGACGTAAGCATTTTTGTAAAAACGTTTAAAAATTTGAACGCATCGGGATTTGAACCCCTTCTATTGGAAACCGTCCCGGAGATGTCCGTAAGGAAAGTCCGAGGTGTGACATAATTTACGGACACTTTACGACAAATCACCTTCGCCAAACATGTATTAAATTAAAACTTGCCCTTAGGCTCTCTATAATACACTCTGCTTTGCTCGAAATCAAACAAACGTATTGGGTCATCCAAATATTCTTCATCAGATACATCTTCAGCCATATTTATCTGAAAATGTATCACACATGTTAATACATGTAAAAAAAACTTGTACAAAGTACGTAGTAGACGTTTTATTACGAGCGGTGGAACCTAACGCTGTTATTTGTCTATCCAGAACAAAAAAACGTCCCTCTATGGCAATCGATCCCATAACTAACGCTACAGTAAGCTAATTCCTATATAAACAATATTATGCACTTCACTCGCAAATTGCATTTGATATGTATCATTATATTAAATTGTATTAAAGCTAAATAAGTATCAACCGTCTGTTAAAAGCCTTAAGGTCTCAAAAACCTACACAAATATATCGTTGTATAGATTTTCCATCAAAGTATCTGTATAGCTATTATTATATTATATATGAAACTGTTCTACTACTCGATAAAAAACGCACAGCCGAATATATACTGGCCGAAGAAAGCTGATATTTTGTCATACAAAGTCCTGCAGTTGTGTAGTACTAAGAAAAGATTTCTGGAAATTTCTACGGAAATAAAAAGTATGCTACACTTCTAATTTCCGTAAAAATAGAAAACAGAATCAAAGTACTGGCACTAACTTGTAATACATCAAATATATTTTCCTTATAAATATATATTGCAAATATATAAATATTAAACGTTTTTTTTATGTTTACTCGTATCGCGAAACATCAAAAAGAATCGTGTCTTTATACAAACTTAATATTAGAAATATTTAACAATATTATCAAAACTAGATGTCCCGTACACTCGTTGACAACGCGTTGCCATAGTAACGTGTATGTCACTTTATATAAACGTGCATGTCAAACACATGGTAATATGTTACATTTATTTTTTTTTAATTTAATATGTTTTATGCATTATTTTAATTTAGCATTCTCCACTTCTACTACACATAAACTATAACCGTGCGAAATTTCATACATCCGCGCCATTTTCGTGAAATCACTAAGATTTAGCTTCACTTATTAATATATAGATTACGCTAATAATTAAAAATATCATAAAATAACTCAAATAATATATTATAATACATACCATTTCTATATATTGTTAATAAAATTATTTAAATATGAACATTTAGCACTGACGTCTAAAATCACACTGGAACGCTTGACACTGTCATCACGAATCTAATTAGAAAAAGCTAAGCATTTTTACAAACAAAGGTATTGCTTTGATTGCATTTCATATATTATTAAATTGTTCGCATGTATGTAGCAATTGTTGCTGCTTGCAAAAAAAAAACAATATACGATTTTTTTAATACTTTTGAATGTTGGTTTTGTTTGTACTGATTTCAAATTACTCTCAATTTTCTTCTTAAATTATTAATTCATTGATCAATAGTGTTTTGTACTTCTTTTGAAACGGATGAGATATTATGTTTTTAAAAAAAATGTTTATCATATCTTTTTTACAAAGCTAGTACAGTGTTTAAAGCTGACGAGTGAAATACTTGTGTATTTAGAAATGTGTATGCCACTTAACAAGAGTACCTATATGTAAAATACATGGTAGTATATTACTTTGTGTGTGTGCGTATGTGTGTGTGTCTGTAAATATATATAATGAGGGAAGTTTGGGCGTAGAGAGTATCTGTGATCAAAGAATAGAAGCAAAGGTAAGCGGTTTGAGAAGTCAGAAAAGACCTCGTTGATCGATGATAGATATGATATGAAGGAACGTCACATAAAAAGCATGAAGATTCTCCGAAATGTATGAAGAAGTTGATAACTGTGGGTAAACTGGTTGATAACGTGAAGCTAGTTAAAGTAATAAAATCCAACATGAAGGTATTTTTAATATAAAACGATTTGATAGAGAGGCTATGTAGTGGTTTACGGGAATATTTACCGATATATTGAAAACTGACAGGTCATATTTAAATATTTTATAATCGTAAAATATTGCTATCATTTACGTCATTTAAAACGAGATTAAATTTAAAGCAAGCATAATTTTGATTTATTTTAAGCGTTTCCGGTATATTAATTATGTTTGTGTACATATATAAATCATGCAAGTGCCATTTTGTGTTGCCTTTGGTAGGTGTATGCAGATGATTACTTAACTGATGGTTTTCGATTTGATTATTGCTTAGAGAATTGTTTGTACATAAAAAATTATAACAGGAAAGGTTTGGTTTGAATAAACATATTGAGGCATTTGTATTTTACGTCTATTAAATCATATTTATTGTTACTATCTCCCTTAATTATAAACGCTTCATCCCGCATGGTAGTTTTGACATAACCTAGTGTCAATGACATTATGTGTTGAGTGGTGAAGTAAATGTCACGATGATTGATGAGAACGGAGAGTATAACGCAAAGTATTTTATTACTATTCCTTTGAGTGGGAATGGAAACCACAACCGATCGCGTTCACAATAAGACGCTGTCACACTGCGCCAACTAAACTGACCTATATAAAATATTTATTTCTACTTTAATGGCTTGCTTTCAATATTTTATTTACATACTTATCCACATCACATTCAATTGATGGATTCACTCGAAACCTATATAACCATACAAAAAATAATTCAAATAAGCATATATCAGTGCATGAGCACTAATATATCTAAACATTTTTGAAAAAACGTATAAAAATTTTGAACGCAGCGGGATTCGAACCTGCGCCTCTTGGATACCGTCCAAGCCAAGAGACGCGGGTTCGAACACCGCTGCGTTCAAAATTAAATACGTTTTTTCAAAAATGTTTTCTAATCCTAAGTGTGGAATAACACTTTAAAAATAGTAAATCACTAATATATCTATTTAAAGCCGTAAGCTTACATCGTATACGACTTACTAATAATATAAAATTCACAATTTATTTTTCAGGTAAAGTTCTAAATATACGTAGTACAAGTTGCAAAGCGCGGCGTTGAGTTCCGCCTGTTCGTTGAGCACAATCTCAAATTCGGCGGAAAGTAGAGTACAGAGTGTTTTGGCACTAATTACTTCTTGTCTCGAGAAGATATAAAAAGTTCAGATTCACACTTTTTCCTCATAATGGGGAATGTAGAACCTTGTCGTAGAAATCGAGACCTGGCGCGTCGATGGCGACGTTCAACGCTGCACATTAAGTTATATTCGTAACAATAAATATATAAAGAGTAATCTTCTCCCAAAAAGAAGCAACAACACGCCTAATTTTTGATACCCAGAAAATATTTTAATACGCGTTAAAGGGAAAAAAACCGTCAAAAGCAGTGCAGGCATCCTAAAGAGCCTCCGTCACAGATCCAATGGGAGTTTTAAAAAGTAGGTTTTTCATTCCTTTCATGTCAGTTACCGCGAGTATTCTATCGTAATTACGATCTGACGTTGAAAGGGCAAGATAAAAGTGTGTACCGTTTTGGTATTGTGGTCCCTTTTTTATGTCATGGCAAGCTGCTTGGGCGCGTGACGTGGTGTTTTTTTTTATTTTTTTTAGGGCAAAAAACTGAAAAACGGTGTATTTTTCTATATTATATTTCGATATCTATCGATTGTAGTGGAATTTAATTTCTTTTAAGTAACTAGTAAATAGGGAATATTTTTTTTTAGCTTCACGCTTTTATCCCGCATAGCAGGGTCGACAGGACGTACCTAGCGTAAAGACACTCCGTACTTCGCTTTCCACTGAGTTCGAGATATAGCGTGTTTAGTGGTGGAACTCAACTTGCTTATATTCACTCCCCCGAGTGGGGATCGAACCCACAACCGATCGCGTTTACAGTCCGACACTGTCACACTGCGCCACGGTCGGCCTATGAGGAGAGAAGATTGACACCCGGTCATGAAGCAGTGGGATGGCGTCTGACTGTATACGTGATCAGTTATGAGTTCGATTCCTACTCAGGGGAGTAATTTTATTTAAATTGTTATCACTTTGTCTTATCAAACTTTGTCTTACCGAAGCGAGGCTTTGGTAAGACAAATTGTGGCGTTCAGTTCCAGCACTTAACACGCAATGTCTCGAATTCGTCGGAAAGCGAAATACGGAGTGTTTTCACACTAGGTATTACCCTTGACATCGTTGCAAATATATTTTTTGATATTTTTTTTTAATTTCCGCAAAAGTATTTTTTTAAAAGATTTTATTATTAATATTGTTACATGATCTGTAAGATTCATGTACTACCTACAAATGCGGTTGCACTCTTTAATTAAAGTTAGGTTTTTGCCTGTTTTTTTTTAATTTGTAATTATTGGCTGTATTGGTTATTTAAACAAATAGAAATTTTGTAAAGGAATAAAATATTAGTAAGTATGAATTAGAAACATCATCTTGTCTAATGAGACATGATGATGTTTCTAATTCATACAAAATGTTTTTTAATTCATACAAAAGTAATAATAATATTAATAATAGTATACTGTAGGTACAAAAATCGTATCTTCATATATCGCTCACAGTAACTAACGCAGAATTCTTTCATTTTTGGAATAGTTATAATATACTAGCTTTGGTTAATTTATATTATATATTTATATTATACTATATTTCATAATTATAATTATAGTAGAAAAAGCTCCAAAGCTTTTTTTTTACTATAGCTTCATACATGTCTTGACAGTCAAGACTCCGTACTCCATGTTCCATGTTGAGTAGCAAAACTCAACGCTGCGCTTTATCTTACCAGAGCGAGGAAATGGAAATAATTTGAATATAAATATTCCACTGTCCCACTGCGCCACGACTGGCCTAACACACAGTGCCACATGTTTGACATCCAAGTGGATTGTGGTATACAGTAGCCTATATAACTGTTGCTAAGGCAACGAAAATTTGACGCGCCAACAGGACATCTAGCATAGATAATTTTGCATAGTACTATGATAAAAATATACTAAAAATATTTTTTATTTCTTGGTATAGTGACGGCCATACGACAGCTTTAGTCGAGTACGTGCTATGGGCGTCCTGAGTAGGTTAAGAGCCTCTTTTATATGAACATTGAAAGGATCCAAAGTGTCCTTAGTGATAGTCGTAAACCGTTATAACTCCACGTGCATGTAAAAACGGAACGGCAATACGGAACCCTCCCAAGTGTTTATCAACCTTTGTGTATAACGACCGTATTTCTTATATTACCTTATTATATGATAAATTTGAAGCCCCATTCCGTTATTAGATGGGAATTCGAAAATTTATGTTTGACTAAATTATTATTTTGATATTAAATTTGTGAGAGATTAATCAATAAGCTAAATTTTGGGTTATTTTCTCTGTTTAAGTTTCAAAACTATTTAAGTTCATATTTAAAAAAAATATACTAGATGTATTTACTATTTTTAAAGTGTTATTCCACAGTTAGGATTAGAAAACATCTTTGAAAAAACGTATAAAACTTTTGAACGCAGCGGGATTCGAAGCGCCTCTTGGATACCGTCCAAGACGGACGGTATCCAAGAGGCGCGGGTTCGAATCCCGCTGCGTTCAAAAAAAAATTTTATACGTTTTTTCAAAGATGTATACTAGATGTTCCATTAACGTGTAAACAACACGTTGCCTTGGCAACGCGTACATTACTTTCACTTGTCAAAAAGTGTGTGTTACATTCATTATATTAATTCAATATATATTTTTTATTATTTTTACAAAAACATGATCATTCTGCATTCCTCTATATAAACTATAACTGTGACAAATTTCATACTTTTCAGTATTTTCGCGTAATTTTCGTAAAAAGGGTTTACAAAGATTTTACTTAACATATTAATATAAAAAGATACAATAATTTTAAATATATTATTATAGAATGTATATAAATTATTAAATCAAAACATTACCAATAATACTCGCTACAATTTAAAATGTTCATATGAAATCCAAAATTATGATGTCATAATTAACATTTGTATACTTAGTTTAATTATTATTGAATGGAATGGTTAATAACTAAAATTTATTTTCTACTGCATAGAAACCTCCGCATAGAAAGCCTGGAACGCTGGCAAGCGCATCAAGTCCCTCGCGGTCAGGATGTTACGCCGAGCTGACGCCTTGGAGCACCCACATCTCCAAGACATCCCTACCGAATCCTGAATCGCTGCCTCAGTTGTCGCTGGATAGCCTAAGCTGGGCCTCCCCTTGTAATCAGGAGTCTCACCCGTCTGAGTCGTGTGCCCAGGCAGCACTCGGCTCATCCCTTTTTACCCATCATATCCATGGTTGGATATGATGGGTAACAAAGACCTCATAAAGAGGTCTACCCAGGGACCCACTCATATTAGTGTGTGGCTATGGAAGCTACGGCCAGAGGGTTCTGCCCTAGCTCCGTTAGCCCTCCACTACAGTAGAGAGAAGAATATAACGACGAACTTATTTTCATTCCCCCTCTAGTAAGACAAAGTGCGGCGTTAAGATGCAAAAACTTCTTTATTCAAATTGGATCAAGGATGTACCAATAAAAAAATATATAATAACAATATATTTTAGAAACAATATTTTGAAATCAGCAATTTTTAACTTAATCAAACACTGGGAAGTGGTTTAAGTATGACTTGCAAGAACTGACCTACACTAACATACCAAAATAGCAAGTCAAATAAAAACTTATAAAAATACATTGGAAGATATCAAAATATACATACTTCATAAAAAATATATCACAACCCTGTATAATAACTTGTATATACATATAAATATATGATAACAACTGTCACATAATAAAATGATACATTTTTGACCTGATTATTTAAAATATATATTCGGAATATTATCTTGACATATAGGATTAACTAGATTATTATTATTTTTCTAATAAACATTAACATAATCTTTATACAAAATTTTTTAAAAGTGAGATATAAACCTTTCAATATGCTTATATATTCAAGACCCTTATGTATTTTTTTTGAAAAATGTAGAAATAATTGAACGCACCGAGATTCAAACCCGCGTCTAAGAAACCGTCCAAGATCTCTGACCGTTAAGCCATGCGTTGTCCTACCGGCTGCTCGAACGTCTTATACGATTTTGTTACAACGTATGCTAACAAAGTAAATTAGCGGTCAGAGAACTTGGGCAGTTTCCGAGAGGCGCGGGTTCAAATTCCGCTGCGTTGGAATTTTTATACGCTTTTTAAAAATGTTTTCTATTCCTAAGTGTTAGTAACACTTTAAAAATAGTAAGCCTTAAGTATTATTACTATAGTATATGTAAATTCTATAATATAGAGCATTTGTACAAATATATAATAAAAACGCAGCGACATACTTATATTAAATGAAAATATTATACCTTAATTAATCGCATATATGATCATGGTCACAAGTATAGTCACAAGTAAACAAATAGTAGAGAGTAGATAGTATTAGCTAATTGTTATTAGAATATCTATTAAGAAATAAATCCGATTAAACCAGTTTAAATAGTTTTCATTCAAAAAGTGCAAAAGTGGCCAATAAAAATGCAGCTACATAATATGTCGATGATAAAAATATAAAGGAATTATTGTTTATTTAATCAATACATGAAAATTACAGTATAATTAATATTTATTATTTTTAAAGTATTATTCCACACTTAGGATTAGAAAACATTTTTGAAAAAACGTATAAAAAAATTTTTCCCGTTCAAATTTTTATACGTTTTTTCAAATATGTTTACAGTATAATTTTAAAATTTATGTAATTTAATGTTTTTAACATTAAATGTTATACAGAAAGACTTAATATACATACAAAACACAAACGCTTTACCATTTCAATAAAAACCCTCTAATATATATAATATAACTAATTTACAAAATTAATAAGCTCTTTGATTTTTACGATTTTTATACATTTTAAATGAAACTATTTTAAACGGATTAATCGCGTATGTTTTGGTATTCACAAAGGTGCAGTCGGCTCACCACCACAATCTACCTGTGACCACGGACTACTGTAAAGTGTTCAAAACGTCAGGTTTCCAAAAATGTATTTTCGAATACCAAAATATACGCGATTAAAATAATTTCATTGGAAAATTTACAAAATTCTTTAAATTCATACTGATTAAATACTAAACAAAAATACAAAAATATCAAGAATATATTTAATATTAAAAATGTACAAGAAGTATATAAATAACGAATTTGGTCATAACAAAGTAATAGTTACTCTAGAGTCAGCTGGATGCAGCGTCATAGGCGTTTTCAGATCGACGTCGAATGGCGCGACGCGGTCGGAGTGTCGCGCGGGGGAGAAACGCACGTGTGGCAACAGCTTTACAAGGCAGCATTTCATTTGTATCAACGCGAATCGTTTACCTGTTGGTGATAAATAAGAGCTTTCTATAATTTTAAAAGTATGATTGCTCAGTGAGGTTGGTCAGGGGAGGAGGAGGTGGACAATTGGTTTTGGGTTCGATTCCATTCGGAAGAATGATTAGTAATTTAATGATTATGTATAAATAAATCTAAATTAATGGATAATATGAATAATTCCCGCTTTTTTGTTCTGGTAAGACAAAGTGCGGGGTTGATATCCGCCACTTAACACGCTGTGCCTTGATTTTAACTGGAAATATATTAAGAAGCAAGAAACGTTATGCACTAGCATTTCTCTGTTCGCATATAATATGATAAGTCGTTGAAAGAGTTTCGACTTTTAGTCAAAATCGTTATAACCGCTATAGTTATCCATCATAGTTGATTCTAAAAACTCTAACCCAAAACAATCAGTCTAAATTCCTTTTGCACTACTGATTTAATCAATACCCTTTTTTAAGTACCTGAAAAGCTATTTCAAACATAAATATAATACCTGAGGCCGATCGTAGTCTAGTGTGGCAGTGTCTGACTGTAAACGCTATCGGTTTTGGGTTCGATTCCCTTTCGGGAGAGTGATTATATTAAATTATTTTAACTTTCTCGCCCGCTCGCTACTTTTTACCAATCAACGTATTCGTATGTCTCGAATTCGGTAGAAAGCAAACGAAGTACCTTGACAATAAATACTTTTGACAAGAAAAGTAAAATAGTATAAATAATAATAGTATTAACTAATTCTAACCAATTCAACGATATGACTGCCCCATATATATATATATATATATATATATATATATATATATATATATATATATATATATATATATATATATATATATATATATATATATATATAGATATATATGTAAATAGCTGTGAATGTGTGCGTATATACACACACACACATGCACATACACATCATCAAATTACAATACTAAAAAACATTGCAACAGCTTCGTTTTAAATTATTAAGCATTTCAACAATTCCTCGTATTACTTATATTGTAGCAACTAACAGACATACAGACAAATATGCAACTTAAATATATACAATAAGATATATTTTGCAATAAAAAAATAGGTTAATGGGTGTTCTTGTCCTGTGTTTCAGTAACAGGTCGCTTGGGACTAGCAGATTTGCTTACGAAGAAGTTTTTTATAACCTCGCTACATACCTGTAGCGATAAGACCGATTTCATATTAGAATATGTTTATACTATATATTTTTTGTTGTAAAATTTGCTTTCTGTGGGTTTGTTTTCAAAGTATTTTTTTTATAATTTTTGTTTATTTTAAAAGGCATTGAGTGCTCTGTAAATTACAACTGTTCACGCATAAAAATAACGTTAACTTAGTTAGTAGTGTATATCAAAAACACGATAAGGTGAGTATTCATTTTATTAATTTTAAATATTTCTATAGCAATATTTATATCAATTCCGTCAATCAACTCATCAACGTCAATGTCTCGAATTCTATGAAGAGCGGAGTACGGATTGTCTTGACACTAGGTATTTTCTGTCTTGCTATGCAAGATAGCGTGAAGTTAAAAAAATGCAAAAATAAAATATTGAAAACTGCATTTAAGTCAGTTCTACTGTTTCCGAGATTAGCATGCACAAACGCAAAGACAGACACACAGACAAACAGATAAAATATTTAAAAACCTTTTTTTGGGTTCTATTATATTAATAAATGCCCCCCAACACCCAATTATATGTATAAATATCGTTCTGTATTTCCCTTTATAAACTAACTTATCCAAATATCATATTTCTTTTATAGATAAAGTAGTATGTCCATATATATTACATTACTAACAAACTCTAAATATCTAGAATTAGAACCCGTTTCTATCGGCATAGAACAAACTGCACTTAACTAAACACATTACCTAGTAATAGCTCAACTGAAGTTATATTAAGACCCAATTCCAAACATCGGGGACTTCCCCAGTTAACTAAACACCCACAATAGTACCGAGTTGCGAACTTAAATTGTATTCACGCTTTATACATAAAGCCAAATATCAAATAACTAATTGTAAATTAATGTTTTTAAATATACTTAATTGTTGATATTTTTTAAAAGAAATAGCGTCTCGACAAGTAATAACAATATATACTTTTAGGGGGTTTTTTGTATAGCAGGGCAGAAATTCAAGAGAAATTCACTGCGTGTTGAAAGCGGAAATACAAAAGTAATTTAAATTTTGATTATCATTCACCTGAGTAGTAATCGAACCTACAACGAACGTGTTAACATTAAGATAATCTTCTGTTTTTTATATATTCATATGTATGAATATATAAAAAACTATACAGATATACAGAACTAATGGGAAACGAGCAGAGACCACTTACTATGAGATAGTATAGTCACCTTCGCCCATGGACATCTACAACATTAGAGTTGTAGATACGTCGCCGGCCTTGGGGTGGAAGTGAAAGGAGAAGAGGGAAAGAATGGATGGGAAAAGGGAAAAGCTGGAATCGAACCGGAACACATCATCAGATATTTGGCGGATCATAACATCATAATAGTGGTCGCGAGCCAGTCAGAGGACTAACCTGCTACCACCTAAGTTACTGCGATACCCACCTCTTACGGGACGCTACCCAGCAGTGGAGGGAATTTTATTCTACCCCGTATCTTTACAGGGATATATAATTTACATAATTTTATTGTGGGTACATATTATACTCACCAATACAATACCTGGGCCCGTCCCCAAACGGCGCGTACACTCCGGGAGGCGGCGTCGTGTCCCATCGCGACGGATCAAACGACAACGCGTTTGCAAAATACTAAAAGGCAAATATAAAAATTATATATATATAGCATAATTAAAGAAAGTCATTTTTTGTACTGAAAAATTTAAACCAATTCATATGCAACTTCACACAAATAAAATTTAAATCAATAACCGTTACATATGACGATAATTCGTGTAACCAAACGCCAGAGTTTATCCATTTGTCGAGAATATCAATAAAGTGTAATCACATATTTACCTGTTCATCTCTATGAAGTCCTAGAGTAGGGAATACAACTATAGTATCCTTTTCAACAACTACACTACTTCCCGGTATGTGGTAATCTTTGGTGCATATACGTGGAATGGTGGGAAATGGAGGATATAGCCTTAAGGTCTCTGAAATAGATATATTAATTATTTTTGCTCCGTATTTCGCTTACTGCCGAATTCGAAACATTGCGTGTTGAGTGGTGGAACTCAACGACACACTTTACCTTATCAGAGCGAAGACGTGACAATATTTTAAATATAATCAATTCCCCGAGTGGAAATCGAACCCAGAACCGATCGTGATGCTAACAATATAAATAAGTTGTAACAATCGTTTAAGAATTTTGACGCAACTGGTAGTAAAACGCATGGCTTAGCGGTTAGAGCATTTGGACGCGAAGAGGCGCGTGTTCAAATCCTGCTGAGTTCAAATATTTATACGTTTTTTTTTCAAAAATTTTACCTACCTATTCTATTAAGTCATTTACCTACATCTCTGAAAGTAATGGACCATTAAAACTTAATAAAATTTACACTTCCCTAAGTTGAACCCAGCCCAATTCAAAAAGTATTAGATGAAGGACTTTTATTATTTGAGTAATTTGTAGATAAACATACAAACATACATTAAAGCCTAATGGATCATCATACCTAAATATTACTCTAACAATGTCACATACAACATATATATCGAACTGATAACTTCCTTATTTGAAGTCGGTTAAAACTAAATATTTCTCAACAGTGTTTTATATATTTTTAAAGTAATTTTTTTTGGTTGTAATAATCTGTGACAGAGATCTTAAAAACTTTGCACTAAAAGATGAAGAAAAAGTAAGTTTTAGTAAAAAGTTTGTAGTACCGACGAAACTTTTTAACCTTTCAGCGCTTGAACTATCGGAAACATAATGTAAAATCTTCACTTTGTTCAACTACAAAGAAAATATAATTCTTTTAAAAGTCCTTATTGGAAAGAAAATTACTCGTATTGGATAATTCAAATTTATTTTCATTTCTCCGCTATGGTAAGACAAAACGCGGCGTTGAGCTCGCCACTCAACACGTTATGTCTGAATTTCGGGCGGAAAGCAGTCAACGGAGGGTATTGGCACTAATTTGTCTCGGACGGATATGCGGGATAAAGCAGGCATTTTATATTTTCTTTGAATTTGCAATACGACGTTTAAAAAAGTTTATTATATTTTTGGTACAGCTTCACGCTGTACCAAAAATATAATAAACTTTTTTAAACGTCGTATTGCAAATTCAAAGAAAATATAAAATGACACTTGACAAACAAAACACTAAGTAGCAGTATTATACGACCTATCAGTTCTTAGTAAGTGAAAAATTTATTAAAGAGATGCCAACAACCAAGATTACTCTCAATATTCGTACACGAATTCCATGTAGCCGGATGTAAAACTCATGGCTTAGCGGTCAGAGCGTTTACACAAGAAACAACAGGTGAGGTTCGAATCCTGCTAAGTTAAAATTTTTATACAGTTTTTTTAAAAAGTATAATCCTAAATGTGAAATACTAACACTTTAGGAATAAATTAAAATAAGCTTACCCTGAATCACCATGTCCATATAAGTCAGATCTTGTAACATCTCCGAATTGAGTTTCCCATTATGTTTTCTAGTCACTTGTTCTATTTCATCCCTCAGTTTATCCTGGATGTGCTGGTGCGCCGCCAGCTCGAGGAACAGAAACGCCAGCGTTGAAGACGTAGTCTCATATCCACCCAGGAATATTATGAATGCGTTTGCTGCTATCACCATCTCCGCTACAATGTTTCCTTATTAATGACGAATTCTTAAAAAATATAAGTCTTCTACATGTTAAGGATTTTTTAACTAGTTGATGCTCCCGAATTCGTTTATCTTGACCTGGTGCTGTCATACCGCCATGTATCACCCAACTGACATTGAAACTTGGCCCCAAAATTGTACCGCCTTTGCCACATAGAGGTATTACTTATATTATTTTACGTACATATATCATGCGACAAAATCAAATCAAATATATTTTTACATTTGTTTTCTATATATGATAGGCTTTTATGTGTTTGGCCGGTTGTGACGCAGTGGGACAACGTATCTGTAAACGCGATCGGTTGTGGGTTCGATTCCCACTCGGGCGAAATGTTTATATTTAAATAATTGCCATTTCCTCACTCTGGTAATACAACGAGAGGCGTTGAGTTCCGCCGCTCAACACGCCAAATCTGGAATTCAGCGGTAAACGGAGTACATAATATCTTAACTCTAGGTACTTTTTGTCTACCCTGCTATGCGGGATAAAAGGGTGAAGCTAAATTATATAAAAAAATAACCTTACGTTTGACCGCATCAATGCATCTGTGATGTGGCCTGCGATGACAGGATTACATTTCATAATATAGACGATAGCTATTTTAGTTTTACGCATTTTCCTGTATAGCAGGTTAGAAAAATGGAGATATTGCGTGTTGAGGCGTATCTCTTTTTATACTAATTAATCATTTTAAAATCTGTATATTTGAACATCATCCGTCTGGTTAGACAAAAGGCGGCGTTAGTTACCCACACATTTTCATATTTTTAAATTGAATTGAAATATCTCAAGTAATGAAATTAGAATATTTATTTGTAAAAACGATGTTGTATTGGCAGAGATCTTAAATACAAATTCCACACTAACTATTCCGCATTGGGGCTTAATTTATATATGTATTTAGTGTAAAGATTGCATACAATCTCTACAATATATCGTAGACTTCATATTAAAAGCTATATGAAGTTTATCCAGATGGAAACATGGGAGTTGCCGGCGGCGAGCTCGATAACACGCGCCGTATTAGCGCCAGTACTCGCTTGAGGCTTTGTCAGCGCTATTTATATAAATGGAATGTGGCTCTTGAATTTAATATACATACTAATACACGATATGTAATAATGATAAAAAAATATATATATTAACTAAGTTTTGGAAAATAATTTTATTACAAAATAAGTAGGTTCACATTTTGTCTTTCATGATAGGGTAAATGAGAGACAGCCTAGTGTCAAGACTTACTCTCCATAGACAGCTTTTCACCTGAATTTGAGATGTTGCTTGTTAAAAGAAGAACTCAACATCATACTTTGCCTTACCAGAGCGAAAAATTAAAAGTTATTTAAAAAAATTCAATGCCTCAATTGAGAATCGAATCTACAACCTATTTTTTTCAAATAAACTCTGTTACAATGCGCCACGAGAGTCTCAAATATAAACGTATACTTTTTTATCAAACTAAAATACGTTTACATAGAAAAATGGGAATATAATTTCAATTAGACATTTTTTCTTAAAATTACAAATATGTATTCTTTTTTTGTTTATTTGAACGCTGACAGCTGAAGCTTTTATTTTGATTTTATTTTTTAGCTTCACGCTTTTATCCCGCCTAGCAGGGTAGACAGAAAGTACCTAGAGTCAACACACTCCGTACTACACTTTCCACCGAATTCGAGACATTGCGTGTTGGGTGGTGGAACTTAACGCCGCTCTTTGTATTTACCAGAGCGAAGAAGTGAAAATAATTTAAATATAATCACTCTCCCGAGTGGGGATCGAACAACCGATCGCGTCCACAACCGATCATATAATAAATTGATGAGTTTTATTGTATTTAAAGTTTGTTTCCTTCTATTTAGAGCTTGTTATAATTATTTTTAAATCACCACCTCTTTATCGAAGCGTAGAGAGAACTTTTATAGCAATATAAAAAAAATTATAACGTTGTTCTGTTGTACGCGCCATCTTTGTTTCCAATTTATATTTTTTCGTTACGCGCCATTTTTATTTGTTTAAACTTTATTAAAACAATTACTGTAAAGTTGTAAATAATGGATTCATAAAATATTTTCACTTATCATGTCTGTACACAAATACACAAGCACACACACACGCACACAAGCCCACTCGCATACTAACACACTCAAACACGCACACACACACACATACAAACAATAATTAAAATTATATTCAAGCAAAATGTATAATCAAAATTAACTTAACGTATGAACGTTATACGAGAAACCCATATACTAACGAATAATAGAAACTTTGCGTCGACAATATTAACATTTCATACAATTTCATACAAGCGATGTCATCTTTAAATGTAACTTTTATTAATGTAACGCTAGCGGCAATCCAAGTTTCAATATTTTGTATCACTTAGCAAGATTGATATCAATGTACTAGTTAATATTATGTCAATTTTGTTTAACCCTTTTAGAAGTAAACCTTTAGTTAAACTACTGTTTAAGAAGAAAAAAAACAAAAAATTGTTTAAAATATTTTTTTAACCTGTTGTCATGAATCTTTAAATTTAAAAAGGATAAGCTTGTATATGTCACAGATATAGCTAGTTTTTAGATAAAACGCGTTTTCCCCAATTAGAACTAAATGGCTTGGTGAAAACTAGAATTACCTGACGCTCAAAATTTAATATTGATAAAACTGGTTCTTGCTAAAGAAAACGAGTTGTTATAAACCTAGACTAGCTTTTAGTCAAAGTGCATAATCCTTTAGTCTGATTGCTTGAATATATTATGGGAAAAAAAGGAAAGAGTAGGTTAGCTTTAGTATTTCAAAGTCAACTAACTACGTAATATATCAGTGGTAAATAGATTTGACTAGATATTTATTTTTTAAGCAAAGGAATTAGTAAAAACTAATAGTAACTAGCAAAAACGAGTTCTATCTATAATCGGATTGCAACTGTATTTATGTATAGTAAATTATACATAGTTTACAAACGAACGTAACAGACGAAGAAAGCTTAATACCAAAATATACCGTTGTTCCGTTGTTTAAATTCGAGACCGTCCATCTAGATTAACAAAATTCAACGCCGCGTAATGTACAGTGAAGATCAAACCCACAACCACCATTTAGCGTTTTACAGTCATATGTGGCTCTACTGCGCCACAATGGCTTTTTTCTATATTTAAATACTTACTAATTTTAACATCGTTGTCCTTATCTTGATTATTATTATTTTTATCGTCGCCTTGCAACGCAACCATCATGTCTATGAAATCTCCACGTTTCTCTTGGACGCCTGGAAATATATATTTTCAAATTAATATATACTCAATAATATTAATAATTAAGGTATTTATTTATTAAGGTTATATTTTAAGTACGCAGCGGCAAAAACGAAGTGCGGCATTAAATTCCGCGGCTCTCAATGTACCCAATTTGGGTGGCAAGTGGAGAACGCTCTCCGTTCTCCACTTGCCACCCAAATTGTTCTTGACATTAGTTTAGGACTGCTATTGAAGAAAAAGCTTGAAACTTCAAAAAATTTTATAAATTCCTATACAAGACTCTCTCTCTTTCTCTCTCTCTCTCTCTCTCTCTATATATATATATATATATATATATATATATATATATACACACAGAGATTAAAATAAGATAATACCTGTCAAATATGACATACATATTTGTTCTTTTAAAAATTTTAAAAAGTACTTTATTAAGACAATCTCTACACCAAACAATTCTATATAAACTTGAGCACTTCGTCTTTTTGCTTCTTGCAGTGCGAGAAATCGTTTCTCAAAGACGCCTTTACCACAAAATCAACCTTGCTTAAAATGTATTGTATATATATCGAAAAAGCTTGGCCCCAACTAAGATTAGACAGTCAATAGGGACAGGATATAGCTTATCTAGAAAGTTTCTACGTACGCAATCCAATTCTACTAGTAACACTCAAATGTACTTATTTTTTTTTCCATTCACATGTCACTTAATGGCGTGACGCAGTGGGGTAGTGGCTGACTACAAACAAGATTGTTTGTGGGTTAGATTCCCATAATGAAAATTTAATTATTCCCATACGTAGAATAATTATATTTTCATTTCCTTATATATTACCATTATATTAGTTATATTATTTTATTATTTGTTTTTAGCTTCACGCTTTTTATACCGCATAACAGCTTCGCTTTCCACCGAATTCGAGACATAACGTGTTGAGTGGTGGATGTCCACGCCGCACTTTATCTTAACAGAGCGAGGAAATCAAAATAGTTTAAATATAATCCCTCCCCCAAGTGGAGATCGAACCTACAACCGATCGCGTTTACAGACAGACGCTGTCACACTTCACCACGACCAGCCTCAAGATTAATTTAATATGTCTAAAAAATCAATAAGAAATACAAAGGAACGTACTTAGGTACGTCCCTAGGGACGTCTCAATTTCAAACATTTATCCTAAGTAGTGTGCCACAAAACAAATATTTAATTTACACATACCCTACAACAGTACAAATGATCTAACAGAGTTACTCACAATCTAATATAGTCCATTAGAAACTAAGACAGAAACTAAATTGGTCCACCAACGATCCAATTTAATTGAGTTATTCAAATACCACTTGCAATCAACTGATCGTTTTGTACTATTTCTTACCTTTTATATTGTTTTATTTATTTTAGTTACTTATTTTAAAACTAGTTAGTGCCAGTAAATTCTTTTCGTTTCCTTTATATCCCATGTCATCCATTTTTTTTTAAATTTTAAGCAGCTTCGACCATAAAACACAATTTTATTTTCCTACGCGCAATAGTTTCTTTTGTGCGTTGTCTGTTAGTTACACAGAAAAAACGGTAGAAGAAAAAACGGTAGCGATCGACACATTCAAGTTCTTACTTAGATTTTACTTCATTTTTAAATTGTTTACTTGCACATAATATAAAAGGATATATTTGAAGGCTCCACTTTGTACGATTAACATAAAATTAAACATGAAAATACATTATAGTCATAAAAACATACGGCATACTATACATTAATACAGTCTTTTGTGTTAGATGATATCAATCGCTTTAATTGGAACACAGTATATATTTTTACAAAGTTATTTTAATTTACTTAAAACATACACACATTAAAGTGATTTTGGGTTGACATCGTTTACGCATTTACCATAAGGGTATTTTTCCACAGGATCCCTGATTTCTTGTTTCCCCCAAAAGGACCATATCTCAATCAATCTCTAAGATTTTATTTTACTATGTTTACAGTGTTATCCCACACTTAGAATTAGAAAACATTTTTAAAAAACGTATAAAAATTTGAACGCAGAGGGATTCGAACCCGCGCCTCTTGGAAACTGTCCAAGCGCTCTGACCTGTAAGCCATGCGTTCTAGTATCTGCTGCGTCGAAATTCTAATAACTTTTTTGGTACAACTTGTTTACGTTGCTAGTATCTCTATAGAAAGATTTTTACTCACTCATAGCTTAGCGAACAGAGCGCTTGGACGGTTTCCAAGAGCGCGGGTTCCAACCACACTGCGCTCAATTTTTATACCTTTTTTAAAAACGTCTGAAAGTTGTTGTTCTGTCCAATTAGGCCACAAATTCACAGTATTTTCTTATCATAAAAGTCACAATGTGAAGATAATCCGATTTCTAGGAAATTATTGAGCTTCTTAACTAATAAAAGCGTGTTTAAAATGACTTATTTGAAAAATTTATCTTTGAAAATTTATTAATAACTCATTATATTAAATTATAAATAACAAAACTTACTCTTTTACTATGTTTAAAATGTTGTTCCACACATTGCTTTTTTTTAAACTATCTTATTTGTGAATTAAAATCAAACAAATATAAGCACTAGTTACAAATGAAATAAAACAATACCATAGTAATAAGTAGTAATTTTGATATAAAATGCAGTTTCCGAGCAAATAACGGTCGGATCGCACGAAACAAGGCGGAGCTCGGAGGCTTGATTGCGAAACGTAATTGCGTTACTCAATTATCCACTTGCTGGTCCGATCCACTATCTTACTTTGTTCAAAATGATACTGTTTTGTATGGAATGAAAGATGTGAATTGAATTACTATAAAGTATATATGGAATTTAATTTCTTTGCATCTTAAATTTACAATTCTGATATAAAAATAGTCTCATGTTATTCCTTATGTACTGAGCTATCAGTTAGTGAAAATCCCAACAAAATCAGCCCAGCCGTTTCAGAGATTAGTCAAAACAAACAGATAGATAGATGAAAACTGTAAAAAGTATTATTTTAGCATATATATGTTTATTTTGGTATAAATAAAGTTTTTCTTTAATATTACAAAGTTCGCTTATTTTTAATTGTATATATTATAATTTATTTGTAAATGTCAAATATATGATAGAATATGTATTAATATCTGTATACAAGAATTTATACTTAATGGAAAAAATTTCGACCTGTTTTACCAAAAATAGATACAAGGAATTAGGAAGTAGGTATAGTTATTTTTTATAAAATAAACATAACACATACCACCATGCATTTGATACACACTTGTAAAAAAAGAGATATACATGTTGCTAGGGTTACCTACAGGTAAGGTACCTTACAGGTAAGGTTATTTTACCTGCAGCTCAGACTTCTAGTGCTTTTCTTCTTTGATTTATATGTTAATATCTTATTATAAAACTAGGACTTTAACTTGCTCTTTATATAACGCTTCTGCCAGGTTATTATAAGAAGAATGCACCCTAGTGAAGTGTAATATATGTAAATATAATGTCAATGGATCCGGACACGTGTGCAAATTTTTAATCAAATCAGGTAATAGAAATTGACATTTTATACGTTTGTTACAATTTATTTATGTTGTTAGCATTTTGTAGTTGTGGCAAACGTATAAAAATATCGACGCAGCTGGTAGTAGAACGCATGGCTTAGCGTTCAGAACGATTGGACGGTATCCCAGGGGCGCGGGTTCGAATTCCCCTGCGTTCAAATTTTTATACGTTTTTTCAAAAATGTTTTCTAATCCTTAGTATGGAATAACACTTTAAAAATAGTTAATATTAAAATAGATCTAGTCGATCTTATTTTAATGTTGATTACCAGAAGTGCTTCAAAAGTATGATTTTTTTTGTGATTTTAAATAATTTATAACACTATAAAAGTAACACGCTCTTCATAACAATATTAATGGAAACAATTATTTCTCACGAGCGCTATGCGTATTACGGTAATTTAATATTTATTATATTTGCGTAACAATTGAAAGTACTTGAATGTATTGCTTAATTAAATTGTTATGAGCCGCTGGCTCAGTGGAAGTATCCATCGTAAATAAGTAAAGTATTCTAATAACTACTATAAACTCAGTTTCAAGCTATGGAAAAAACAGCCTCATACTTTAAAACATATAACAGTGTGGTTAGAGAGAACCAGAGACTCCATTGATTGATTACCGCTCAAGCCGTTGTATTATGAGTGGTGAACTATCCCGCTTTGTCTTACCAGATAAGAAAAATAAAAATTAATTTTAATAGCAATCATTTCTGCAAGTAAGAATCGAACTCACAACCAATCGCGTTTACAGTGCACCACTGCGCTATGAGAGTAATGAAAAAGTAAGAAAAAAATTAAACCTAAAACAGACAGTTACATGAACTAAAATATTTTATATTGCATCGTGGTTGATTTAAAATATTTTTTTTTATATGGGATACTGTGACCAACGCTACTGACGGGTTTGTATTACAACTAAAACACTAAAATACAATGAATATGATTCAACACCAAAGACACTTTCTTTATCTTTTTTCTTATATATTTTTAGCTTTACCTACATATAGGTAAATCTAACTTTACCTATATATGGATATAGAAAATTATATAGAAAATTCTTACAATACGATCCCACTCAGGGGAGTGATTATATTTAAAATTACTTTCACTTCCTCGCTCTGGAAAGAAAAAGTGCGGCGTTGAGTTCGACCACTCAACACGTAATGTCTCGAATTCGGTGGACAGCGAAGTACGGAGTGTCTTGACACTAGGTACTTTCTGTCTACCCTGCTATGTGGGATAAAAAGCGTGAAGGTAAAAAGATAGACTTTCAAAGGTCGCATGAGGTAACACAACAAGAAAGATTAAAATTTATACTTTTAGCTTAATATTTATATTAATTTTCAATACATATTATAAGACTCACCTTTCTCTCTGTCCTTTATAACATTAGATACGATATTATAGAAAAAATCATGTGTTTTCTTCGGTATAATTCGCATTTTAAAAAATAACACAAACGCCGGCCACAGGTGACGCATTGTTCTGAAAAAAAAAAAGAAAATTAATTCCATCAACCGTTCAATCATTCAATAACCACAACAAAAAAACTCGCATTATCAACTATGTAGTTAACGATTTGTAATCAACTACGGAAATTTAAAAGGATCTAAGTTATTAAGCGTTATTTATATGTTCTTTTTGGCATTTTTAGTGCAATACAGGGATAATTGTGGTTGTGTAAATAGCTAGCTGAGGCCGGTTGTGGCGCAGTGGGACAGTGTCCGACTGTAAACGCGATTGGTTGTGAGTTAGATTCCGACTCGGGGGAATGAATATGTTTAATTTATTTCACACGGTACGGCTACGGTAAGGCAAAGAGCGGCGTTGAGTTTTGCCACTCCAAACGCAATTTCTTAAATTCGTCGGGAAGCGGAGTACGGAGTGTCTTGACACTAAGTACTTTCTGTCTACCCTGCTATGCGGTATATAAGAGTAAAGCTACAAAAAAATAACTTACTTAGAATTAATCAGAATTATTATATTGCACAATATTTAACTAGTTACATGTAAGATTAAGGAATTTTAAAATCTATAAATATGGAATTAGAGTAGATAATAAAAACAGCTTCAAATCCTTATCCCGCGTAGCAGGGAAATTAGAGAAAATCTAGTGTCAAGACACTCTATTGACTGTTTGTATATTAATGCACAATTAATTAATTTCGTTTATGATTTAGACTTGTTTAATAACAATGGTTTCAAGACATGAAAGATTTAGAAAGTAATAGAGACAAAGCTCGGCGTTGAGTTCCGCCACTTAACGCGCAAAGTCTTCAAAGTGTTGACACTAGGTACTCTCTGTCTACACTACTATGCCGAATAAAAAATTTAAAACATCTTTATCCCGCTATCATAACAAGAAAGTCAAAGCCAACCTAGTGTCAAGACACTCTGTTGACTGCTTCCAAAAAAGAGAGTAGGTAATAAGTTAAGGTAATTTAAGAGGTTAATTGTTATAATAATAGTAATAATATGAAAAAAATATCAACATTTTACCTACACATTTATATTCATTTATTTATTTATACAAAAGCCCTTAACAACTTGTTATATAAAACTACTTATAGTTCAAATATATTATAGTGTTTATTTTTATATAAAGCTGTCCCGATTAGCAGGGTAGACAGAATGTAACTAGTGTCAAGACACTCCGTACGCTTTTAACTGAATTCAAGACTTTGCAGTGGTGGAACTCAACGCCGTACTTTCTCTTTTACCGAGGAAGCGAGGAAATGAAAATAATTTAAGTATAATCACTCCCTCCTTTGGGGATCGAACCCACAACCGATCGCGTTAACAATCAGACGTTGTCCCACTGCGCCACGACCGACCTAAAAATTTATTTTTATAATTTAATGTATTTATAACGTATTCTTATAAAAAAAACACAAGTTTATTACTCAACTAACTTATACAACTACCTCCAACCATATTTTCCTTAGTAATAAAATAAGAGTACATACTCACTTTTCGAATATATTGGAGAACGATATTTCGTAGAAGGCTCCTAAGGCGACCGCGAAGGGATCGTTAGGATTATCCATAACATGGCTCTTGACACCGAAAGCGCAAGGCACTATCGCATCCGCCGTATAACCACCTATAAGCGTGTCCGAATCTACTACTAAACTATTTACACATTTGTCTATCTGTTTGTTTGTTGAATATTCTTTGTTATTTGTTTTAGTATTATATAACATGTTTTGTATGTGCACAACGAAGTTGTTTGCGGTGTTCTCGATTAGTGAAAACATGCCTTTTAGTTTGATGGGTCTGGAATTAAAAGAATAAATATATTAATTATATATAACATTGAGCCTTCATGGCGCTGTGAAACAGGGTTTGTAAATACAATTGGTTATGGGTTTAATTCTCACTTGGGAGAATGATTGAAAAAAATGCTTATTTCTGATAGGACAAAGCGCAGCGTTGAGTTTCGCCACTCAGCACGTAAAGTCTTGATTTCGGACGGCAAACAGTCAACAGAGTGATTTGACACTATATTGTCTCTGGTACTGGTCTCTGGACACTATATTAAAGTATATATCTATATTACTACGAATTTAATAAAAAAACATTTTTTTATCTACTAAGAAGTAAAAAAATTGACGTTCTTAATCTGGATAAAAAATGTACAATGAAAATATTTTTTATAAAATATTAAACATTGCAAATATAAAGAATCATCCTAACACCTTTTCCCTATATCAGGGTAAATATAATTGTTGTGCAATCTAGGTATATATATGCTAACTCAGAAAATGCCAGAGTCATTTTTATAGATATTATTCTAATTTAGACACAGGTAGGTGCTCCTAAGTAATTATAAAGTACATTAATTAGCTACATTCCGCCTGCGGCTTGGCAAGCACTCGTAGTTCCAATTAGTTAATAGCCGCGTGACATGACTCCCGCTTTAAGACCAATATTTTATGGAAATCTTAAGACTTTAATTTCGAATTAATTATTAAGCGATTATTTATTTACAAAAAGCAGCTTTACGCTTTATCTCGCTTAGCAGGGAAGTCAACGACAACCTTGTGTTAAGACACTCCGTGGCCTGCTCCGCTCGAAACCGAGATATTGCGTGGAACGAACGCCGCGCTTTAACATTTTCGGGATTCCAACCCGCGTTCTACTACCAGCTGCGTCGAAATTCTTATGCGTTTCATATTCAACTGATAGTAGAACGCGTGGCTGAGGGGTCAGAGCGCTTGGACGGTATCTGAGAGGCGCGGGTACAAATCCCGCTGCGTTCAAATTTTTATACGTATTTTAAAAATGTTTTCCATTCCTAAGTGTGGAATAATACTTTAAAAATAAAATACTCGTAAGGTTCCTATGAATACAATCCTCGCTTTGAAGGAATGTTCCTGTTTTAAATATTATCACTATCCCAATCTTGCAGCTTATACATAAGTGTTTAGTTAGTCTCTTTATTTAAATCCAATAATCACCAAATGGGAAACACCTGGCAATATATTAATATATTTTTTCTTTTTTTTAGCTTCACGCTTTTTATCCCGCATAGCAGGGGAAGACAGAAAGAACATAGTGTCAAGACTCTCCGTATTTCGCTTTCCACCAAATTCAAGGCACTATGTGTTGAGTGGTGGACCTCAACGCCGCACTTTGTCTTACTAGAACGAGGAAGTGAAAATAATTTTAAATTTAATCACTGCCCCGAGTGGCGATCGAACCCACAATCGATCGCGTTTAGAGTCAGACGCTGTCCCACTGTGCATGACCGACCTCAATACATTAATATTACTAGTATTTCTTAGTCGAGTTTCCATAACAATTTCAAGAAACGCTCTCTTAGTACTTCCCCACACTCTCCAAGGAACGTACCAAATTTTACTACGCTCAGTACCTATTTTTTAGTAATTCAGACCGATATTTAGAAATAAATAAACAAATATTTACATCTAAATAAAATCGAACCTACTAGCATGACCTGATGGAATGGATGAATGTCACTGCTCCAGATGTGATAAAAGCGTGAACATATTTAATTACAAATACTGATACATTGAGGAAGTAGTAAAATAATATTTCCTATATTTAAATTATACGTTTTATTGTGGTAATAAAAAAATATTTTAGTTTAAATGTGTTAATTTCCAAAATCGATGAAATTTTGTATGGCGATATTTGAGGGTCTTGGGAGGAACATAACCTACTTTACCCTCTTATTTTTTCCATGAATTTCATTGTTTATATTATGTTGACGGCGCGTGCAAATTTCGAGTATTTGATAAATACAATTATAAGCAGTATATCTTTTCAGGCTTTTCTCGCTAAGCAGGGTAAACCGTGACAACCACACGATAAGACGGCCATTGTTCCGTCGCTTTAGTGCTCTAGCGTAACTCAACGTCGCACGTTTTCTTAAAAGAGCGGAGAAATGAAAACAATTTGAATATAACAACTCCATATGTGGATCAAACCCAAAACCATATCACTTAAGGTGCATTGCGCCACGATGGTCTTACCCTTTACAATAATTAGTTATTTATTAAATAAGATTGATTAAGATACTATCAGTGTCCTAATTAGTTAAGCAATTAAACAAAAAGATTTACCTATAAATAACTCAACTATGTCTAAAATATTTAAAATAAACTAAAAACGTACATGTATACATATAATAAAGAAAGTACTCACGAGAATATCGGCGATATCTTCGCCCTTAGCCGTTTCCATTCATTCCCTCGTAAATACAGAACGGACTCCGCCAAAGGGTCTAGCTCCTTGTCAAAGTAGAAACCTCTATCCGTGAAATACATGAAGTCGTTCACACACACTCGTTTTATAAGTTCAGGGTCACATATAACGAGTGTGCGCCGGTAGAATTGGTGTATCCCTGTAAAAAAAAATATTTTATTTATTAAACATTACTGAGACCGGTCGTTGTGTAAGACAGCGTCTGATTGTAAGCGCGATCGGTTGAACGCGGCGTTAAGTTTCGCCTTTCCCGTCTAACCTGCTACGCTAGATAAAAGCGTGGAGCAAAAAAAACAATAATAAAAAATCTACATCAAGCAGATCATACTTTTATTACAGCTTTAGGCTTTAAACAGTATAGTAAAAGAGAACAAGGTGTCAAGATACTTCGTTTTAAACTTTCATAGTGATGGAACGCAGCGCTATATTTTAGCAAAGTGCTAAACTGGTAAACGCTACACTATCCAATGGCGCTACCCGCTACCCGCTACAATCACCTCATAAACACTGCAAATTATTCTAAACTGGCGGCTGCCCGATTGAATGCATGGAAGCAGCAAGTCAGAATTCAACTAATTTTTTTTTTAGCTTCACGCTTTTTATACCGCATAGCAGGATAAACAGAAAGTACCTAGTGTCAAGACTCCGTACTTCGCTTTCCACCGAATTCGAGACTTGGCGTGTTGAGTGGTGGAAATCAACGCCGCACTTTGTCTTATTACCAGAAGGGGGGAAGTGAAAATATTTTAAATATAACCACTTCCCAGAGTGGGGATCGAACCCACAACCGGTCCCGGTTACAGTCAGACACTGTCTGTAAACGGGACTGGTTGTGAATATCAATTAATTAATATTTAATTATAGTTTACAGGTATGATAAGAGGCGCATTTTAAATTATGATTAATTTGATTATATTTATTCCTTTTTGCGTTTTACACACATGGATCTTATGTTATGGTGGAACCCAATACCACGCTACGTCTCACCAAACTAATAATACTAGATATCCCGTTGACGCGTTGGTAACACGTTGCCTTGGCAATGTGTATGTCACTATATAAAGGCGTGTCAAATACTTGCTATTTCATTATTTCATTTATTTTAATCATTTTAATATATTTATATGCATTATTTTTTTAAATATTAACATTTGCAGCCCTTTTGTATATAAACAAAAATTGTGCCAAATTTCATTCTCCTTAGTTCATCATATTCGAAAAAATAATATGTAGATAATTGTGTCATTTTCCTGAGCGAGATCGAACCCACACACATGACGTAAGGTGTCAAACATTGCACTGCGCCACGATGGCGTATTTATTAAATGGGCTTAATAAAATTTTGCTTAATTAAGTATATACAATATAAACTTCTATGAAACGTTAGAATATTGTACAATTTGCTCAATTACACTAACTGCTATAGCTATTGTGGTTGACCTAACTGCAGTACAGAACACTTATTACATTATAAAGTCTAATTCGTTATTATTAAAACTTTAAATTGCTATATATTTAAATATATATATTAAATAAAAAAATATTAGGATTTTTGAATTTCGCGATTTTTACACATTTTTAATGAAACTATTTCAAACGCGTATATTTTGACATTCGAAAATACATTTTTTGGAAACTTGACGTTTGGAAACTTGACTTTACAGTAATCCGTGGTCACAAGTAGACGTATAAAATAGTTTCCTTTAAATTAATTAATTTATCAATTAACATCAATATCTATAGGCTGTGTATGTAGCTCGATAAGAACGAATATCTTAAATAGGCCGGTCATGGCGTAGTGTAACAGTGTCTGACTGAAAACGCGATCGGTTATGGGCTCAATCCCCACTCGGGAAAGTGTTTATAATTAAAATTATTTTTACTTCCTCGCTCTGGTAAGACAAAGTGCAGCGTTGAGTTCCACCACTCAACACACAATGTCTCGAATTCGGTGGAAAGCAAAGTACGGAGTGTCTTAACCCTAGGCACTTACTGTCTACCCTGCTATGCGGGATAAAAAGCGTGAAGATAAGAAAATAAGTTTTTAAATATAAGCTAACATTAACAGCTATATTAAACTGTAGTTGGATGCAATTTAATGACTTTTATATAATAACTAATAAAGTAACGTTTTTTTTCTGCTTTAAATATAAATCCCACTTCAATTTCCTATTTCCCTTAGAAATGTAGAAGTCAAGGACGGTCCTCCAATTATCACCGCTATCTGATAAGCCTCGTTAAACCGAAACTGCATCAAGATTTTGTAATCATGGCCATCTAAACTAATGGGATACCCGACCCTTAAGAGATAACCAGACGTGATAAGTGGTTTACAGAACCTTGCATTTATATAATGCAATTATTTATTTTCATTTTAATATTAAATTTTAATATTTTTTAAGTTGAATATGTATATTTTTATTCACTTTAAATATATGTTTACCAAGGCAAGTAGAATCTGTCTATAACGATCGCTTATATTATTTGACCCTTCGCAAGTTCACAATTGTTGCTCTTTTTTATATAATTTAAAAATATACATATACATTGTCTTAACTGAATAATATTTCAAAAAAATATATAAGAACTTACCTAAAAACTTTTTATCCTTGTGTTTATCGTATATTTTCTGTAAACAAACACCTCCTTGTTCTTTACCCGCCACTACAGATCCGATATGCCCAACAACCGGCAGCGCTGCGGGCGAGAACACTCCTCTGTTCCGCCAATAATCATAATCGTACATAAGGAAACATAACAAAACACTAAAACACAACAAACTTGTCAATATATATCTCAACACATCACTGTTAAAAGTATAATATTGTAAAACCCAGGCAAGAAAAATCACTGCTTGAGTCAAGCTATTTTTAAATCCGAACATTTTCTCTAAATCACATTATTTTCTTAAATATTAATTTTATATTCGTCAATATTTTCTGTCAAATAAAATAACCGCGAATTTTCAGTTTTTTTTTAATTCGTCGCAACGTTTCGAGACAACGACTATAATACGTTCATCCTAATCGATACTTGTAATTAAAATATTTTATTTATATAATAAAAAGAAACTATTATTTAAATTAAATTAAATATAAATTTAGTACACTAATGAATATATTTTAAATAGCAAATATATTTAAAAGCGACCGTAACAAGCGCGCGCGCTGCCTAATGTGTTAACAAAACATGCGCAACTCGGTGCTGTAACAGTGAAAGTTTCGAGATTGTCAGATGCCAGGGCGATGCGATTTTTGGAGAACTAGTTTTCGATTTACTTCAATGAACCGACCAGTCATCCATGCTCGGACCGGACCGGACAGACTGACGTCGGCGCGCTTTAAACCTTATTTAAGTAATTACTAACTAGTAACATGATGATAACTTACTGTAAATAGTCATTTAAAACCTACTTCTCAGGTATTTTTCATTTGAATATACATGGTACGATAGTAAAATGGTAACATATGATTATTGCAAACCGTTTTGATACTATGTTCTCTCTGAATACTCCTCAGTAAAAAATAATAATATTATGGTTCGATCTGTACATTAATTATGTACTAGTTTTAAATTTATTTTTAGCTTCATACTTATAATCTGAATCTATAACGGGGTAGACGCGGTAGTCGAGACATTACGTGTTGAGTTGCGGAAATCAACGCCGAGCTTTATCTTACCAGAGTGAGGGAACGAGTGGAAATCGAACCCGCAACTGATCGCGTTTACTACGCGACGATATTAGTTCCATATATTCAAATTTTAACTTGAGATAAGAAAAAGGAATAGACTTTTAAATGGTCCACTGTACCAGGCAGTTATCGTAACATTCGTGACACACTTTCATAAAATATACCTACGAGTATATCTAGTATTTTCCTTGCAATGGAAAATTTAACAAAAGAACAATAAAACATTGGGTACTGTATCTTTTGCAATAGAAAATGTCCATTTATTTTAAACTTTCGATTCAAATTATATTCTTCATCACGTAATTTCAATGTTTACTAAAGAAAATTCTTCAGATAATATATCCGATAATAGGTACCAAGATTTTTCTAACTAAATGCAATTATTTGTTCCTCTCTTTAAAAAAATACACTTATCACTGAGCCATAGGGTAGTTTGTTGCAAGGTCGTAATGTATGTATATATGTGCTTGTAAGTAAAGATGCTTATAACACAGCGTCAAGACACTCCGTTGTGTGCCTTCCATATTAAGATCCAAACGTAACGCAACGCTTTGTCATACCAGAGCGGAGAAATGAAACTATACGTATATATTTTAAATACAACCATTCCCGCTAGTGGGAGTGGAACTTACAACCAGTCCGCTAGACGTCGTCCCTGATCCACAAAGGCCTTATATGTACATATAATATATATTAGATTAACAGCATAGGGCTTTACGTAAAACACCCAACACGCAAACATTGACCTACATGAGTTACCAAACGTCTTATATATTTCTAAGCAATTTGGTTTCTTATGTAATATTACAATCGCATATTTCTATATCTAGTTAATAAGGAGGTCAGAATATTTAAAATGTCGACATAAAGTAATATAAAATATGACAAATAACGAAAACGTTCAAATTACTTAATGATACATTTTTCGTAAAGAATTAAACTTTTTTTCTTTGTTATATAACAAAAAAACATCCATCAAAACACTAAACACATAACCAAATAGAGACAAGCTAGTGTCAAGACACTCCGTTGACTGAATTCCGCCCGAAACTGATTACGTGCTGAGTGGCGAATTCAGCGCCGCGTTTTGTCTTACCAGAGCAGAAAAATGACAATAAAATTAAGACATTGGGTGTTAAGTGCCGAAATTAACGCTGCAATTTATCTTAATTTTTTTAGATAACAGAAATAACCTAATAGGAAATATCTTCATTTACTATTTTAACAACAGGTATTTAAGGTTAAAGTTAAGAAAACCTTAAGAAAAGTTAAATTTTTGATAAAATATAACTGCACAAGTACGAATATAAATTAATAAAAAGAATTATTGGTTTAAAAATTAATAATTCATATAATGTACCTGGTAAAATTAAGATAATTTAATTGTTTCATAAACTCGCTTAAATATAAATATACATAGATATAGATCTTAGTTTTCAGCCGACTGTAATTACATTCAAAGAGAGATAAATAACAATAAGGAAAGAAAAGTACAGACTCCAGTCTGTAGTGCAATAAATTTTATATAAAAAAAGAAAGTTCGAGTATGCATTAATATTTAATAAATATAATATCTCGTACATTTTTTTAGCTTTACGCTTTTATCCCGCATAGCAGAGAAGATAGAAAGTACCTAGTGTCTAGACACTCTGTAGTTCGCTTTCCGCCAAATTCGAAACACAGCGTTGAGTGGTGGACTTCAACGCCGCGCTTTGTCTTACCAGAGCGAGAAAATGATAATAATTTTAATATAATCATTTCTCCGAACAAGAACCGAACCCAAAATCGATCACATTTTCAGTCAGACGCCGTCCCACTGCGCCACGACCGGCCTCTATCTATCTCGTATAAGCTTCGTTATTATTTAAAAAAAAACATATTACAAGAAAAAGTCGGTTGAAATTTGTAATTATTGTGAAAACTCAAATAAATATTTTTAAAATATTAACGAGTTTTATCATTATGCCTCGTTAGTATTTTAAAAGTAAATAATGTTAAAAAATATTTCTTTTCGTTCTGCTTTTATATTTTGATATATTCCTTATATATTTAAAAATATTTAAAGGTGAATTATAACAGGCCGGTCATGGCGCAGTGGGACAGCGTCTGACTGTAAACACTTTCGGTTGTGGGTTCGATCCCACTCGGGGGAGTGATTATATTTAAATTATTTTCACTTCCTCGCTCTGGTAAAAGACAAAGTGCGGCGTTAAGTTTCACCACTTACCACATAATGTCTCGAATTCGGTGCAAGGCGAAGTACGGAGTGTCATGATACTAGGTACTTTCTGTCTACTCGGCTATGCGGGATAAAAGCGTGAAGCTAAAAAAAATAAAAATAAAATAATGTTCCGAAAAGGTGGTTTTATACCATTTTCATAATGATCTTCTCTTTCTGTCGTTTTACGCTTTGCCCCGCACAGCGTGATGGGCAAATTTTATTCGATTCTAGTACTACTCAATCTCATGTGTTGTTTTACTAAAACAGGGAAATAAAAAAAAATATTCTTATTAAATATGATTATTGATGTTTTTACTTTTTTTTTTGTTTTCTTTAGCTCCACGCTTTTATCCCGCATAGCAGGGTAGACAGAAAGTAACTAGAGTCAAGACACTCTGTACTTCACTTTCCACCGAATTCCAGACATTGCGTGTTGAGTGGCGGAACTTATTTTGTCTTTATTGTATCACTCACCCGAGTGGGGATCGAACCCACAACCAACCACGTTTACAGTTTTTACAATCCTAATATAAAATACACTTTAAAATATTTATAAATGCATTATACACTTTTCATATTATACACAAACAACGTTAGTGTTAGTGTCCTAGTAGTAATAACTATAGTACCTATGTACTATAGTATATAGTATATATTTCAAACATATTATGTACCTTTTCTATGAAACTATTTTAAATTTAAAGCGTGGCGTTGAGTTCCATCACTCAACACGCAATGTCTCAAATTCAGTGGGAAGCGAAGTCTCGACTGTAGGAACTTTCTGTCTACCCTGGTATGCGGGATAAAAGCGTGAAGCTAAAATAATATAAAATAAAGAAAAGATATTATTATAATGTGTACATTTTGCAAGAAAATATTTAAGAATCAAAATGGGCCCAATACGCGCCGAACAGCTCGGACGGGCAGACCATTGACGCGTGTCGTAACTAGTCAGTAGGTCACCGCTTTCAAGTTTATATTTATCTAAGCATACATATATGGGTGTTCGTGATTTTGTTAATTCGCTTTATAGACAATAATCATTGTATACTTATTACTTTACAAACAGTAGTGACTCAGTGGTACAGTTTCTGGTTTGGCGAGGTTTGTGAGGATCGATACTTATTATGGAAATTATTATAATTATATTATTATTTTTTTAGTTTCATTTTTATATCACGCATAACAGGTTAGACAGTATGTAGTATCAAAACACTACGTACTCCACTTTACACCGAATTCGGGACTTTGCGTGTTAAGTGGCGAAACTCAACGCCGCACGTTATCTAACTTCTTTTATTTTCATTTCCCCCACCGCTGTAAGACAAAGCTCAGCATCAAATTCCACTGTCATGCATTATCGTGGATTCAGGTGGAAAACGGAGACTGGAGTGTCGCGACAGCAGTATCTCGTGCCTCGCGAGAGAAAGCGTCTAACTGCTTTTTAAATACTACTTTACATTAATTTATTATAGTTTCTCTGTATTCTTAACGATATTTTGATTCATATTATGTTTCTTTTTCCTCTATGTTAATTGTATTTGGTTGGGCAATTATATTTTAAATGATTACGAAATACGAAATATTCAAATAGCAAAATATCTTTCTCAACTTTCTTAGGAACGTTGCATATAATAAGAATTCGTAATGGGGGCTCAGTTATTTTAATAACTGAGTATAAAAAGAATAGTAAGTATTAATTATTCAATTATAATATTTAAAATTTTTTTATTTATTATATAATATTTAATATTTTTTTATTTACATATAGCCTTCAGACATTGTGATGATACATACGTATATATAAAAAACCTATATAGATATCCCTAAACAATTTTCATGTACTACACAAGAGATTTGAACGGCGTTAAGTTCGCTCCGCACGCAATAGAGAGTGTCTAGACATTAGGTTGTCTCTAACTACACTGCTATTCGGGATAAAGCATGAAGCTAAATGAACTCCAATTTCAAGCAAGGTCACTCTCAGTGTCATTTTCGCCTTCAAATAATCGCTTTCTATTTGTATCTTACTTACTTCATTATTTTTAATAAATCCTCTACTTATCGAGATATTGTCACAGTCATATGAGCGCTTTACAAACGTTAAATAACCAATTTACACAAGCATGATCGACCTTAAAAATATATCAATTTAACTTAGTTCTTATTCACATAAAAGACAGTGTACATACTGTATTATACCATCCTATAAAAACATTTGTTAAAACCTCTACCTTCCTTAAACGTAGTCTTTCCATAGAACTTCTAAAACTAACCTATACATATAAAACTATTTCTAAATATATGTTTGACACAAATCTTTAAATGCTCAAGTAATAGGTGTGTTAACGATTTCATAAGTACGCAATGTGCAATACAGCGTTGGCGCGGCCTATGTATGTACGAATATGTACAAATACAAGATCTACTCGTGCGAACATTTTAAAATATTTTTCTCAATACTTTTAATTAAAATTATTAATTATTTACTAACACAAATGAATTACATGATTGCACTAAATAAAATATAAAATTCAATTTTACGCCATCCTGGCTGAATATATTATTACGTTTAACATTTCATTTTTAAAAATATATATATCACACGAATTGACTAATTTAATAGATTGTGATTTCGTATTTGTAGAATAACGTTTCAAAAAACTATATTTATTACTTATAAATATAAAATAACTTTATTTATAAAATAAATATTATTTTTTCATGAAATACCAATATCAAAAAAAAATTACCTTCTGGCTGAATAGCTTAGTATCAAATTGTATGGTTTAAAAAATAAAAAGAATACAATTTGGCGCGAATTTTTTTCTTAATAATATTTAGTTAGTTTAAATTATAACCTAAAATGTGTATTATTATATAAAAATCATAAATAAAATATCATTTATTTATAACAACACAAAAGTTTTCAAGTATACATGTTTCAGAATTATATTTTGGCTTTAAGTGATTTGAAAACAAAATTAATTTGAAAGTTAAATTTAATAAAGGGTGAGGATACTTTATTCATATATTTAAATTTAGACAAAAACAAATTATAATCAATTTTTTTTATTTGAAACATTTATAATTACAATAACATACATATATATATATATATATATATATATATATATATATATATATATATATATATATATTAATAAACGGCACTTCACAAGTGGGATGAAGACACAATGTCGATCCAGCTACGGTACTTGGCGATGCTCAAGAATACTGAAACAATAATTAATTCATTAATTGTATATTTATAAATATAGATTTTTTTTGTTTTTCGCTTTTATCCCACATAGCAGGGTAGACAGGGAGGACCTACTGATAAGACTGTCGTGTCGTACTCCGCTTTTCCTCTGAATTCGAGACATTACGTGTTGACTGGTAAAATTAAATGCCACGCTATGTGTTACCAGAGTAAGAAATGAAAATAATTTAAATATAATCGTTCAACCAAGTGGGAAACAGTGAGTGGGGAACCCATAATCGCGTATACAGTTCTTTTTAATATCAAAAAAATCTATAACTGATATTAATTTAACTATTACTTTCTAACTGGGTAGGTAAGAACTTAGTGTCAAACACGCCGTTACCCTCAACCGGCAATATAAATTGAATAGAGAGCGGTGAACCGTGACGAAACTTAACCCCGCACATTATCTTACCAGAGTGGGACACGGGAAGAATTTTATTATCACAATTTAAGCAGACACATACACTAAAGTCTATATAGGTTCTATAATTTAAACATCAATGACATTGGAAGGGCAGACCGAGTCGATTACATCGCCATTCATCACAGTTATTGTGTTACGAAGCCAATTTATCGTTCTTACACAAACCAAACGTAGCTTATTTATAAGTTAGCGTCTATTTTGATTTTTTGTTTTCTTTTTCACGCTTCACGCTTTTATCCCACAAAGCAGGGTAATCAGGAAATAACTAGTGTCAAGACACTCGTACACCGCTTTCCGCCAAATTCAAGACATTTCACACTGACGTGTCGTGGAACTAAACCCCGCGCTTTGTCTCATTGATTATATGTTATGATAAATGAAAGCAATTACACGCTAATGCTTGAAATTCGTTCCTATGGAAGACCCGTCGACAGCACAATGTTTTTTTACTACATTATTTTAATCTCTAATAGGAAAATTGACACTTTTTCCCTCAAACCATGGTATTATGCTTGAGACATGAACGTTCTAAGGTTGCGTGTTCCTTTCTCCAAATTAATAACATTGCCATATGAATTGAAAATATAACTTTCTTAATATATTTCATTATGTATTTTGCATATATTTTTATGAATAAATGTTTTTTCTAATATGTTGAAAGAAACCCTCTTAGAGGTGGGTCGTGGCGCAGTGGATTAGCTGACTGTGAACGCGATCGGTTATGGATGTGATTCCTCGATTCGGGGGAATTGTTATACTTCAATTATTTTCAATTTCTTGTTCTGGTAAAACAAAGCGCGGCGCTGAGTTCCGCCACGTAAATTCTAAAATGTAGTATGAGTGTCTTAACGCTAGTTACTTCTCGTCGACCCTGCTATACGGGATAAAATCGTGAACCTAAAAAACTTTCTTATATAATTCGGTCTATTAGATTATCTGCTTTGAAAAAATAATAAAGAAATTCGTTCCTATGGAAGACCCGTCGACAGCACAATGTTTTTTTACTACATTATTTTAATCTCTAATAGGAAAATTGACACTTTTTCCCTCAAACCCTGGTACCTTTGTTACCTAACACAATTAGGATAAAAACAGTAACAAAAATCGAGACACTATGTTCTCTGTTTTTTGTTCGAGTCATTGGGTTGTTGAGATCGCGGAATTTAACACTGCATTTTGTGTTGCCGCAGAAAGGATATGAGATTATTTTAAATTATAGGGACGTATAAGTGTCAAGTGTTATGTCCCAATGAACCTCGATAATCTGTAATTTCTACGTAACTTTGTTTAACATTTTTTAATTTTGTTCAACATTATTAGCCATTTTTTACGGTATAGTGGGTTCTAATCTCGCTCAAAAAATATTTATAACACGTTACATTAATGATGCTTTTGATCTCATTACGTAAAGCAAATGCAGCGATTAGTTACGCCACGTGACATACCATTTGATGAAATCTACGGAGACATTATATCAAAATATTAAGACTCCTTTGCCCTGTATAAGTCGAATCAAAATGAAAAATGAAATATAGAGGTTGGTAGGCCGGTGACAGCGTCTAATTGTGTGTTCGATTCCCACTCGGGGAAGTGATTGTATTTAAATTATTTTCATCCCTCGCTCTGGTAAAACTAAGTGCAGCGTTGAGTTCCGCCACTCAACATGCAATGCGTCCATGTCGCAATCAGCGGAAAGAGAAGTACGGAGTGTCTTGAAACTAGATACTTTCTGTCTTTGCTATGCGGGATAAAAGCGTGAAGCTAAAAAAATAAAATATATTAGATTGACGAGTAAAAGTTTAATACCAGCGCCATTTTCGTTGACGTCGTTGAGGAGGCCGATTTGTACGCCGTCCTTCACGAGAGGAGCGCCGAGGTCGAACTAGAAAATAAAATAAATATAAAGCTTTAGATAATTACATATATTTAAAACTTATAATTCTTGGTCTAGATAATTTATTATTAGCGTGGCCAAGACGACCTGTATACTTAAAACCTGATATTCTTCTAAACAATCTGATTTAACATTTGTTATAGTTGAAAATAGTAATAAGCCGGTTGTGGATTTGATTCCCACTCGGGGAATGATTATATTTAAATTATTTCATTTTATTCATTTCTTCGCTTTGGTTAAGATAAAGCGCGGTGTTGAGTTCTACTCAACACGCAATGTCTCGAATTCAGTGGAAAACGGAGTACGAAGTGTCTTAACACTAGGTACTTCTTAAATATATTATTGGCAGATACGAGTAGAAGAATAATAATAAGAATAATAAGAAGAATAATATTTTTTTTACAAGAATGTTTTATTTATTAAGTATTTGAAAATTAATATATATATATATATAATATACAACTAAAACAATATATATATATATATATATATATATATATATATATATAAAATACCATATAGAATACTTACAGGTGATACCTGTCCACCGACACCGAGGATATTGCCATCTTCGTCAGATCCGAGAGCAAGTTCAGAGCAGGCGAGTTCTTCATCCTTGAGTACTAAAATAAAATTATAATTAATTATTGTAACTTACTTTTTTAAAGTTAATTTATAAGTTTGAGACATTTGCCAAGACAGATTGGTGATTGCTTTTGAAATTTAGCACGGCATTGACTTCACCACTCAACACGCAATGTCCTTACTTCGAGTGGAAATCAGTCAACGGAGTGCCTTGACACTAGGTTGCTTATACAGGATAAAGCGTAAAGCCGCTTTTTTAATCCTCTTTATAAACAATTGATTTTATTTTATTGTTATTTAATTTCTTTTACATATAATCATTATTTTTTTACACTGAATTCTTTGTTCCATATTGTCGTATTTTATTTTAGTTCTATTTCTTTGTACAAATCTTAAAATTAATAATATAATAATAATATAAGTAATAAGAACTTTGATTGTCGAGCTATGAACACGGTCTATTTTAAAGTGTTCGGAACGTCAAGTTTTCAAAAATGTCATTTCGAATACCAAAATATACTCGATTAATCCGTTAAAAATAGTTTCATTTAAAATATTTAAAACATTTTAATCATGAACCGAACACAGTATAAGCATGTCGGCGTTTGCTTAAACGGTTATTCAATACTAACTATATTTTTTTGTATATTTCTTTGTGTGTTTCTTTCTCTCCCTATCCCTATTTCACTAGCAAACATTTTAAAAAGTAAAATAAAAGAGGGTCCAGTTCTTGTAATGGAATGCTGTACTTAAAAAATGCTTTCAACCACAAAATATCAAGGGTAAAAATTGAAGAATTTTAATTTTTAAAAATAATCTAATATACTTCGCTAAATATAAAGCAATTGATTTCCTTTTCCGTGGACCAGAGCAATAGAAATATCTATTTTTGGTATAACAGAAATTTTGATAGTGCTACTATTGTCCGTAATAAATAGGAATACTACTTTACTTCACACTTCGACCCGCATAGCAAAGGCAACCTAGTGTCAAGACACTCCAATGACTGTTTTCCGTCTGAAATCGTTTGCGTGCTGAGTGACAAACTCAGCGCCACGCAATGTCTTACAGAACGGAGAAATTACTATAATTTAAATGTAATCATTTTTGCAAAAAAGAAACAAGCAGAGACTTTTATAGGATTAAATGCATACATTTATATTTTAACATTAAATAAAAAAATGAAGAGATTTTTAAATGATCGACTGTACAAGCATCATTAGCAGTATCATTCGTGACACACTTTCATATTTATATGGGGTTTCCCAATAAGAACGTTATGTTTTAAAATTAAAATAAAACATGTAATATATGTTCGAATTGAATGAATGAAATGAATTTCGTGCTCAATGGCTTTATTTGATAGGAAATTTTATGCTATATATGATTTAAACAAAATATCGTTCAAATGACCGTCACGACTTATTTCGCACTGGTGAATACGATCAGTCCAATTTTCGATGACTCGGTGCAGCATTTCAGTTGGTATGGCCGCTATAGTCTATCGAATGTTGCGTTCAAAGTCTTGAATCATAGCTGGTTTATTGGCATACACTTAAGATTTAACATACCCCCACAAAAAATAATCCAAGGGTGTTAAATCGCATGATCTTGGTGGCCAATTGTGATGACCGTTGCGAGAAATAACCGACTCACCAACTTATCACGCAATAAATCCATTGTGACGGTCGCAGTGTGGCATGTTGCACCATCTTGTTGAAAATAAATGTCGTCCGCATCGATTTCATACACTTCAGGAAAAAAAATCGTTCAACATGTCACGATAACGGTCGCCATTGACAGAACAGTACGGTCTTCGCCCATAATTCCACCGTACCATAATCCGCACCAAACAGTCAATTTTTCAGGATGTAATGGTGTTTCATGAACCACTCTTGGATTTGACTCACTCCAGTAACGACAATTCTGTTTGTTCACATAACCATTGAGCCAAAAGTGAGTCTCATCTGAAAAGATGATTTTCCCTATGAAATTCGGTGTCCGTTTCCATCATTTGAAGCGCCCAATCAGCAAATTCACGACGTAATCGATGGTCTGCTGGCTTGAGTTCTTGTGCCAACACAATCTTGTATGGATGTAGGCCAAGATCCATACGTAAAATTCGCCAGGTTGTCATTCTGGATAAGCCCAATTCTTGTGCACGTCGTGGAACGGAAACATTTTGATTTTCTTCGACACTGGCTGATACGGCGGCAATATTTTCTTCACTACGTTGTCGTGTTGGTGGTCTACTATCGTGCAAAGAATATTCACTTTCCAGTTTTTGGATTTTGCGACGTATAGCGAGCTCAGACGGTGCACCATGACGACCATATTTAGCACGAAATGCTCTTTGAGTAGAGACAATACTTCTCGAATTTTGATAGAAAATTTGGACAATTTCCAAACGTTGAGGTAACGTGAACTTGTTCATGATTAAATGGCAAATATTACTGAACACAAAACAACACAAATGTCAAATGTTAAACAATCAAGATGGCGGCTGTGAGCTATCAAAATCCTATCATCCCTAACCGAACCCACAACCAATCGCGTTTACAGCCAAGCTTGAAATAGCAATGCGCCTTGAGGGTCTCTTTTTAAGTAAGCTCAATCCGCTATATTCCTACAAACAAATGAACAAACTTACTAAACGAATGTACAGTGATAATATAAAACATTTAAGTGTATGTAAGAAGTTTGTCTCATACGAAGTTGCCTCCATTTTATTACGAACATGCAAGAGATCTGCACACACTCATCTCCCAGTATTGTTACAAATTTGCATAGAAAGTTTCAAAATTAGTACTACGTATGAAATTTCCAACTGCATTTAGTATCTTAATACGGGCTTTAGTTAAAATTTAGCGGTATAGGAAGTTAAGAAGAATAGTTAATTAGCGATTTTTTTATAGCTTCACGCTTTTATCGCGCTTAGCAGGATAGATAGGAAGTAACTACTCCGTACCTCGCTTTACACCAAATTCGAGAAATTACGTGTTGAGTGGTGGAACTCGAATACTCGAGTAATCGTTAGACACTTTACGCGTTACGCAACGATAGCAGCCAGAGTAGTCAGAGATAGCCAAGTGTCGAGACACTGTCGACTAATTTCAGCCCAAAATTGAGACATTATCACATGAAAATTAAAATAATTTTTAAAACAATGAATTCACGATAACTTAATTAATAATAAATAAATAAAATTATACTAAAAGTTATACATACCATTGCTTTCAGCGCCGTAACCGCAGTATTTGGCTGTGACGGGCACTGAGTCCTCCTCCGGTAGGGCGACGGGGGAGATGTTGTCTATTATAGAATATCATTAATTAGTAATAATATGTAAAAAAATGTTTAAAAAATTACATTAGATTAGTACAATGAATATTACATAGACTAAAAAACAACTGTATGTATAAAACACTGTAAACTAAAATTGCATGCGTTCCTTTAGCAACTAGAAAACTACTTTCAATAGAATCGATGGCGTATTAAACGGTATACCAATCGTTTTAAACGTACTGAAATTATAAGAATATATGATTCAAGTCGCAATAACATTATACGCTATATTAAACGGGTTCTAATATATATGCGTTCTAATATTTTCAATTAATGGTCGATCCATTGTAACTCGCTAGATTATTATTAAGTCAACTGCAACTTAATGAGGATAGGTCGAGGCTAACTACTAAATGGAATTGGCTATCTGTAACGAAACTGACTCAATTGTTCGAACAACTTTAATTAATAGCTAGCTTTATATACTAGATAATAATTAAAACTATCTAGATAGATATTTTATTTTATTTAAGCTAGCTTCACGTATTGCTTTTGCACGTTTACGTACGAATGCTGCGTGTTGAGTTACGGAACTTAACGCTGTAGCAGAACACACAACACTAAACGCCATTTCACTGAGCCAATAAAATATTAATTCATGTTAATTTAATATCATATGATTAGTAGTATATTGTAACTCATTGAGCTATCAAATTATTTTAACGTAAGATTAAATATTTTTATCAATACGTACAGTATTGACATTTGCATATAACAGTTCTAAAAACAGTTAGAAATTTAATCTATTGGACTAACCAGATTGACAAGACCTTTGGAAGTACCAAGTTTTGATAGAGTTAAATAGAATATCAGTGAGAACGTAGCTTTACGTTTTTGTTTAAAAAATATATCGCCTGCTTTAATTGTCACTAACACAATCTATAATAAATTACCAGTAGAGGCAAATATATATTTTTTTTAGCTTCACGCTTTTATCCCGCTTAGCTGGGTAGACAGAAAGTATCTATTGTCAAGATACTCCGTTCTTCGAGGCATTGCGTGTTGAGTGATGGAACTCAACGCCGCTCTTTGTCTTTACCAAAGTAAGGAAGTGAAAATAATTTAAATATAATCACTTCCCCGAGTGGGGATCGAACCCACAACCGATCGCGCTTACAGTCAGACGCTGTCACACTGCGCCACGACGGGCCTCAAATATATTCATAGAGCAAATATATAAAGAAAAAAATATAAACTTTCATGAACATTTTTGAGAGGCTTCAAATGAAGGCGTACAAACCTTTTGCCGTGAGCCGTGAACTTTTCAACACACGGATTTGACATTTCCACTCACCACAATTTTTTGACAATTTTAAATGGCCGATACCGATGCAAACGAAACTTGATGTTTTTCTCGATTACACAATCGTTCGATTCGAATCGATTGGAATTTTTTTTAAACTTTCATATGGTATTAAAAGGCAAGGATTAAATCCTAAGCTGACGATATCTATAGTTAATGTGAAACAAAAATGTTTTACCTTTTTTATACGAAAATTACGCGGTACATCCGCGTAAAAGTATAAAAGGAAAAGGAGTTAAAAAAATACTCATATTAATAATAACATATAAAATATGTTAAATTAATAAAAATATTGTATCACTAAAAATAATGTAATGCTGTGTGTTTAACTTACACGCTCATATAAAGTGACATACGCGTTGCTATGGAAACAGATTGTTTACACGTAGTGTTATATAATGATTACTAAACCATTCATACCGTTGAACTCGATGATTCTATCGAGGCTGATAAGTGCGACTTGGTCGTCGCTGCTGACGAACGCTTCTCGACTCTCGGTCACTAGGCCGGGGCGGATGGGGTTGAGGGCGGCGTAGCGGATCCACACGAAACGGAGACTGGGAATATTAAAATCGTGAATTTACTATAAATTTGCGTTAGTTAAAACAAGAGGCCTTGAAGGAAGAGCCTAGAGTCCAAAACACTCCCTATTTCGCTATTCGCTAGAATTATAGATATTGCGTGTTGATTGGTACAACTCAACGCCGCGCTTTGTTAAACCAGAGACTTCTGTTTTCCTTTGCTGATGCTTGCCCTAAGAAGATTAGTTTGTTTTTTAATACTCAAATGATGTATCGACCCGTAAATGTCGTTTACAGTGTATTTTTGTATGCATTGTTGGAAACAAACGTTAGTGAATCAATAAATAAATAATTCTAACAATTATCGTTGATATTGGACAAACAGTTGATTCCATTAATTTATATGTAATACAACGCATAATGTATCTGCATACCCTCCTATACATGATAACAGTAAATATTAATAAGCCAATACAGTATCAATATTACTAGATTAATGTACATTAGAAGCCCGTCACCCAATCCCCGTCGAGCTATCTCAGTTTAGGGGTGTTTTATAAGGACGGTAGACGGGAAGTATCTAGTGTCAAGACACTCCGTACTTCGTTTTCCACCGAATTCGAGAAATTGCGTGTTGAGTGTTGTAACTCAACCCGCACTTTGTCTTTACCAGAGCAAGGAAGTGAAAATTATTTAAATATAATCACTCCCCCCGAGTGGGGATCGAACCCACAACCAATTGCCTGGTCAGAGGGAACTTGATATTAAAAAGACTGTGCTTACTGCTTATACGTCAAACAAGTGTATCAAATAAATTAGAGACTTATACCATGAAACTAGAGGAGCTCTCTGTCTAGTCTAGACTCAATTTAAATCGCAAAGCACTACAGTCAAAGACAACCTAGTGTCAAGATATTGATTTTACTGCTTTCCGACCGAAATCAAGACGCGCCTTGTCGTGCTAACGCGGAGAAATGAAAATAAATTTGAAATATAATCATTTATCTGAGTGAGATTCGAACTCACTACCAGTCGCGTTTAGTCCGACAGTCAAACTCTGGACCACTGTGCCACGACGGACTTGAGTATAATTACAACATAATATTGGTTTATTAAAGTAAGTTACTTACTCCTTAACACACTTGGCGGAAGTAAGCACCCAGGATTCATTGACTAGGGATCCCACACAGCTGCTGAGTACGCCATCAGCGTATATGGTGGCGAGGCGCAGGTGCACTAACCATGGGTTTGCACCGAGCTGGGCTGGGACGCTTGATGCAACTGTAAGGAAAGGTAGGTTCTTTCTTTTATTATTTCTTCATTTATATAAAAAAAAAATAAAAAAAATGAATTTAAATTAATATGCTTAATATTTTTTGTTCAATACCAATTTTGTATAGTCGGCAAAACCGTTTTACGTGTACTAACATTTAATTGAAAGGCTGTAATTCAGATAAAATTCGACACGCCATATATACTAATTAGATAACACAATAAGAAAGCCTATTTTATTATTAAAAATAATTATATTATATGTGAGATTTGAACCCACTACCGTAGAAAAATAAATTGATTTTTTTTAATATAATTCGCAGATTTAAACACTGCATTTCATTAAACCAACCGAGTCATCTGATTTAAATGTATGTACCGACATATATTTCTATTTCCTATTCTAACTTTACCCAATTTATGTTAGAAATCTATATACAATTTCAAAACATCTATAAAGAACTAAGTAACATAATTCAAATTACAAACCTTGGTCATCAGCGCTCCGAGCCTGTAAATACAAAAACAATTTTAATCCATACCAGTGTTTTGTCATAATAATATAATACAATGTCTAACTACAGCTTACAACTTTTATTAATCCCCTAAGTACAATAATGAGTACTAAAACACGAACACAGGAGTCTCTAACAAAGGGGTCGACTAAAATACGTGAATCTGGGTCGCAACCAAACTTTAACAAGTCATATTTCAAGCATAGGCGTGGAAGACCTACTTGCCAACAAAAACAGCCATATCTAAACGTTACAATTTGTATTTCTGTATTTTCCTTACAAACACAGTGCTAATATATTCGTCATTGTAATTAATCCAGTAATATAGCATTCTTTATTTTTATTCTAGTTATGACGTAACTGATTTTAATGCAATTTGACGTCAATAGTCGAAATTTTTCCTTATGATATATATTAATAAATAACCCTACTAATATTATATATGCGTAAATTGATGAAATTGACCATATAATGCTCTTTGCCACAAAATCTATCGAATAGTATGTATTTACATATATAAAATTTTAAAACAACATGCTCTATAAATAACAATAATATATAAGCTTCAATTTATATATTTATATATTTTGTGTAATTTATCATTATAGAAAGAAAATACATCAAAATGCCATTTTGTAGATAGAATGGTGTCTTGATAATTTTTTTTTAGCTCCACGCTTCATCCCTTGCGGGGTAGTCAGAGAGTACGGAGCGCCAAACGCTACGGTCCCTGCATACCTCTTTCGCCTCGTCCACAGTCATTATCCTCTTCATGCATGCCCTTCGGGGGGTTCTCATACTTTTTACGTGACCTTCCTCCAGTATCTTCGATACTGTGTCTTCGAAGGTCAACCGAGGTCTCCTCCGACCTCTCGTACCCCTTGATAATTAATTTAAGAAAATTTTTGGTCTAAAGTAGTACAAAATATTGTTATTTTTTAGCCTCACGCTTTTATTTTGCATATTAAGTTAGACAAGAAACACCTAGTGTCAAGACACTCCATACCCCGCTTTCTGCCGAATTCGAGTGTGCGTGTTGAGTGGCGGATCTCTACACCGCATTTTGCAATACCTCTAAAGTATTTAATTGTATACCTGGTAATTCCATACCAACATCGATCCAGAAGAATATTTATTACCTTAATTAATTAATCTAGTATAATTTAGATGATAAAATAAGTTTAAGATTACACACAGAGTATTTTTATAACCGTCTGACTGTAATCGCGATCGGTTGTGGGTTCGATCCCCACTCGGGGGAGTAATATTATATTTAAATTATTTTCACTTCCTCGCTCTGGTAAAAGACAAAGTGCGGCGTTGAATTCCACCACTCAACAAACAATGCCTCGTTGTGTATTGACACTAGGTACTTTCTGTCTACCCTGCCATGCGGGATAAAAGCGTGAAGTTAGGTAAGTAAATAAATAAATTATAATTGCCTAAGCTTAAATCCATAAACACCGCTCATAAATACCTACTACCAAACCGATGTCCAAGCGCCTAAAAATATATATATTTAAACAATATCTTTTTCTAATATCCTCATATTATTTGTATCTTCAATACGTAAATAGTATATTATAAAACAAGATAAAATTGCTTTATTTCATCGGTAATACAGGACGCAAGTGATTATAAGATAAATGTAGTAATTATATCGTTTTAATATATTTATCCGTAGGTTATCGGCGATTAAAGTAGGAATTTGATTATTAGGCGATAGCCTTGAGTCTTGAGTTGTATTTAAATATTTATATTTTCCTTGCATGCTGCTTTATAGTAGAGTGAACCTAGTGTCAAGACACTGTACTCGACTTGTCACGCCAATTTAAAACCACGTGTTCCGAGACGAAATCGTTGCGTTGCGATTTCACCAGTTTCACCGGGTGGGAGTCGAACTCTCTACCAATAGCTTTAACCATCAGCCTGTCACATTGCGCCATGGCCTTATTATATTGTTTATTAATATAAATAAAAATTAATATTAATCTCTGTTGACGTAACATAATATATATGCAGTTTAATAAGCTAAAGCGTGCGGACAGATTCCAATGAGCGCGGGTTCGAAGCCTGTTACGTTTCTAAATGATTTTAGTTGATCTGATTTACTAACATATGGCTATTAAATTAATGGATTATCAGTGTATTTCAAAATGACACATGTAATGCAAAATAAAATGTACATATATTTACATTGAAAATTTTTGATTAAATAGATACAGTATAAGATAAGAAAACATAGACGTAAAAATAGGTAACAATTATTTAAAGTGATTATTGTTTTATTTATTATTTACATACTTTTATGTACAAATGTTCAATTGTTATTCCGAAACACGTTATAGCGAACGAATTAGTACTAAAATAGCAAAAAATTATAAGAATACCGGAATAATATATTAATTTTATGTTGAAAATTATGATAAAATCTTTAATTTAAGAAAACAGAAAACAATAATCTATTTTATGTCGACATTTTGAAATACAGTACAGTACATTTAAATTTAAAATAATTTTTTTGTTTACATTTTTCTACAAATCTTACAAAACTGACAAATTAAACGTAGAGAAATTAAGTGTATTTTATTGTGAGCAACGAAATTAAAAAATAGAGAAATTATCAATGAATATCTCCTCAGCTAATTACTACATAACCCACCATCCTCCCTCAAGGCTCTAAACGCATCTGCATTATCACAATATTAGGGGAAGTCTTGCCTTAGGTCTTAGGCCTTAATATAATAAATCACATATAAAAAAAACTTTGATCACTTTAACCCATAAATGAAGACCAAGTTTACCTGAACGGCCGCGACGAGAAGTAGTAGGGCGAGTCCAAAAGCTTTCATCTTCAGTGGTCAACGTAACACTAAAATTTTGCGCGCCGAGCCCTGCTAGTTATGCCATTATCGCCAACACGAACGTCAGAGATATAGCTGATAGACGGCTAATTGGGCATAGGCAGTCCCAAATAATGATAATTTAAAACTTAAGAAGGATTATATTAGACAATTGTAGAGTTTTTATCATTTATTTCTATTATTTATTCGAATAATATAATAATCTTGAAGCCGGTCGTGGAACAGTGGGACATCTGACTGTAAGTCCCATATATTCACTAAACGGCTAATTGGGCATAGGCAGTCCCAAATAATGATAATTTAAAACTTAAGAAGGATTATATTAGACAATTGTAGAGTTTTTATCATTTATTTCTATTATTTATTCGAATAATATAATAATCTTGAAGCCGGTCGTGGAACAGTGGGACATCTGACTGTAAGCGTGATCGGTATGGATTCCATTCTCACAGGAAGGAATGATTATATTTAAATTATTTTCATTTTGATGAAGCGCGGCGTTGAGCTCCGTCACGCAACACGCAATGCACTCAACTTGGTGTCATCGGCAGAGCGAGACGGTACTTTACGCCCAAACAACGTTTGGCCCTTTATAGGGCCCAGATTCGGCCTTATATGGAGTACTGTTCTTATCTCTGGGCTGGTGCACCCGAGTATCAGCTTAAACCATTTGATCGCATACAACGGAGAGCCATTCGGATCATTGGGGACTCAATAATCTGTTAAGCTTGATACTTTGACGTTGCCTAGAGATGTTTCACCGTTATGCGTTCTCTATCGCATATATCACGGGGAGTGTTCTAGAGAACTGTTTGACCTGGTTTCTGCCACTGAATTTTCCAACCGCACTGTACGTAACAAACTAAAATACCATCCCTACCATCTGGATACGTGACGTGCTACTACTGTGCGGTTTTATAGGAATTTCCATCCACGTGCCACACAACTGTGGAACGGCCTACCTACGGCAGTGTTTCCAGGTCTTTACGACAGGAACACCTTCAAAAAGCGCACTCATTCCCACCTTAAAGGCCGGTAACACTTCTGTAACTCCTCTGGTGTTAAACGGGGCTGTGGGCGGCGGTGATCACTTACCAGCACGTGACCAGCACGCTTGTTTGCCTTGCCTGACCTATAAAAAAACGCAATGTCTCGAATTCTGCGGAAAGCAAAGCACGCAGTGTCTTGATACTTTATTCCTATCTACGCAGTTATATAAGCGTTTAGCTAAGAAAAGTGGTCCAGTTCTTTAAAGTAATAGTAATACTTAACCGATCGCTTGGTTTTGTTATTGTATTGGTGTCGTTTTACGTATAATATATGTATTTGGTTTGCTACTTAAATACATATCAAATAGCATGTAGCTTTTGCTTCAAAGGCAATGTTTTGTTTAGGTTGTTTTTTTTCTCGACGTCTTGAAATAAAAATGCTTAGGTGAAATTAACAAGAGATGTTCCAAAAATTGATATTGAAAACTACGCAAACTCATACACAAACATTTTTCTTTGCTTAATATAAATAGAATAAATTGCAACAGATTACATTCTATCAATAAACACTGTGCTTTTATTTTAGTGTTAGGGTAGGGGAGAACGTATCAATTAAAATAACTAATTTCATAACATTTGTTGAATAAATAAATATACACGTGAAACAGGATGTGCTAATCAACTCGACTAATAATATGAAAGTATACTTTTAACTATATAACTATATGTTTTTTCACCCGCCCATGTTCTACTTAAAATCATAACCTTGACCATATGATCGAGGATGTCAATCAACTGTCCTGTATAGACTGAGATGACTTTTTCTACCGCAGACCACCTGGTGTTCTCAGCATCACGCAGGATCTCTTGTGTACTCATAGAAATCCCATATATTTACTAACCTCTGTGAGAAATATACCCCGGTATATACTCTTCGAAAAGACTAATACACTCCATTTTTTTAAATATATCAAGGCGGACACCAATGCCGAAAGATCTGAGAGATACCCTGTATGCTTCTTTTACTGAAGAGGTGAAAGAATCTCTGACCAGCTAGGTATGGGCGGGCAGGAGAGACATGCTCGAAGATGCTAACAACCCATAAGACCCAGGGTCTGACCAGCGCTACCGTGGTTGTGGTAAACTGTAAATCACTAAAATTGCAACTGCATGATAGCGTGTATTGATGGTGGTGGTGGCATCTATTGATGGTGACTCTTACATCTGTTAAAGAAAGAATTTAAATCAGCTGTGTGTGAACGTACAGTGGATAAACGCTACTATTAAAACAAGTTTGATATATCTCATATTCCTAGAATAATCTGCGAGGCAAGACGAGCCATTCTGCAAGGATCCAGGGCAGTACGCGAGGCAATTAAGAAAGCCATGAATGTAGTTTAATATAATTAATGATTTCTTTCGAATATTAATCCATTTAAAGTCGTCAAAATCAAAGAAAACAAAGTCAATAACTTTGTTTCATTGTTCATTTAAATATGATTTCTACTTTGAACATAAATTTAACAAGTATATTTTAAGCTAAGTATTAAATAGAGTCTTCTTGTTATTAGTTGTCAGGGGATTATGAGCTACTTTGGGCAGATAGTGAGACGTGCTGACACCCCACTCGAAAAGTCACTAATTGTGGGAATTAGTGAGGGGACAAGGTCCAAAGGTCACTCGACGGCCAGGTGGGCTGACCAAATAAAGCATTGCAGCTGATAGGAGCCACTGGAAACAGCCTGTCCGTTCCAGATTTGGATCCGATTATGACCATGCTCTTCAGTAAGGAAGAATCAATTTACATTATAATGAACATCTTAGAAGATATCCGAAATTTAAGTACAATACCAGGGCCGCCTTTTACGTCTAGATATATCTAAATAGCACAAACCTTTTAAACGGATTGCCTTGTTACAAAATATTTAAAAAATTGAATGCAGAACTAGGGACGAATCTCTAGGAAATAATTCAACAAGCAGGAGTATGTTCTTGTTTTTAACGTATATTTATTGGATACTAAGTGAATTAATAACATTTTAATAGCTTAAAATATTGCCCTCTGAAATCACTAATAAATATACAGAAATAACAAAAACAGAAAATTTACTAATATAAAAATAAAACTTGACGTATAAACTGACTGGGTTAATAGTTCAAAGCAGATTAGTCTAGAATGTTCTGTTATTTATGTATTTTGGGACACCATTTATTTACTATTTTTAAAGTGTTATTCCACACTTAGGATTAGAAAACATCTTTGAAAAAATTTTTATACGTTTTTTCAAGGATGTTTTCTAGTCCTAAGTGTGGAATAACACTTTAAAAATAGTAAATATTAAAATAAAATAGCAATCTCTCTTGTTAAACGATTATTCCTTAATAATCGTTAAGTAGTAGAAATTTGTAAAAATCTCTCTACAGAGATGCTAAACAACATAAATAAGTTGTAACAAAACGTATAAGAATTTCGACGCAGCTGGTAGTAGAACGCATGGCTTAGCGGTCAGAGCGCTTGGACGGTATCCGAGAGGCGCGGGTTCGAATCCCGCTGCGTTCAAATTTTTATACGTTTTTTCAAAGATGTTTTCTAATCCTAAGTGTGGAATAACACTTTAAAAATAGTAAATATTATAAATGTTATTTTTTTTCAATTAACGCACGCATAACTTCCTTAGCAAAAATATAATTTCTTAAAATCCGTTCTTATCTATCCAGTATTAAACCAAGGTAACATTTCTCCCAAGTACCAAGTCTCCTTGTAGTTTCAGGTATCGTGATGAGTCAGCACACATATAGGTGGATATTTGTTACATATACTCTTATATGGAGAATAATTTCATTAGTCTGAAAATCACAAAACAATGGCATAATCTTATCTTAATTCCGCCAGTATCAGATACACTGTTGCTTAAATGTTTATCATAAAAATAATATTTCCGTTTTAATTTTTAAAATAACAGTAAAATATCGACTAATTTAATGCAGAAAATTTTATCGAATGGTGTATAAAATTATTACAAATAAACCTTTTTTCTTCTTTTACTCGTAGATACAGTATTAATGGTCAATTTCTTATATTAATTTATCGTGTAAGTTATATAAGTATTTTTAATTACTTATGTGAAATTGGCTTAACTGTCGACTTTTTAGTGCATTTGTAGCCTGCCTGTTCAGAATAAAACGGTGGCATGGATCTTAAAAAAAATCTTTTATATAAAAAAAACACGCTTTAACTGAAATCCCAACTGAAAAGTTGAAATCATGTTATGAAAATATTATAGTCATCAGATCAGGATAAGGTTTTGGCCTAAATTCAAACATCGCTGTATTGGCTGTGTGCAAATTTACATTCTTTAAACTTTTTTTTATTAATTTCTTTTTAACACTAACCAGCCAATATGATTTAAAACATATATTTTTTTAATGGTAAAGCGTTTAGGAATTTGCATTAATTAGCTAGAGAACTTGTGCGATTTTAAAGACGTTCTAGTCTAGATATTAAATTTTATACGTTTCTAAATAAATATTTCTCTTTCGTCAGGTTTTCACTAAAATCCACAAAAGCAAGAAAATATCAACTAAAACAAAGATACTACGATCTCCACTTTACACCCTATCGAAGTACATATGTTGCATATTGAGATGAACACAATGTCGCACTGTCTTACCAGAGCAGAAAAATAATATTAATTTTAATGAATTTGTGAATGTGCGAACTAAATACACTTTTTTGTAGTTTTTCTTATATAATCGACGGAAATTTTTTTCATCTTTTTGCTTTTCCCGCACGGCAATAAACTCAAGAATCAAGAATACTTCCTTTAGTAGGAATCGAACCCACAATCAATCCCGTGTACAGATGGTATTCCACCGCAAAACGATTCCTCTATTTAGTTGTAGAACAATATTAGGTCCTGCGAGCTATAACATATATAATAAGGTAACCAAGATATAGCTTGATAACTTTTACTAAGAAACAAATTTAATTATAATTTATTAAATATTTTTTTATCTATAGCAGGACACGATTTAGGGAAATGTCAACTTTGTCTTATATTGTTTTGTCCTATAATTACCTCGGAGTTTGAAAATAAAACTAATTGAAAAATAAATTTACTACAAATTAAACATAAGAATATCCAGTCAAGTGTTAACAAATGTATTTATATTTAGCAAGTCATTCACGTACGGGGTGTACGTGAATGACTTGCTGATTTCATGCTTTCCGAGACTTTTGAAGGCGGCGTAGAACTCAGCGCCGCATGTTGTCTGGACTGAACGACTTAATTCAAAATATATTAAATAATAACATTTCTCCAATACACAATTTAATCTATATTTATTCCTTAGACAGATGACAGATAGCTACACTATTTTTTTTTTAATTTATCCCGTATAGTTTAGTCAGAGAGAATCTGATTGGCGGGACCCAACACCGCGCTTTGTTTTATCTGAGGAGAAATGAAAATAAATTTTCAAATATAATCAGTGAATGAAGTGTAATTTTCTAAATATTGAAGTGTTTTAGAAAAATTCTAAAACTATCGTTATATAATTAAATAAAAAATATTTATATTTATTTTTATAAACGATAAACCTTTAAATCCCGACAGATAAAATATACAACAGATAAGATAAAAATATAAAAAAATGATTTTAACGGCATAGCAATATACATTGATTTAATCTAATATTAATATTTGTACGGTTGTAATGTGAAATTGAAAAACTATGTAAAATATATAAATATATTTAACGTTCAAGTAATGATGCATGCGGTATGTGTTACAATGCCTAATACCTATAATTTTACCTTTTATAAAAACACCAATATATATAGATATTAGATAATACCTAGGCCGGCCGTGACGCAGTGGGACAATGTTTAACTGAATCGCGATAGGTTGTGGGTTCGATCTTCACTCGGGGGAGTGATTCTATGTAAATTATTTATAAAGTGCGTTCTTGAGTTCCACCACTCAACTCGCAATGTCTCGAATTCGGTGGACAGCGAAATCTGAAGTGTCTTGACACTACGTACTTTCTGTCTACCCTGTTAGGATAAAAATCATTTTTCGATTCCCCCTTTGAGGAATGGTTATATTTTAAGTCAATGTTCTTTACTCAGCTCTTCTAAAACGAAGCACGGGGTTGAGTTCGCCATTCAACACGTAATTTCTTGATTTTCGGGCGAAAAGTCAACGGAGTGTCTAGACACTACGTTGTCCCTAACTACTAGCTGTGAGGGTTAAACCGTGAAGCTGCTTTTTAACATGTTTTTCACAAAATGATGTGTGCGAAAAAAAATGTAGGTAGAGAACCTAGTGTCAAGACACGCAGTCTAATCTTCGCCCAATTTTGAAATATTTTATGGCGGACCTAAACTCAAAAGAGTATAAAGAAGAAGAATATCACCGGAAAGCCATTTTATAAAAAAAATAGTAAAAAAAAGTTCTTTGGCTTTAGAAAAGTTTTAAAGCCAAAGAACTTTCTTTAACTTTATATAACTATTATTGAAAATGAACAAATATCAAAGTACTGAATTACTGATGAGAATTATAAAATTAGGTCAGCAACACTTAGAATTAGTACTAAGTAACCTTTTAAAAATAATTTATAAAAATATTATTTGGACTTGAAACGCAAGTGAACTACGCTGTCTTTCTTTAATTTATATAAAAATAAATAAAATTGGAGTGTCTGTTTGAACATAAATAAGTTGAACATAATATTTTTATAATTTTTGTGTATGTCTCTCTGTTTGTTCCGGCTTATCTCCGGAACGGCTGTACTGATTTTGACAGGACTTTCACTGGCATAGATTATGATAATGTTAAAGTCCACAAAATCGCAAGCACAACTTGTAATATATAAAAATTGACAAACACAATTCGACACTGGCATTCCATAAATTTCATAAAAAATATTCCAATAAAAAAACAGATATATCCATATCAATCTTTTTATTATACAACAAAAACTATTCCTTCGTCCAGGACTCTCTGTCCTCTCCCTCTTTAGGCAAGGACCAGCTTTTGGACCGCTTCGACCTCATAGTGTCCAGTGACACAAACTTGCTGCTATCTAAATCGTGCGTTTGCCTGTCTGTTTGTATGTTACCGGCAACAGGAGAGGGGGTTCGATTCCGCGACTTGGACCGCGATTTGGATTTCGACCTCCGGCTCCTCGATTTGGACCGCCTTCGTGATTTCGAGTTGGAGTGACTGCGTGATCTGTTGAAATAAATTATATATGTTTATTTGTTTGCACTAGATATTCCCTTGACGCGTTAATAAAGCGTTGCCTTAGCAACGGGTATGTATATAAACGTAGATGTCAACCACGTGACAGTGTCTGCCTATATTAATAATATCTAATATATAGACATTATTATGAGGTAAAACAACGATAAGACAGTCCTTGACGGTTTAGTATAAAGTGATTTTAAAGAAAAAATATTTTAAAATCTTGCACTCAAATTCGAAAAGGCGTGTTATTTAAATTTCAAGGTTCACAATTATCTATGAGCCCTCAATATCATCATTTATATATAATACTATAAATAAATGTATATTCTATATTTAATTCTGACAAATTTTGTACAGAACAAGGATAAAATATCATCAAAATATGCTAAAAGTTGAGAACGGTTTATCTTACATTACATTTTCCAAATGAGAATCGAACCCGCAAAACCGTCAAATGAAAAATTAAAAAAAAATCCTTTACCTAGATCTTCGACTCCTAGATCTTGAATACCGACTCCTGGACCTCTTACTCCTCGATCGTCTGCTACGGGAGCGGGAGCGCGACCGCGAGTAGGAGCGCCGGCGGGAGCGGGTGCGGGAGCGGGAGCGGGAACGCGAACGGGAATAGGAACGACGGCGCGAATGGGAACGGGAACGGGAACGGTTGTCGTGCTCGTTACGGTGTTCCGCTTCGTTTAATTTCTTGAAGTATCTGTGAGTGATTTATATTGTTGACGTAAGTAGTTGTATGTAATTGTTGACATAAGACACTTAAAAAAATATGGCTGCACAGTTCAAGCTCACCAGAACAGTGAAATGAAAATAACTTCATCAAATCAATCACCCTTCCGAGTAGAAACAAATATAATAAATCGCGTTTACAAACAGACGCTGTTTTTTTTTAAATAGATACCGCACTAATAATGCAATAGTGTTGTGCTCTACATTTATCGAATTTAACATAGTTCTATATTTAACACAATATTTGAATATGGAAATAAGTTAAATTCGATAAATTCAAAGTCTAGAGGCTATTGTTTTATTAATGCTTTATAGCCATATTTTTTATAGCTTTATATTACTTTAGCCCGTAATATTAACAGAATATACATTAATATATTTATATTTTGCATTTTAAGTACATATACAATATATTGCAATATGTATAAATTTAGCTTTCCATGTACAAAATAATCTTTTCCAAATAAGAAGACCGATCGTGGTGCAGTGCGACAGCGTCTCACTGTAAACGCGATCGGCCGTGGGTTCGATTCCCACTCGGGGAAATTATTATATTTAAATTATTTTCATTTCCTCGCCTAGATTATATAAAGCGCGGCGTTAAGTTCCGTCACTCCATACGCAATGTCTCGAATTCGGTGGCAAACTGTTTTTTTTTCATTCATCAAGTACAAATGGGTTATTTTATTTTAGTTATACAATACACACAAAACAGAAAATAACCCATACTGATAATACTGTTGCGTGGCGTCGGGCCCGTCGAAGTAGGGCAGGCGGGCGCGGGCGCGCGCGCGTCCCCTCCCCCGCGCGCGCCGCACGTAGCCGTCGCCCGCGTACCACGCGCCGCGCACGTGGTACGGGTAGTGCAGCGACGCTGGGGATCACAGTCATATCTTAATGAATACTAAAATAATTGCATTTAAAATAACATGGCATTTTCAAAAGTTACAACGCATAGGTCTCGAACCCCGCGCCTCTCGGAATCCGCCCCAGCGATGTGACTACTAAGCCATACTTTCTACGTGTTATTAACACACTTACGAGTTACATTCTGTCTTGCCGATGAAATAATCGTTTTTAGAAATAAGCTTTTAAATTAACCTTTTTTTTATAAAAACCTGTACAAGAATGCTATAAAAGCGTATAAGAATTTTTAAGTAAGTGGATACGCCATGTTTTTTAATTACCAAAGCGGAGAAATGAAAATACATTAATAATCATCATTCCCATTCCCATTTACAATCCAATGTTACTGTTCCACAATGACCTCCACTTTTATATTGAATACAGTTCGAGTTACAGGATCGTTATTTATTTTGGATATCTGTTAAGTGTAAAGAGAAGCACCTTCACGCTCTATCCCGCATAGCAGGGTAATCAGAGACAACCTAATGTCAAGACACTCCGTTGACTGCTCTCCGCACAAAATTCAAACATTACGTGTTGAGTGGCGAAATCAACGCCTTATGACGTAGTAGCAAGTTCGTTTCCCACTTTGATATTAGTCAAAACTTTAAAGTAAATAACGCGTAAAAGAAAGCGATACTCATACTTTGCGGGAAGGGATATCCGTGTGGCGCTGGAAACGCGTACCCGAAGCCGTACGGATTTGGGTAGTACATGCCTGGAAATAATTATATACTACATCTATATCTATATAAATTAATAAAATTAGAGTATGTATGTAATACAAATATTCGCACTTACAAAATGCACATGTATGTGTACACGATGTATATGCAAAAATAACATTGTTTTTACAATTTTAATGTCTGTCTGTCTGTCAGTTTGTTCCGGCTAATCTCTGGAACGGCTTTACTTATTTTGACGGGACCTTCACACAATTTTGCAAACCCGATGTTTTGAAAACTTTACAGTACACAGAATTGAGATAATTTAATTTTATTAAAAATTTGCTTATGTTTAAATATAGATCTTTAGTTCCGAGTAGCTGATTATAATTACATATATGTAGTAGTATATTTTAGAAAAAACGTATAAAAATTTGAACGCAGCGGAATTTTTATACGTTTTTTCTAAAATGTTTTCTAATCCTAAGTGTGGAATAACACTTTAAAAATAGTAACTATACATATATGTAAATGAGAAATAAATAACAATAAGGAAAAAAAGGCATGAACACGTCTGTAGGGCATTATATTTTTTTTTAGCTTCACGATTTTATCCCGCATAGCAGGGTACACAGAAAGTACCTAGTGTCAAGCCACTCTGTACTTCGCTTTCCACCAAATTCGAGACATTGCGTGTTGAGTGGTAGAACTCAACGCCGCTGTTTGTCTTTACCAGGGGAAGTGAAAATAATTTAAATATAACCACTCCCCCGAGGGGGGATCGAACCCACAACCGATCGCGTTCACAGTACTGTGACCACAGACTACTGTAAAGAGTTCGAAAGGTGTTAACTTCATTGACAAACAACTCACCAGGATTTTTATTATAAACAGGTTCTCTCTCCGGCGACGCTTGCTCCGTCTTGATACGCTTGAAGTCCTTATCATCGTCTGATATAGAACTGATGGAGTCACGTTTGGGCTTCTTAGTTTCTAGTGCAGAACGTATTATAATGCGCCCTGAAATTATAATAAATAATTCCATTTTCATAAAAAAACTTGATAACAAAACTCTCTGTTGTACACGACCTGTTCGTGACTTCGTCTTATTGAATTAAACAAATAAAAGCTAATTAATAATTATGAATACCTTAACAAAATGTGTAATTTTGAAATACTACTGTATTAAAAATATAATTTTAAAATAATAATGTATTGTTTTTCCTCAAACAATGTCCATAATTCCTGACAGCAGGTTCTCTTTGACTATCCGAAAAAAAATGAATAATATATTCCTCAATAGGCCTCATGGTGGTGGCGTGGAACAGCGTCTAACGGTATCTGGAGAAACAATGGTGGTGATGTTATAGGTTCCATTCGGAGGAATGATTATATTTAAATTGTTTACATTTCCCCGCTTTGGTGAGACAAAACGTAGCGTTAAGTTCTGCCACTCAACACGCAACCTGTCCAAATGCAAATGGAGTGCCCTAACAGGAGGTAGTCTCTCTGCCAAGCGTGCTATGCGGGATAATTTTTTTTTCTACGATACATACCATCCTGTGCGTGTTTCAATCTTTCCCTCTGTTCCTCTAACTCCTTCTCCTGTTTCTTCTTGAAGTTCTCCACAATCCTCTGCCTAGCTATTCTGTCACTAGCTTTGTAGTAACGCTCCGGTTTCATTCCATTCTGCTGGAGCTCAGGGCGTAGCTGAGGAAATGTGAACGCAGTTTTTAAATAATATGTTAAAAAGTATATAAAAATTTAAATTTACCAGAGCTTAAAGATATTTATTCTTTTATTTCAAACAATTGACTTTGTAATATGACAAATTAAATCATTTTTATATATGAAAATTATATATACATATACAGACGAAAATCAGAAAAAGCAATACGTGGACACAAAGTATTTTCACTATCCTTTTATGTGGGAAATAGTGTAAATCTACTTTTTTTAAAATAAATATACTTATAAAAGACCGAAGACCGGCCGTGGCGCAGTGGGACAGCGGCTGACTGTAAATGCGATTGATTGTGGTTTCGATTCCCACTCGGGGGAGTGATTATATTTAAATTACTTCCACTTCCTCACTGGCGTACAACAAAGTGTAGCGTTGAGTTCCACTACTCAATACGCAATTACTCGAATTCGGTAGAAAGCGAAGTACAGAGTGTCTTGACACTAGGTAATTTCTGTCTGTGATGTTATGCATGACAGAGATAAATAAAACATAAAAAAAAACAAAATACATTACCTCTAATCTCTTAAACACTTCATCAATCAATCGTACAGCTTGCAGTTTCTTCTGGCTCTTCAGCAATTTTCTTTGTTCCTCCGCTACTCTCCTGTTGAGATCTACATCTTCTCTCTCCATTAACTTTGCTAGTTGCTTTTTCTTACGCCTTTCCTCCCTTTCTCTCATTTTAGCCAACTTCTCCTTTTCATGATGCTCCACTTTTTGTCTTAAAGATGTAAAAATGAATCGTGAGACTATTTCTTTTTGTCTGCAATGCAATGAGCCTAATCATATTTAAAAAAACATGTTTGCAAAATCATAAACAAAGAAATTCTTTTCTATGAAATAATTATGGAATTAAAGACTACTTGATTGTAAAATATCATGTGAACTGTATTAATTATTAATAAAATAGTAATAATATAAGCTAAGTTTCTAAATATAACAAGACATTAAACAAAAATTAAATATACTACCTTTCTCTAGCTTCTCTTTTAGCAATTTTGTCTTTTTCTTGTTTTTCCTCCTCCTCCTTGGCTCGCTGCCTGGCCGCCAGCCTCTCTCGAACAATGGCTCTTCTCTTCACAGCAGCATCTGTCATATGCTTAGTCCTATCAAAGTCCACTTTGATACTACACCATTCGGCTAAATCATCATTTTTTCTTAATAACTTTCGACCTCTTAAAGAGTCCATACAACGCACAAAACCTGCATATTCACTAAATTGCACATATCCCTCAAAGTATACATTTCCTTCTTGTTGTTGTATAGTTATACCTCTCATATAATTTTTCATTTGCATCCTAAAAGGATCAGCCATCGGCACATCTATCTGTCTCACTGAGCCATATTTCTCAAACACTTTCTTAAACAAAGTCTCAGAAGGTGGAGCATCTTCATCTCGCTCATCATTATATACAAACCAGCGAATCGGCATATACTTTATATGAATAGTATCTGGCCTTTCCCCTGGTTTCATTTCATCCATATCGGTTGCATCACGAAAAAACGAATCCCACGAATGTCGACTTGGAAAGTCTGACTTGGCTTCAGAAACTTTCACTTTCAGGGGATCAGGATAGTCATTTAAATGTATGATCCTGTCATCTAAGCGACTTAACACTCGATCTAACTTTTGACGATTTTCCAATTCGGCATCAAATCTTATCACTTCAGAACTATGCTTTGAAACTTTCAATACTGAGAAACTGTCAGGTTGGATCATTTTCCTCAGTTTCTCCATCAATTCCCAATTGGATATGGACTTGCCGTGTACCTTGTGCGGAGGGAGCTGAACAGAAATGTTAAGCTTTGCAAACGATTTAAGATACAAACGCTGCGGCAAGTACAACGCCACAGCGTCTGATGTATCCCTACATACTTGTATACTCATCTTACAATTACTATAATATAGTTATATACAAGAAACTAACAAAGTAAATATATTGACTGTATCAATCATTAAGTATTTAAAAGTACTATTAAAAATACATATTCTAAAAGATGGGGTATATGTATTTTAATTATTTTAACAATTATGTATTAGCAGGAAAGAAATTAGTTCAGTGAAATGACCAAAGTGTAATCCAGTAACAGTATCCATCGTTTGCGCCACTTTTACAATATTCTCATGAAAACGTGAAATTAGTTTTATTTAGAACTCTAAATAACAAATAAAGGTTTATAAATTAATCCTGATTGCACTTAACACGGTGCCACAGAGAACGAGCAAAAATCGATGTCATATGACAAATGACAGTTCATTCGCCTTAGCACAAACGAAGCAAATGCTCTAATTTAAACAGCCTAATTATATAGTAATATTAATTATTCTCTTTAACAATCTTTTGTTGCTTAAGTTTCTTGGTGATTATAAAATTTGCATGAATTAGAACACAACAGAATAATTAACTTGTATATACTTATAATTAATATAATAAATAATCTGAGGCCGCAGTGGGACAGCGTCTGACTATAAACGCCATCGGTTGCGAGTTCGATCCCCACTCGGGAGAGTAATTATCTCTGGTAATGACAAAATGCGGGTTTGCGTTCCATCACTCAACATGCAATGTTTGGAATTCGGTGGAAAGCGCAGTGCTGAGTGTCTTGACACTAGGTACTTTCCGGCTACCGTGCTATGCGGGATAAGAAGCGTGAGGATAAAAATATAATAATATATATACTCTTGTAATTTGAGGGCGATCTGTCGGACTGCGAAAGTTGGCATACAAATGAATTAGGCAGTTGTTAAAAGTACATTGTCCTGATAATCCAAAGCAAAGAAACATATCATGTCTTTTTTTGACAAATCACTTTACAAATAAAGTTCATGCATATAGCATAATAAACTTCAATGGAGAAGTTAAATCTAATATATAGTTATACACACAAACATCGAGCAGGAAATTGGGAATCAAGAACACAATCATCTCATATGTGTTTAAGTCGACTTTATTTATATGCATATTCTTTATTGCACAATTTACAAATATGCACATATAGCTGTCTTGAAGCTAAAAAGCATTTTCTACCAACCTTGTCATGTGGGCTATTTGTGGAGGCTCAAAAAATCACGACTTTAACTAAACTTTTAAAAATAAATCAAACATTAAATAAGGCGTTAAAATGTACTAATTATGTACCATTGGAAAGTTTTCATAAACATTAAGTTTTCAAAGTGATTAACTTTTTTAAGATATTGTTTTAACAAGTTAAAAAAAATTAGCAGCAGACCGGTTTTTTCTTTTTTAAGTATAAGGACATTTTTTACCACTACCAGATTTCGGAACATCGCAAATGGTGCACCTCAACACTATTTATATTTTCATTTCCCTGTTGTATTTTAATATAACAGGGAAATGAAAATATAAATACAAAAATATAGATTAGCCTATTTATAACACATACACAAAATATTCGCAATAAAAGGGATAAAATGATAAATAAAATTAAAGAGACTAATAAAGAATTCTTTTATTTTAAAATATCGAGTCAAAGACTCTACAAACACTGCAATCTGGAGAGCTATCGCGTTCAATGTGATAGATAACATATCAAATACTATATATCGTTACTTAACACTACACCATAAATAATTTAGCGTTCAATTTACACAGCTCTGCATTAGCATAGTGATCAAGTTCAAACTAAACCTGTCGCTTACAATTACTTATACCAAAATAAATTAAATTGTGAAGGGTATCTAATTCAGACGTGGCCTGAACGTAATGGCTCCTCAAGACTTCATCTGACGTGGGAATGTTTTGTGAATGCCGCACCAGTTCGCTACAAATAGGCACAACTGGTTAAAATTTTTAAGTAACAACTATTTATTTACAGATATTCATTCATTGCTTAATGGTCAATATTTTTTTTCTTTTAATATTACTTTTAAATAAATTAAGAAATAATATATTTTATATACATTTATATATTTTAATATAATGTACACGCTTACATTTAAAAATAACAATGAAGTCTTGAATGAGTCCATGCTAGCTAGCTATAGGAACCATCTAGATTGTGAACTTATTTTAAAATAAACTATCAAATATTTTGTCACTGGTAAGATCAGGAACACATCACTCAAAAAGTTATTTAAACTATACGATAACAAAAAATATTAAATACATCCAATACATTCTCATATATTATCTAAGCAGCTGTGTTTATAAATTATTTAGCTAAATCATATACATGCTTTGATATAATCAAACATGCCAATAGCATTAATTTTTTAATAATTTACCTAAAATTAAAAAAAAATCAAAATTCATATTCCTGACCTCTGTATACAAACAACTAAGATCTTTATGCATTAATTGCGTTACTGCAAACACGTCACACGTTTACAATTCACAGCAATGACATTTCCTTTTTTTATTTTCTACATATTATAGATACAATTAATTTATTATAATTATAATATATGATCTAATATAATCTTTGGTCAAAGTTTAGTATCACTACTATACATATATATATATTTTCACAGAACATACATCTCTGCAGAAGTTGCACTTTATACAATAATCTAGACAAAATTTACTAATAAAAATTAAAAAATATGTGCAACTACACTTAAAAGATAATATATATATAAACTAAACTGAAACTGTACAATAAAAATATAAGTTGTGATTATTTTTTTTTGTGATGATAATTTTAAGCGTATCATACAAATATAGCAAACATTTAAATTTAGTATAAAAATGTCTTTTTAGCTATACCAATATTAACTGTATTTATAATAGTAAAAATATGTATAGAGCTGAGCAAACCGGTCCTTTTTCAAAAAAAATCAAAATCATTTTTTATTCTAAATCAAAGAACATGTTTATTTCGTATTTTTAATTAGTTTAGAGAAAACCAAACAAAATTGGCATTTTTGTCTTTACTTAAAATAAAAACAGTAATTTAATTTTTAAAATGTCTAGAATTTCATACATTTTATGACTTAGCATAACATTTGATTATAAATTAAGTAACAAATGAAGGTTTGTCAACTCTATAATATAATTTTATTATGAAGACAACCATAATGACTGAACTAAAATTTCCAAAACTCATTCAACTGAAAAAATAAAACAAAAACATTCACAACATCAATAGTTTGTCGATCTAAGAAATAATTAAAAATAAATTCTCAGTCTTCTATTAAATAGTTAATATATATAGATCATACAACATTAGATCTGCCATTTACAATGTACATACAGTTGTACAATAATAATATGTATATAGAAATTGACCTGAACGGAAAGTTCATTTTAATAACATTTGTGATGATATAATTGTAAGAAATCTTCGTTCACACTTCGCTCTTCGTACGTTACACGCGTTTCAATGTAATAGTCATTTATGGCAGTGTACCACAACACAAATATTAACTAAGAATAATTTATATATATTTTTTTTTATTACAAGTCCAGAGTCCACATCTCACTATCAATGTTTTAAGTAGATAACACATAGGTTCCCGTCATTTTAAATGTACAATTTGTAAGTTTCTTCCGTGACCTTCTCGTCATATAAAACTTGAAGAGATAAGTAGAAAAAAAAATGTAATGTATTTAAATATTAAACTGTTCACTTTCCAAAGCGAATTGTATAGACAATAAATCTTGACATGCCTCTTTTATAAATGCAACACATACAAGATATAGTACTAAATATAAAAATTCAATCAACACTCATTCCAATGAAACTTTTGAAGAATTTAAATTTCAAATCCGACTTGTGAAACACTTGCCCGCCATGCACATCGTTGAAGTCGAATATAACACAAAATCTTGATAATTCCCGTTCCTGTTGAAATTCCAAGAAATCCTCTCTTTAGTGCTCCCCTACACTCTACCTCTCTACTCTCTCCTAGGAAAATATACACCAACTCAGTATATATGTCCAATATTTAATGTGCGTTTTCTCTTAATCACTCATTCAGCTACACAAATGTTTCAAATATATAGATATACAAGGTAAGAAGGCCATCATATTTCACTTTCATATATAATATATTAGTAATAATTAAGATCTTCTATCAGTTAGCTCGAGCTCTCTTAGCATGTGAAGAGGGTGGTGCGTGTGCGGGCCTGGGCGGTTGGTGAGGCGTCTCGTCCCCCAATCCCGATCTCATCATGTATTTAAACTGTGGCATATGCTGCATGACGTCACGAATCTGCACTAGGGCCATGCCATTCTCTCCTGCGGCTGCTGATTTACATTTGCCCGAGTTGCGAAGAACTTGGAGTTGAGTTCTGGAAGGGAATAGAGTTGATTAGTTTTGATTTTCTTAATAACAATGATCAGGTATTTTAAAATGGACTAATTTTTTGTTGTTAAAACCTTTTTTAAACCAAATTTTAACGATACAAGAAGTCTCTCTTAATAATTAAATAAATATGGCTCAAATTAAACTGTCAAATTTACTCTTTTTCTCGCAGGGAAATACTATTTATTTAGACCACCCGTGATGTGTATTACTTCAGTTCAGTTAATCGCTTATTATCCACATAAAACCCAGTGGAACCCATCTTCATCTATAAGACGGCACGCACCCCAGTGACGCCTATAATAAATAAATATTAACTCACGTGTTAGGCTTAAAAAGCGTCAACCCGAGAGCGTCTAACATCGCCCGGCAAGTGGTGAGGGGCACTCGAGGGAAGAAGTGGCTGGCGAGGTCCGGGAGCGTCATCAGCAGCTCCGCGTACTGGTACGGCTTGGCGTTGATGCAGGGGACCATTGTGTTCTCTACTACTGCTTTTTGTACCTACGGAATGAGCAGACAAGATAAATATTGCATAAAAGTTTCATATATTAAAAAAGTTAAATATTTTGAAATTTTGTTAAATATTTTGCTTATATTTTAATTATTTAACATTATAAGCAAATAGGGTTCGTTTAATTTTGAAGTAAGACTTTCGATAATAAAAGAAAAATATATTAGCAGTGTTGTTCATAAGATGGATTATTTTTCTATTTCCACCCGCGGGTGGCGATCGAACCCACAACCGATCGCGTCCCGCTGCGCCACGACCGGCCTCAATCAAATGGATCAAATTACACTTCATAAAATAGTGCTTATGTTTCTATCTGGTAAGACAAAACGCGGCGCTGAGTTCCGGCATTCAACATACAATGTCTCGCTAGAACTCAGCACAACAAAACTAATTTACAATACGTTCATAAGAAATTCGAAGTAGTCTATAAAGCAAAGGTTTGGACAATTCCTAAGAACGCGGGTTCAAATTCTGATGTGATGACATTTTCTAAAAATTTTAATTATTTTATTAATTTCATACATAACATACAAAAAAACACCAAACACAAATCGAGATATTGTTATTTTAGGAATAAATTAAGCGTCCAATTTATATTGATAAGCAATGTGCGTAATAAGATAGATCAAATTCCAATGCTTAATAAAATAATATAATTACAACGTCTAGATTCCGAATTTGTAATACAAAACACATCCATTATACAAATGCTTTAAAATTGCTATATATTACAATGTATAAGAAATTAAAAAAAAAACACCAATAATTTCTTAAATACATCATAATCATAATATTTTAAGAAACCAAAATAAACAAAAAAAGATAGCAAAAATGGAAAACAAAGAATGGTACCTTGACAGGTTCTCTCTACAAAACAGATTAAATACTAATTTCTTTCTATAACAAGTCAGAAAATTGGTCGATCACCAAAGTAAAGTGTGTCTTTACACTAGGTTCTATCTGAGAGACCTCACATAATTTATAATAAAATGAGAAACAGAGAGTCTTGACACTTTGTATTTAGTTTGAAACTCACCTTATACGGCGTATGGTTGCCATTGATACTGATGTCTGGTATCGGCGTGAGTCTTTTGCGCGTGTCCACGCTGTGAGAGGTTGAGTGGCCATTCAGTGCTCCACTCACTTGCGGTGTACTGGAACAATACAAACGGTTTATTCAGAGTAGCATATTAGTAACCAGCTAGCTAGATGTTGTCCGTAACATCGTTTGCGAATGCCAATGTCGGGACACTCCCTCTTAGTTGTTGCCTACACTATCCAAGCAGTTGCTGGGAGTACATATTTATATATATAAGATAATAATATAAATAAATAAAAAATATAAAGACAAATCAAATATTGTATAGTAATACTAAATATATATATATATAAAAGCTTTTAAAATAGTTTCGCAAAAACATTTATATATGTACTCTATAATTAATGCATCTATACAATATTTTCCTGTCTGTCACACGGAGTTTCCCCTCCAAAATTTGCCTAAACCGTTTAATTCATTTATATTTACTAATATTTCAGTGGTAAAGTAGTAAGAACGGTTAAGGTTAGTTACATTTTAGACACATAAATCGCAAACTAAAATCAAAATTATCCCAAATTCTATCCTATTTAACGGATATTTATAAATCAACTAGTGTTATAGATGACATATATCAACTAATTAAATAAATTTAAATCCTATTATCATTTTCGTCTTTAATCGTAATAAATAAAAAAAAACACACACACACACATATGTACATACAAAACAAAAAGCAGTGTCATGACAATGGCGAATGGACACTAGTACAAACAAACATCCTCTATATATTTATGATTATATAATAAAGAAGAGGAAATAAAACTATATTAGCTTTAGCTTTGAAAACATAAAACACATACATAGGGGGAAAACATACATATATAATTGCTATTTATAATTCAATTAATGTTCACTTTTCAATACCTAAAGGTTTATCTAATCAGAGGCTGCTCTAATCTCATTAATCCTATTACAAGAACGAATTAAGATATTAAAATAATAAAAAAAATACACAACTTATAGGGAAAAACAAAAAATAAAAAAAATATAACGACTATATATAAACTGTTATTAGGTTTTCCTGTTTGCCAATTTGTTTACAAGTTTATAGAGGATGATCTGTGAACGTGAATATTAAATCAATTATTTTTCAAATCAATTATTCATACATGTATAAGAGAGCTGGATACAGATATTATAAAGAAAAGATTTTATTTCTCTCTTTAACCAAGGAAAAAAACCAAGGTGGTCTAAAATGCGACACGTATATATTTATGTTTGTCCACGCATAACTTTAAACAGGGTTGACCAATTTTGATAATTCTTTTTATATAAATAGAAAGATTATATTACTAAGTTCGGCCCCTCTAACTTGCGTTTAAAATTTTGAATAAAAATTCTAACCCTGAGGGTAGAGAGATATTAGATTATGACGTATTCAATTACTGAATCCACTAAGGTATTTTCGTTTTATATTTTTCCGTTACCAAGTTGTTATTATTATTAATAAGAACTAATAAAGTAATAATTGCTCACTTCATAGTGTTGTTGTTGGCCGTACTCCTCACTAGAGGTGGGGGAGGCTGCTGACCCATCGCCATTGTTATTGCACTGTTGGAAAACTGGAATAAACGATAACAGACATGTTTCACCTAAATATGCATACGCCGTTTTATATATTTAGGATTTTGGGATAATAAACTTTAGTAATTTCACACTTATGATTCAGTTGTATCTTTGAGGCTAACTCGGAGAGGTTGCGGGTACGAAAAATAAACGGTTAAAAACAAAAGCTAAATTTGAAAATGTTTGCCTACAATTTTCTTTATATTCTCTATAAGAAATGTGTACCCAGTCGAATAATATAACAACGAATTTATAAAATTACACATATACATACTTATGAAAAAATATAACCGTAAAATAAAAAAAAACCGAGCCTTTATATATACATAATACATACATATAGCGAATAAAATTATAAACTAGTTATTTATCAAATTTAAAATTTCGCACGTCCTATCATGATAAAGCTAAACAAATGACATTATCACAATGTAAATACTCGAGCGTAGCCTACTTAACACTCTCAAATGAATACCAGCAATAAATATAAACTTAAACAGCACTGCTCCACGCGTAAAGCAAATATTGTTATTAGGTTGAAAATAATAATTTATATACCTAATATTATGTTCAAAGAGATCTCATCTAAATACGTTTCGAAAAACATATACCATACAAACATACATACAATGTCATTTTTATATTTAGTACAAATATACAATTTGTATACAATATAATAACTAAAAGTACAAACGAATCAGTAATTTTTTATTCAGAATTAATATATTGAGGCAATCATGGCGCGGTGGGACAACATCTGGTTCAACGTTGAGTTCGCCACTTAATATTTCGATTTGTGGCGGGAATCAGTCAACGAAATGTCTTGACACTAGATTGTCTTTCACTACCCCGCTATATTACTTTTGTCTTCTTTTATATTTTTTAAAATAGAATAAGTAATGTATTAATTTCGTTTATTTACAGCCGGTTCCCCACCTGTACATTTTCAATAACTAAGCAATTATAATTATTTATAAGGCATATCAAAAGATATGAATTGTAAACAAACTAACCGGAAAACTATGAAATATCTGAACATTCATCTCGTACCTTTGCTTTGCTTTGCTTTGCTTTGCTTTGCTTTACATAACCTTAGACAAATCGTGTAATGATCAATATCATAAGACCTATTAATAAATAAACATTTATTCCAGTCCAATGAAATATACACACGTACCGAATAGACCTAGTTATCGTTTTTAAACTGCTATTCACACACTAAGTAAGCAAAGATAAATATTTTAGAATCTTATAAAGAAAACTTATAGCCCAGTGGCTAGAGCGTTTGGTCAGTTTCCAAGAGACGCCAGTTCGAGGCCCGAGGCTACGTGTAAATTTTTATGTTTCTAAAATATTTTCTATTTGTTACTAATGACGTATTAAGTATCAAAAGAAAAAGAAGAAATAATCATACCTGTACATTACGATTGTGTTGTGAACGGTGTTGCGGCAACGAGGCCGCCGCGGCCATAGCGTTGCTGTAGCGCGCTGCGGCCTGCGCCTGCGCAGCCACTTGAGCCTATGAAGATTTAATGCATTTTGTTTATTACGCATGTTAAGTCTTTTACTTTTACCCAGTGTATTAGTACTAATGGTGCGGACGGAATGGTATCTTCGCATTAGGTTTTGTTTGAATATTCTGCAGAAAAAATGTGAAGCTGAAGCGATTTTCATAATTATATTTTTATTACGAGTTCCCCTTTTTCCGGCCAATTTTAGATACATCCCGCACTGGGAGGCGAAACCTAACAACACACATTGCGTAACCAGATGCGGGATAGCAATATATATTGGATACATGTATATATTATAAATGTACTCAATCAAATAGGATTTAACCAGTCAGCATTATGTACAAATAAAGATTACCACTTAATACATTATAAAAATGCACATTCAATGCTATTCAATGCTATTCGTTTGTTTACGCGTACAAACAAAAACTTATGTAAATTGACATTGACATACAAGTGACAATAAATAAAAATATGATTCTACAGTTCACGGATATGTAGTCGTAGTATTCATTATCTATCTTGATTAATGAACCTAACGGAAGTAACCAACAAAAGAAGCAATGGTTGTACTTTCAATACCATATAGGGAGTGCTTGATCTATTGATACAGGAGGTCATCCATAAATTATGTCACATGAATCTCTTGATTTTTTGACCCCTTCCCATTGTCATAGTTGATCTCTTTTGTGAGACAACCGTTTTCAAGGAATCTTACACTCTTTCCACCTCCGTTTAACGTGTGACGTAATTTATCGATGGCCCCTAAATGGAATTCGGGCTGAAACTAAAAAAAAAGTATTTATATACCAACCTGAGCTAGCCTCAACACTTGTTGCGTTTGCGCCTGTGTTAGCGAGGTAGGGAGATTCCATCCATTGGAAAGCGCTTGGACCGCGGCTGATATACCAGCGTGGGGCATCTGCATCGCCGAGGACGCTGTCGAATGCCTTTGCGCGGGCCTTCTGCCCCGCGAGGGTACGTTACTAATAGATACTCCACTGCCTACACCCACGCCCACTGCACCTGGTGGTGGCGCTGGTGGTGCTCGCGTCCATTGACCTCCGCCGGATACTGAACCTGTAAAAAGAAGTTGGTTCAGTTCTTGTTTTAAGTTTTAAAGCGTGCAATTAAAGTATAAGTAGAGATTATATTTAAATTATTATCATTTCCTCGCTCGGGTAAGACAAAGTACGGCGTTGAGTTCCACCACTGTTGAGTGCTGGAACTCGCAATGTCTCGAAGGAATTGGTGGGAAGCGAAGTACGTAGTGTCTTGACACTAGGTACTTTCTGTCTACCCTGCTAGGCTGGATAAAAGCTTGACGTTTAAAAATTACTATGTAATAAATACAACAGAATTTTCAAACATACTATAATATTTATAAACTTTTCTAATAAACACTTGTTAATTGAATCTAAAAAGTTAACTTGAAAATTAACCAAGGCCTAATTTGGAATAAGCCTTAGCAATATAATAAAATATTATTTTAATTCGTTAATAAGTATTCATTTATTAAAAAACACAGACTTCACCTATTTATTTTATTCATTTTCTTTTATTGTAAACTTAAACATATACAAATACCCATGTAATCTTTAAAATGTCCGATCGCATTATCTCTTAGATGACGCGATGCATAAAAAATACTTCTTATTTTTAACACGCTTCTATTAACTATACCTGAATATACTAAATGTATCTAGATTGATAGATTGATAACAATCTATCAATGAATGTAAGAAAATCTTGCTAGGCTGTTGTGTCTGCTTTTGCAGACCGATTTTTACTTGCAAGGTTGCATTCAGATTCGACAATATACCATAATTTCATAGCGTAGGCGTGATAACGTAGGCCGTTGTCAAGACGACCAGGGGCCGTTGTCAAGACGACCAGGTTATCGGAAAGATAATTTTTTCATTGTATTTTTTTTACGTAATTTGTTATTTTGTGTTCATTTGATTAGAGAAGTTAATAATATTACTCTCCGGTATTCATTTTTTGCCCATGGCAGATCTTTGTTCTCTACTGGAAATTGAGATATTAAAAGTGACGGAACTCAACGTTTCTGGAATCTATATAAAATCTGCAAGCAATAAAAGACGAAATAACCAAATCTGATAAGCAGACACCTAAATAATCTAAAAAATCCTACTAAATTAGGAACCGAGATACGTATCCGCACTTCTTAAACGCCGCTTAGGCCGCTACATAAATTTATTTTTCCCATTCAGGGCAGTGATTTTATTTAAATTATTTTAATTTCCTTGCTCTGATAATACAAAGTGCGGTTTTGAGTTCCGCCACTCAACACACATTGTCTTAAATTCGGCGAAAGCGGAGTACGGAGTGTCACCACACTGGATACTCCTTGTCTACCCTGTTAGACGAGAAAAGAGCCTTAAGCTAAAAATCAGCTAGTTATTAATATACATTCTTCTTTTATATTTATTAGAAGATAAATCTAGGAACGATTTGGGTCGGAAAACAGTCAACCGAGTGTCTTGACACTGTGTTTTATGCAGGAGCATAGCAGGCAGTCAAAGAGCTAGACTATAGTGTATTAGAAAATGCTCCTTTAGCAAAAGTTGTTTAGCGTTATGGTTATTTTCTATTGTGACATATGAGAATTCAGAAATTGTTCAATTTTGTGTGGCAAATCTGAAGACGAATGATAATCAGCTATAGAAAAAGAATCTGAATGATCCTATCATTATTGCATAGTGAGATAGCATTTCACTCTAAACGCAATAGTCATGGGGTCGATTCCCGCTCGCAAGACTAATTATTTTTGAAGTTTTTTTTTGTCTTCTTTTTAACTTCTAACTGGTAACGTCCACTAAAACTAATTCGCGGGCAAGTAATGCATGACGCTGCCTTTTTAAAAGATAAAATATAAGTTAGGATAGTTATTAAGCTACTGCAAGTGTTATAACAAACGCTTATAATATTTAATTAATTTATTTAAATTACTTTGACTTTTTTGTAAACGAATAAACAACGGCAATCTTAAATCACGTCTCCTTATAAAAATAGTAAAGACCTTTGAATTCAATTAGCCGGATTTCATTGCTTAGATTAACTTTCCGAGAATACTTAATGTAAGTTCATACTACTTTGCCACTATCGCGCACGTTTGTCTGTAAACGACATCAGTTGTGGGTTCGATTCCCACTCAGAGGAATAAATATATTAAATTTAATTAAATTTTCATGATCTAATAAAAAATGTCACTAAATCAGTCAAAAAGTAACGCATCAAGTGTATTGAAAACTATATATTTTCTACCCTGCTATGCGCGACAAAACTCATACATATACGATAATATATTTTTAACAAATTATGAATTTAGTTCGGCGAATAAGTATTGACGTAGCGATTGTGGTTTCAAATCCCTCTCGGAAAAACCTTATTATTTATATGTAGATTTTTTTCCAGGTTTAATATAACAAAGTAAGGCTATGAATACGTCAGTAGGGGAAATCATGCATAATATCTAGTCAAAAATTATGCATTATAGTGATCTAGAAAAAGGTGAAAAATGTATGGAGATGTTTTTATATATCAAGAATTGGAGATTATATATTGAGAATAGCAATAACCGCTTTACGAGTATTAACAATGAATGCGAGCAAATCTTTGAGATTATAAGTAATAATATAAATAATGAAATAAAGAACTCGACAAGTGCAAGTTAGACTCGCGCACGATAGGTTCCGTAGCATTATAAAAACTGCAAAAAAAACAATTTGTTGTATGGGCACCCAACTTAAATATTTATTTCATTTTAGTTATATTTTTTATTTTAAAAATGCCGTTACCGTTGCCATTATTAATATCAAAGCAAAACCGATCAAAAACATGTTTTTTGTATAGGAGTCCCCGAAATATTTATATCCATCTATAAAAAAATTAATACTTAACTATCACGGTTCATAAGATACAGCCTGGTGACAGACGGACGAAAAATCCAGTCTTAGTAAGAGGGTATCGTTTACCCTCGGGGCACGGAACCCTAAAAATGAATAGATAGCTAGACAAATGATACAGGCGACGATGATAAAACTGCATTGAAAATCGTAATCTATCGCAATCTATTTATAGACGGTTATTAAATTAAATAAGTAAAGATGCATCTTAAGCAAGCTGGATTAAAAAAACAAAACCCTTAAATGCCTAAACCACTATGCGCAAGCACTTCGCGATACCTTATAAATATTTTTTTCGACAGTGTATTACTTTTTTTATTGAAACCAGTCAAGACAACCAGGTTACAAAAACCACAGACGGTGAATACAGAGAACTTATGGTTGTAAATAACAAATTCTTAATATTTCGTTACAAATAATAAAAAGAAACTTCTATACAGATAACCAATGCAAATTATTTTTATCGTGTCAAGGCTGTGTTGAAGGTCTAACCTCAATACCAAACCACTTTTTAATTCAAACGAAGTATCTAGTGCGTATAACATGTATAAACATTTTTATATTCACTGTGCTATATGGATTATCATTTATTTTAAAAAGAAAATATGAAATTATTTTCACTTCCTCGCTCTGGTAAAGATAAAGTGCGGCGTTGAGTGCCACCACTCAACACGCTATGGCTCGAATTCGGTTGAAACCGAAGTACGGAGTGTCTTGACACTATGTACTTTCTGTCTATCCTGCTATGCCTGATAAAAGCGTGAATAATATTATTTTTTGCAAAGTTAAGTAAATATTTAACTAGTTAATATTGTAAATAATATTGGTACATATTCATAAAGATAATTAGTATAAAATTAAAAAAGCCATGTAAAAATACTATACAAGAAGACAGTTGTGGGTTGAAACGCCATTTAAAAATATATCTGCATTTGAAGTTTAATCAATAGTAGAATTTAGTCTAGTAAGACTAAATGCGACGTTGAGCCACGCAAGAGAATTATCTTATATGTATATTAAATATATTTTTTTATATATAATGTTAAAATGTTATTCTTGAGATGATGTAATAGTTGGCTGTTGAATAAAAAATGATCTTGACCCGAGTTTTAAGGAAAATTTTCTTTACTTGCTCAAACACGACACTACATTGTTTAAAATAATATTATCAACAAACACATATAACGTCGGGCTACCTAGGTTCTTCGTATATTTTTAAGTATTAAAAATTGTATTCAACTATACAAATGTAATACCTAATTTATTTCAAGCGTACAAGAATCAGATAAAATAATGTACTAATAAGATAATTTTACGTAATAAACAGCACGATGGATAGAGCAGGATATATATTATTATTTATTTATATAAAACATTTTATTTATTAAGGAGCATAATTTGTACTATTTATATACATACATAAAAGTGAGGTATCTAGTTGATGAAGTAACAAAAAAAAAACATTATTTACTATTTTTGTCTGTCAATCTGTTTGCTTGAATCCGGCTACTCGGATACAATTATGACGAGACTGATAGAAAGAAAAAGTTTAAAAGGTTAAATTCTACGCGGTCAAAGTCGCGACCAAAGCTAGTAATTACTATAAACCTGTAACCTGTATGGTAATACCTACAATCTAAGCCTAAATACTAAAATTTATCGTCAATTTTAAATAATTTTGAATACAAAATCCTTGCTCTGTGAACTTTACAACACTAGCGCACAGCGTTGTTTTATTGAGATCCTGAAAGGTCACGAGATTTGAGTTTTTGAGGTCAGTTATAAAATGTTCGCTTATTGAATATATATTTATCCTGGCATAGCAGGATTGTCGAGAGTGAATTTAGTGTTAAGACAGTCCGTTCGCCGCTTCTCGCTCAAAACATTTTCTTTATTATTATTATTTTACTAAAAAGGATATAACATTTACAAAACATTAAAAAACACAATACACGATAATTAATTGGCTGTGGGTACGATATCCACTCTAAGGAGCGATTATATTTAAAAATATAATTCAATTCAAATGATTTGATTTCGTGTGAAAATGTATTATAAATTTTCATTTCATTGATTACGTATGGAAAGCGATCAACGGAGTGTCTCGACGCTAGATTAGTCTCTATGTGGGATAAAACGTAAAGTTTGCTTTTTTCCTCGTATTATAAATACTTATATAATATATATTTATAATCTACAAATAGATATGTTAAAATTAGACGGCGCCAACGTGGCGCAGTTGGAAAGTGTCTGAACGCGATGGTTGTGGGTCGAATTTCTATTCAAGGCAATATTTAAATGAGGTTTTTTTTACTGTCTAGTTAAAGAAAACCGCAATATTAGAAAGAACTTATTCTAAATATTAGGTGGTGTCCACCAAATAAATAAAAAACAATATATTTTCAATTTTGTGTGTTTTCTTCCTGATTACCTTGTTATGTAAGAAAAAGGGTGAAGCTAAAGATTAATAAACCATCGACAAGCTCATAACTTCATTTACTTTACGGCTCTTTAAAGTGACACGCAATAGAGTTCGTGTACTGATTGTATGCAGATTTATCTGGCGTTGCAGTTTTAATTACTTATTTTCCGAATAAGCTAACTTATGGTATATTTATTTATTTATTTTTTGGTTATATAAATATGAAAATACGTAATTTAATTTTTAAATAACAGGTTTACAGGTTAACTATATTTTTATACTTGTAAGTCCTCTCAACTTAATTGGTTAAAATAAAAGCCTCAAAAAAAGCCTCGACAAAAATGACTAGAGACTTTATTGAGTATTTTAGGTGTTGAAATGTACTAAAAATATCGAATTGAACATAGATCTATATTCCATAACGACATATTAATGTAGAACTATGTCAAATTCGATAAATTTTGGAACGATCACTTTATTTCTAATAGTGCAAAATGTCCTTTGGAAGCTTAAGCGATTACAAGTGAATTTTTAAACGATTAAAAAGTAACAACAACGGATAGGAATCAACGGAGTGTCTTGACACTAGGTTGTATTTGACTTCCCCACTTTACGGGATATAATATGAAATGGCAAAACAATTGACAATTTTTTAAATATTAATCAATAAGTTAATATATCACTAGTATATACCGTATAAAGGTGCCCAAATTATAAAATATTCGAAAACACCGAGTTCGTTGCACGGACATTATTTTAACTTTCCAGAGGTATATGAATTATTTTTTCGATTTGGTAAAAACAAAAAGCGGTGTAAAATTCAACACGCAATGTCTTGGTTTCGAGGGAAAAGCAGTAAACGGAGGCTTGACACCAGTTTGTCTCGTATTTCAAGATAGTTTTATGAGAAACTTCGTACACCTACCTATTTAATAACATATAAAATGGCATATGATATCTGAGATGACTAAAAAATATTTTTAAAAAAAGTAAAGTTTGTAAAATTAAAAAAGATTATCTTTATATTTTTCTTCTTTATTTTTTACTTTAATTTTTCAAGGTAAAACCTAGTACGGTTTTATAAATTCATCAGATTCGTTTCCATAAGACCATTATGGTGCGTGTGATTGTAAATGCAATTAATTGTTTGTGAGTTCGATTCCCAATCAACGCAATGATTACACTTAAAATTATGTTCGTTTCTCCTCTTACCAGAGCAAGACAAAACGCGGCGTTGATTTCCGACACTCAACACGCGTTGTCTCAATTTCAGACGGAAAGCATTCGACAGAGTATCTTGACACTAAGTTGTCTTTCACCACCCTGAGTAAGGCTGCTAAGTAAATAAATTACAACTAAAATGTCCTTGCCATTATAAAAAGATCTTTAGAATTTTAAAATCGCGTCCTGTCCTTATGTTAGATGTATAGGCAACAACTTTAATGTATGGAAAGGGTTCTCACGGTCGCACGCGATCTATCCAGATTGACGTACCCTCGTACGCCGAATTTAGTTTCGACGCTTTTATTATTACCAACATGAAACATCTCATCTTCCTTATGTGCACTTTGTTAATATTTCTGAGAAATATTAAATCTTTAGTTTTATGGCAGACGTTTTTATTGTAAAGGAAAAAATAATATTAAAAGTTATATAACTTAATAGAAGTTAAATATAAGACGGAAAATCCATCTTATTTGTGTGTACATAACATATTGGTTATATGTCTGTACATTCCCTTATTCTGAAACGAAATCACGTCATTATTATATCTATACAAATAAAAATCAAGTGTCATTTGTAATATTAAAATTACCGGTTTTTAAATGCTTACACGGTAGAAATACGTGAAAAAATAGAATTTTCTACATTATTTGCCTGTAATTTCCGGCTATACTCTAGTACGATTGGACCGACATTTACTTTCAAATTGCTGATGTAATGAGCAACTTAGGGTTCTTATAAGATCTTGAGAGAAAACAACCCACGTGGATAAAGTCACGGGCACAGCTCGTTAACAATAAAAATAAGTTTAGAAAAAAGTAAGGAAACTCGAACAAACCCTTTGCAAGGTCGTCCTCTGTCAAGACGACTTTATAACGACCGACCGTCAGAATTATACTATGAAAATCTTATATTTTAATCGGTTCTGGACACGTGTGTGTAATACAAATGAATATTTCTTTCCTGAAAAACCTAGGGTACTTTAAGTAGCATTGCAAGATTACCTTACATAGATAGATACAGGTTTAATTGATAATACTAAGATCTTTGATTTTCGCGATTTCTATACATTTTAAATGAAACTATTTAACCGGATTAATCGCGTATATTTTGGTATTCGAAAATACATTTTTGGACACCTGACGTTTCGAACACTTTACAGTAGTCCGTGGTCACAGGTAGACTGAGGTGGCATTCGTCTGTCAGTTGATACAAAAAATTAATTATATCAAACTACCGCCATCGATTTCTCAATTGCCTCGCGTACTGCCCTGGATTCTTGCAGAATGAGCTCACTGTATCTTTGTCTCTGGTGTGGTGGATTTGGGATTTTAAATTTTTAATAAGTGGGTCCCAGGTGGTAGATAGTTTCCAACCATCTTCTCTATTGAAATTTGGATGTTTTTGAATTTCAATAGCCTCGCGGATCATTCTAGGAACATATCTACTTTCCCTAGCGAGGATATGTGGCTTATCAAACCTGATGTAGTGGTTGGACTTATTCATTGTATGTGCTGGCGCTGGTTCCTAAACCATCTGAATTCTATTAATAACAACATAAAATTTACAATAGAATTACAGGCAAATAACTCTTTAGCTTTTCTTGATGTACTTGTAAATAAAGAATCCTAATGGCACATTAGGCCACACAGTGTATAGGAAGCCTACCCATACCAACAGGTATCTCAATGGCGAATCCCACCATCACCCTACACAGTTATCTACCGTTGGCAAATCTTTGTTTCAGAGAGCTTACCATCTTTGCGACGCTGAACACCTAGGGGACGAGCTTCGACAGGTGAAGGGTGCCCTTCATCAGAACAAGCTGCCAGTTCTCCGCCAGCGTTGTATGAAGACCAACAAGCCACCCACAGTGGAGAGACAGCCAGCACTTCTACCGTTTGTGAAAGGAGTTACAGACAGGATTGGCAACATCTTAAGAAGAGCTTCTATTAAAACCATATTCAAGCCTAATAAAAAAGTGAGCCAATGCTTGAGACCCGTGAAATGTAATATTCCTTTGCGGTGTGCAGGTGTGTATAAACTAGACTGTGACTGTGGCTTGTCATACATTGGCCAAACAAAGAGGAGCATCGGGGTTAGGGTGAAAGAACACATATCCGATGTCAAGAATGGGCGTGTATTGCAGTCAGCTGTGTGTGAACATACAATGAATAAGTCCAACCACTACATCAGGTTTGATAAGCCACATATCCTTGCTAGGGAAAGTAGATATGTTCCTAGAATGATCCGCGAGGCTATTGAAATTCAAAAACATCCAAATTTCAATAGAGAAGATGGTTGGAAACTATCTACCACCTGGGACCCACTTATTAAAAATTTAAAATCCCAAATCCACTACACCAGAGACAAAGATACAGTGAGCTCATTCTGCAAGAATCCAGGGCAGTACGCGAGGCAATTGAGAAATCGATGGCGGTAGTTTGATATAATTAATTTTTTGTATCAACTGACAGACGAATGCCACCTCAGTCTACCTGTGACCACGGACTACTGTAAAGTGTTCGAAACGTCAGGTGTCCAAAAATGTATTTTCGAATACCAAAATATACGCGATTAATCCGGTTAAATAGTTTCATTTAAAATGATAATACTATGTTAAAATTGGACAGTCTTAATACTGATAACATATTTCACTAACAAAATAATAATAATAATAAAATAAAACTTTTATTAATTAAAGTGATAATATTAGCTTTGATACAAAAAAATTAATGAAAAAAATAAGTGGAGACTTTTAAAGTAATTCTATAAATACAATTAAACTATATGTTTACCTGTTCTTATAACAAGTAAAATAAATATCAACCAAGTGAAAATGTAATAATATCAATCATATAATATACACATATAAAAAAATTTAAAGAAGTACTCTATCATCTTGTTCTTGGGCTCTATTCAATTCAAATTCACACTAAGTATCTTTTATATATTTTACATTTAAAATAATTGAATTGTTAAAAATCTCTTTTAAATATAAATAAACTTTAGTTTAAAATAACCAGTTATATTAATACATTAATATAGTTTCAACAGAGAAATAATATAACAATAAAGAAAAAAGGTACAGACATGGTTTGTTGTGCAAAAAAAATTTAATATAATAAAAAAATATACTCGAAAAAAAAAAAACTTACTGTACATAGAATTATTAAATTTTTGCAATTTATATGTTTAAGAAATATTAAATGCATTAAATTAATATAAAACAAAGATTATTAACTAAATTGTTGAACACTTTAATTTATTATTTTAATTAATAATGCTTAGTAAAGAAATTATAGTTGTTAAATCTAAGGAAAATTTTGAAAAGTCTGCCTCTTGGCTTATATATAGATACTTTGTGCACACAATAACTACACAGAAAAAAATATAAACTCGAAAACTTCTTATCAGTTCCAGAAAATTATTGATCTGAAGATTGTAATAATAAATGATATTTGTATTTTATTCTTGTGTTAAACATCTTTTAGGAAATATGTACATAGAGGATATATGAGGAAATATTGGGAATATTTAAAAATGTAATGAGATTTTTGGTTAAGAAAATATATATAATAAATTTCATTTTTTCATAAACAGACATATCTGCTGTAAATGTGATTGGCTCTAGGTTTACAAGAAGATTACAGTGTCCTTGTATATATGTATATATATATATATGTATATATGTATATATATATATATGTATATATATATATATATATGTATATATATATATATATATATATATATATATGTATATAAATATATGTATATAAATTAAAAATTGTGAACTAATTTGATTTAAAAACAAAAGTGACTATGAAATTATTTAAATATGGGGTATACTCTATATTATTATTAGGAGTATACATTTATTTCTGCACCATCCATTATATCTGTATATGCCTAAATAAATATGCTCAATACTGGTATAGATACAGAAATTACAGTAAAAATTTATATTAAGATATATAATTTATTTATGCAAGATAATTGTTTTTTTTTCTGACACAGTTTAAACCAATTCAGCAACACTAAAATTTAATATTAACCCAAATCCTGCAAGCAAACCAAAAAATAAAACTTTTTTTTTAAGTTTGTTGCCAAGTTTCAACAGGTTGATTGGTCTACCTATATAAATTTTTAATTACAATATTAAGTAATTTTAGTATTTATTAAATAAATATAATTTTTGAATTCTCAGTTATATGTTCTTTTAATTTATTGAATGTAATAATTTGTATCTTATTTATAATGCACACAATGTACTGCATGCTTAATAAAATAAAAAATCTTCATCATTAAAAAGGTTCTAATGTATAAGTTTAGTTATGTTAATATAGAATCTGTATAATATACAAAATAAAAAAATGCAAAAAATAAATATGATTGAAATATTTTTTTTCATATGATCAATGTTATTTATTGGAAGGTCCTTAATCTACATAACAACCAATGATAAAGTGTATGGTTAAAGGTTTAATAAACATAAACAAGAAAAAAAATGAGATACTGATAAAAAAAAGAACTCTTTAGTTTTCATCTCAATAGAGCAACAAAAATCTCAATAGAGCAGTATATTGGAGTAAATAAAAAAATATTGATATACACTAATAACTAACTATATAGGTAGTAAAAGATATTTTGGAAAAATTAAAGTTATGTAAGAAAAAAACATCACAAATTGTATATATAAGGGCTCTAAAAGTCATGTAGCAAATGTTGATATTAACTTTATACTGAATAACTCTTTTGTGAATACTAGTATATGTTGACAGGAAAGGAACTACATTCCAGCAATTAGCTTTATGTACTCTGTGAAGTCTGTAAATACAATTAATATAATATATAAATTATATAAAATTCCTATTAGAATAAGTATTTCCTTCATACTTAAGATCATCATATGATATTGTACCAGAGTATATATCAATAATTGAAAAACAAAATAGATATTTAAATTTCTCACCCTTCGCTGAAATCAGGAGCTGCGAGTCAACAACTTTGTTAGGCCAATACTCTTCAAACTCCGTCCCAGGTGGGAAATAACTTTTAATGTCCGTCAAACTAATAACTGAACATGTCTCACTGGCAAACAGTTCATTCCTAATGCCTTGCACCTTACAACAGAACTTTAAATATGACAAGTCCCAGCCCTTCAGCTGATCGGCCTTCAATTTCAAATTGTCCGTTTCACCTTCAAAGTAAAATAGAGGGACAAACTTTTGTCCATCCCGCACTGTGTATGGAACCACTGACTCTTTATTTATCCTAATAAAACCACATTTGTCCTTGTTATTTGTTGTACCACGTAACAGTTTGTTGTAACACACATCTAAGAAGTTATAGAACTCATAAGCATCTGACAACCTCACCACCAGGTCCTTCTGAGTAAAAGGCTCTCTACCGAACTGACCGTCACAATGCCGATTGTTGATCTCATTGAGAAGCCGGGCTTCGATCTCTGTTATGTAGTAGCTTCGTATACACGTACAGGAGTAAATGTCTGCGTGTAGATAGTTCAGGTACTTATTCAGGAGTTTTATCTCTACCATCCGGACTGCCACGTATTTCTCACCAGACCGATATATATAAGGAATATGACATTTACCGAGCATATCCCAACCGAAGTGGCCCTTCCAACTGGCTTCATCAGGAGCTGGTGTCTTTTTGTCGTCTTGTACCGGTCTCGGCTCTGCGGCAGCGGCCGGTTGTGTACCTGGTTTTCTAGTGAGGAAATTCAGAATACCCATTTGACCGCCAACTGCCGGCGTCGGTCCGCCCATGAGAGCTCCGGGTTGAGGTCGCGCGGCGGCCACCGAAGCTGCCAGCACTTTAGCCTTGTTCGCCTCCACCATCTTGGCAGCAAGTTCCCTGATTTCGGCCTCATCAGGCCGCTCCGTTTTAATTTTGATAGGTGCATTGGTTTCCGTCATTTTGCCGTGAAAACTTATTCAAAATAAGACACAAACACTCACAAAAGTTTCACTATATCACTAAAACCACCGACTACATCGTGTCTTTCGCGTAACACTTTCAGCTACACATGGTAAACATCCAAGCCGATGTACACAACATCAAATTATCACCTTGCCGTTTGACAGATTAGCGATGCACAGAGCACACTTCGGGTTACTTTACTGTTATCAGTAATATTTGTAATCACTAAGACACTATTTCTATCACACCGATTGTCCGTCCGAGGGTCTCGGTGACTAGAACTGCAATGTAAACTTCCGTCTTGACGTATGTGTGTAACTTTTGATTTATTACTTTATTAAGCATTTAAAAAATCACTGAAATTCAATATAATTCTGAAATTTTTCAGATAACCGTAGAAAATAATTATTTTTGTTTCCACGATGCGGTCGAAGGAACATGAAACCCAAATTTTGTGTTCGCGAGGGAAATGCCCAATACCGTTGTATAGTCTCGTGGGGAGTGCGCATTAATTCATGTACATTTTTCACCTTTTGGTGAGTCAGCATCGTACAAAATGGCCGCCGACAAGGCTTTGTTGGCCAATCGGGGCGTAGCTAGCGATATACATACCTACAAAAATCCCGTCTGTGACGTGGCCGCACTCCCCACGAGACTAGTTCTCAAGGACTTTTCATTTTTAGTTTTCAAACTATCGTTCTATTTTTGGACACCTTACCAGCGACGGATGCTTGTGCGATGTAAAAAATTATATATAAAATAATATTTGAAATTACGAACTTACTTTTACTTTTGTAATTACGATTAAACAAAAACTTCATAATAAATGAGATTTATGAATGTACTCTTACAAAGTAGGTAGTCACTATGGATAGTCTCGTGACAGAATTTTAGCGGAGTTTAGGCGTTCTCGTTGCGGTGCCCCTTCTAAAATCAACCTTATTCTGTAAGTCATAAGGTCTAAGCTCGTGTTGTATTAACAATAATTTAGTCCTTAGCGGCGCGCGGCACGAGACTAGCCGACGCGCGCATTCCTTGAACAATAATCCCCTGCAAGAGTGAGCGAGACGGCGACAAGTAAAAAGTAGATGTCAAATGTTTAGGTATTTTACTATGAACGTAAAGAGAACGTAGGTAGGTATATAATGCAATTACTAGCTTACGTAAGCACCTCTAACCTACTTTGAAATAAAATAGGTACCATGTTGCGTTTCGTTAATATCATTTTCGCTAACTCAAACTGTAAAATCCATAAATAAGCCTTAAATTTTTTTGTATTAGATAACATAACTTTCGTAAACATACATTTACATTTTAAACACTTCCGCTTAAGTTTATTGACAGACAATTTCTTTGACATACAATTTCATTTTGTAATATTATGCTTTATATTCCATAACTTGAAGTTGTTATGTAATAATTTTGAGAGACAAAATATTTAAACTGCTTTTAATGCAAAATCTATTCAATACAAATTCTTTTTTGTTACATTATAATAGATACAGGGAAAACAATAATGCCATAAAAAGATTATAAAACTTCTTTGTATACCAATACAAAAGACAAACTCGAAAGTAAAATGCACATATTGGACAATACAAGTTTATTAGGCCTATATGTATTTATTATCTACTTAAAATAAATTTCAATTTATTGTATTGACGCAATATTTAAGCTTTAAAAGTACCTATTTAAAGTTGATCTAAAAGTTAAAGCTCAAAGTTAGCTGATATAAACTTTTCATAATGCCAATTAAATACTATACCTAGAAATAAGTTTTGATTAAAATCTTATGTTTTACGTAATAATGTTTTTTAAATTATAATTTATATAGGTTATTATAATTCTGGCAGTTTTAAAAGTAAAATATCTCTATTTTTGACATCATCTTTATATTCCATTATTCTCTCAAGTAGATATAATTTCGAATAGAATATAAGAGAAAAATGTATAATGATATTCTTAAGAGATTCTGTTTAAGTTATTTGGTGATCAAAAAATGAGACAGAATTCAACTTAAGTTGACCGACATCTGTTGTTTAAATTGCTGGCTATTGGCCGTGATTTTATATGAAGCCGAAGTGACCTAGACTCGCAAATAGAGACCCACTTTACTGATTTATAAATAACTCTTAAACTACAGAAATATAACTTAAAAAGGTAAAATATTTTAAGTTTATAACGAAAATGATATGTAGATGACCTTTAAATATATCGAGTCAATGCATGGGAAGGTAAACATAATGTGTTATAATAATACGCAATTAAATGTTAAACAAACTGTTTTTGTAAATTTCCTACTTAAAAAATATTTAAAGTTATACAAAGTACACACGTACAATATTTCCATAATTTGAAGGTCTATTCTTATAAGGATTTTCAAAATTTCTGTTTTATTTATTTTATTTAATACATCAAGCAATAAATGTGATTGTGAGTTAAAATCTTATTATAATCCTATTTATTTTTAATCTGTTTTAGCAAACTCAATATACGTAAAAAAAAAGAATAGAATAGGGATGACAATTTTCTCATTAATTTGCAAAAAAATACTACAAGAAGTATTTCCAAAATATATCAATATATATGTTTATAAAAAAAAAATATGTAAAAATAATTCAAACAGATGGAATAGGTGGAGAAATCAATGAAACAGATGGCGTACGTATACTGGAAATTACTAATAAGGCAAGAAAAAAGTACTACGTCAATAACATTTGTGAACCCTAATAAGGACTAATCAAGCTGAATAAGTAATGATTACACAATAGCGAGTGGACAATGATCTTTCACGTTGCAGAAATAACTTGTTTAATTCATTATATGAATCCAATTAGACCCCGTTAACTGAGAACTGTGTCAATCTAAAGATAAACGACTATTTTAAGTAAGTAAGTATTATATGTTAGAAGAGGATTTATTTAGATATCTGTATATAGATAAAAAATGACCTTTTTTTCTAAAGTCTGTTTTTTTTTATACGACTATTTAAATATTAAGATTTCCTTGCCCACCGCACTAAGTAAAATTAAAAAAAAAACACAGAAACTTACTTAACTTAAAACATTAAAAAATAATAAAAGAAACTTAATCTTATAGTACCTAATTATGTATAATTCTAAAAAAAAACGTCACGTTGGGGGACCGCTCCCAATTGTTTATTACCTACGATTTTCTTTCGTAAGTATCACATGCCGACCTATTTGGTCTTGTACGCAAAAAATTATCAGTATTTTTTTGTGTTAAGCAGTTAATAGACTTCATCTATATTGTTTAGTTAGTTGATGTTGCTTTCTGATGTCGAACGAAAGAGGTGACAGATATGCTTATCACGATTTAGTTCGCGACTTTCGAGCTATTGCCTTGCTTTATTCTTTATTTACCTCCCTGGAAGCCGATTAATAGGAACAATGCTATCCAGCGCTACATTATTTATTTTTTATCCCGTCGGGAAACCCAGTTACAGGTACCTGCAATAAGACGATGAGCGGGTTATGTGAGTCAATAATCCTACTCACTAAAATCTCACGGTAGCCCATTGATCTGCACGTATGGCTATCCCTACTTCCTATTGCTACTTCAATATTTTGAACTTGAATCCGGCTCTACATAATAGATTGTATGCAAATTGCCGTCATTTCTTCGCTTTGGTAAAATAAAGCGTGTCTTGAGTTCTACGCCCGCCACTTACACATCTTTTGGGCAGAAAGTCCAATATGGTACAAGGTTATACTACCATCCGGGGCTTACGGAAAAATCGGAGTGAACCCGAGAGCACAGCGTATGGCGGTCGAGGTGGAGCACCGTGAGGTTTAGTGGGTAAACGGTGCGGCCTATATCAGCCAATCCGAAGTCCTAAATAACCTGTCCCGTGTCTCCGGGTCGGGCAGGTATCCGTAACGCGATTTCCTCACGTAAAAAAATGTTATACTACCATGCAGTGCGGGTTAAAAGGTTGAAACTGCTGGATAACATATGACATAAGGATGACATAACAAGAAAAGTATGTTGAACATAATTGCTAGCCGAATTGCTGAAAGCGGAGTACGGAGTATCTTGACACTAGGAACTCTCTCTCTACCCCACTACTCGTGATGAGAGCGTGAAGCTAAAAAAATATAAAACTTCTTGTGTTATCTTCTTGGTTCCTGATCCTAACCATAACATGTTAAGCTGATAGTTGTAAGTAAGTACACAATGGTAATGTTCGATGTACCCTATATAGGTACCGACAGTATTATATGATAGAATGCAGAGATAACATTATTCAAAGCTTTCTATTTAAGATATGACGTATTAGATTAGGATATAGATTTATAATACTTCACGAAGGAAAGAAAGAGTGAATTAATAATTAATTAATAATAAATTCCTTAATAATAAAAAACTGTTACTGATTTTATTTTTTTTAGCTTCACGCTTTATCCTTTAGTTAGAAAGGACGGAGCGCCAAACGACGGTCCTTGTGTACCTCTTTCGCCTCCTCCACCCTTATTAGCCTCTTCATACATGGCCTTCGGGAGGTCTTCCTGCTTTTTACGTGACCTTCCTCCAGTATATTCGATACTGTGTTTTCGAAAGTCAACTGAGGTGAGTGGTACGAGAGGTCGAGTACGACCTACCACTAACCTTTGCTTCATAAATCTTTCTTACCGTTCTTTCATCACTCATTCTCTTAACGTGCCCAAACCACCTGAGCACGTTCTTCTTCATTCTTACTATGACATTCGGACTTACACCTGCCATTCTGCGTATCTCCTCGCTGCACATATGGTTAGCTAAACTGACTCAGCATATATGACGAAGAGATCTCATCTCTACTGCATTCATCTTTCTTTCATTCTTCTTTTGACACACCCACGTTTTGCTGTCGTATAACGTCGGTATCAGTACTGCATTGTGAACGGCAACACGTGCAGGTATGCTGACGTTTTGATGTCGCATAAATGCAGCTAGAGCACCGTTAACTCTGTTACCGGCAGCAATACGCCTTTCCACATCCATTTCGCATCATCCATCTCTACTAAACATACATCTTAGATATACCACCTCATTGACTTATTCTAATATCTTTCTATTTACCCTAATCTTACAATTTATTCTTTCTTCCTCTATTTCAAAAAATTTTAATCAATACAAGCTTTTGGCGTAACTTAAACGTTACCCCTAATTGTAATGGCTCTATCCATAAAGCTTTTTTTTTTTTTTTTTTTTTTTTTTTTTCGATTGTGTAGTATGCTGTTGGCCCTACCGGCCTTGACAGCGTCACCGGATTTTGGGGGAGGCCGAGCTAGAGGAGCTCTGACCTTGGCGTGGAGACCTCGCGCGCGCGAGGAAACCATCAACTTAGAACACGGTGTCACAAGGGCGCCTCCTGTGAGGCACGAACCTCGGCTTGTGTACACCGTTTGTAGTGGGGGACTTGCCTGTCCGGAACAGGCCTATTGGCATCGGGCGGGTACGAAACTGGGACCTCGTCTCCACCGGCGGGGACGGTGTGAGTAACGTGTGCGTTTGCGTGTGTGTATGAATTTACCTATCTGTTTTGGATCGTTAGCGAGCGTAATGGCGTCAGCTTTATCTGATAAAACGTGTCGGGGCCTGCGGGGTCCCCACAATTGTCGGTCCGCATCGTAGTCGCAGGCGCTTACCACCAGCGGGTTCGGATGAGTAGCAGCTTTTTCAAAGTAGCTACTAGAAAGTTTGCGACAGAGTTCTTTTATAGAGTCGAGCTTAATGTCTCTGTGGAGATCTACAGTACGCATGTACCACGGCGCGCCCGTGGCCATGCGCAAGAATTTATTTTGAAAGACTTGAAAACGTCTGAGATCCGTGTGTGCGAACACAACACTGGCATATGTGAAAATTGGCCTGATACACGTCGTATACAGGCGGATCTTGTTTCTGAGAGACATTTTGCTTCTGGAGCAGATTAGCGGGTAGAGTCTACTGAGGACGAAAGCCGCTTTGCGGTAGACGTAATCTATATGGGGCTTGAATGACAGTTTACTGTCGAGAACTACTCCGAGGTATTTGGCGGTTTTTGCCGTTGGGATTTGTTTGCCTTGCAGTTTGACTGCCGGCAGGACCTCGTATCGACGACGAGGGAAGAGAATTGAGGCGCTTTTGTCGGGATTTACTTCTATGCGCCATTTGGTGAGCCATTGGCCCAGACGGTTTAACGCGGTTTGCAGGCGTTTTGCTATGTTAGCCGTATCTTGGCCACTAGCGAAGATTGCGGTATCGTCCGCGAATAGAGCTAGATGTGTACTTGGGGCTTTGGGAATGTCGTGGGTGTACAACGTGTACAGAAGCGGAGACAGGATGGAGCCTTGAGGGACTCCCGCTCTTATAGGACGTTTAGTAGAAAGGGTGCCTTCGACCCGGTAACGGAATGAGCGATTGGTGAGGTAATCTCGAAGGATGTGCACTAGCCTGTCCGGAAGCTGTGCCTGAAGTAACTTATGGATTAGGCCATTGTGCCAGACCTTGTCGAAGGCCTTTGACACGTCTAGAAATATGGCCGCTGACGACATCCATTTCGATTTGTACAACAAGTTCTCCGTGAGGCGGTGAACTTGGTGGACGCTTGAGTGCTGGGCTCGAAAGCCGAACTGCTCTGGAGGAATGATGTTTTTGGCCTCGACGACGGCCTGGAGACGCGTAAGTATGATACGCTCATAGATTTTGCCCATTGTGCTTAAGAGGCTGATCGGGCGATAGCTGGTGGGGCTGGATTCAGGTTTTCCCGGCTTCCGGATACCTATGACAATGGCTTCTTTCCATTGGTCAGGAAACGAACACTCTTTCAGAAGAGTGTTGAAGATTGCTACGAGCAGCGAAATTATCTGGACGGGCAGGATTTTGAGGATCTTGTTTGTAACGCGATCAGATCCTGGAGCTTTTCTAGGCTTAAGGCCTTTGATTATTGATTTGACCTCTTCGACTGAGGTCGGTGTGACGGGTTCTCCTTCTGGTGGTAACGGCGCCCACGTTTCAACCTGTGTGTCCACCGCGGCGACGTGATCTGGATCACACGGTTGATCGGAGGGGGAGCATTGAGATTCGATATTGTCTGCTAAACATTCGGCCTTTGCTAGGTCGTCCGAGGCTAACGTTCCGTCCGGACGTTTAAGGGGGGGCATTTCAGCGATTGATTTATTTTTGAAGGTCTTGGCCAGCGACCAGAACGCTAGGTGCGATGGCGAGACCGTTGCTAAACGGTGGTCCCAGTTTTCCTCTCGTAGTTCCGCGAACCGGGCTCGAACCAGTCTTTGGAGTTTCCAGAGGTTTTTCCGATTTTCTGGGGTTGGGTACGCGGCGTGGGCCCGATTTGCGGCGTTTTTTCGCGTAAGCATATTTTTAAGTTCGCGAGGGATCGCGAAGCGTCCGTCGGGGCGCGCTTCGATTTCCCTTGAGCATTTGTCGAGGGTTTCGCCTAGTCGCGAGGTAAGATTTAAAATAGCTGTTTCGGCTGTTGACGACGAGTCGAAACTGTCCGGTATCGGTTCATTTTCCGTATTTGAGTCGCGAAGACGCGACGCGAACGTTTTCCAATCGGTTACAGTGGTTTTTGGTAATGACTGTGGGCAATCGGGCCCAAGTTGGAGTTGAACCGGTCGGTGATCCGAATCTAATTCTGCTAACACTTCTATAGAGCGAATTTTAAGGTAGACGCCCTGAAAGATGGCTATATCAAGGATATCTGGACGGCCCCGGGGCCCAAACCTAGTGGGGGATAGTGGCGCGATTATTTCAAATTGCGAGGTGGTAAGACTCGAGATCGCTTCTAGCGCGATCCCTGCACTGTTTGTTTGATTGCAGTTCCACCTGGTGTGCTTGCTGTTTAGGTCACCTGCGAGTATGACCGATTCGCCTAGTTCTAAAAGAATTTTTAAATCTTTTTCTAGCATCTGTTTTTGGGGAGAAAGATATACTGAAGCTATTATTATTGGTGCGTGTCCCGTCATGTGCACTTTACAAATCGATGTTTCGATGTTCTTGAGTCCCGGCGGCGGGTCTATGGCTACTACGTGCAATGATTTTCTGTAGAAGATTAGTGTGCCTCCTTTTGGGCCTATTCGGTCGTTTCTAATGGTGCGGTAGTTCGCGATTTTCGGGTCCCTATTACAATTCTTCAAGAACGTTTCTTGAACTAGCATAATGTCGACGTTTCTATCTGTCACAAAGTCTCGGACTAGCCCCATTTGGTTGCAAAGGCCGTTGGCATTAAAGTAGACTATATTCAGAGAACGCGGCTTGACTCGCGCGAGTCTGAGATCGGGCCTATTTATTAAAAAATTATTGCTGACCGCCATTAGGATTTAGTTGTTTTGCGCTAGGAAGCGCATTATCTTTGCGATTAAGCCAGTGTGATGGCTAATGGTTTGGAGCCTCCTCTGAGGAGCTCCGTCGGACGCTCTAAGTCCTCCTGCGAGGGAGGTTATGTCGCTCATGTCGAGCGAGCTGACGAACGCAAATACAAGATCTATGTCTTGTTCTAGGTTCGTGTTTGTGCGAGGCGCTTCGGGCACCGGTTGCCTTGGCGCACTTACGACGGGCCGCCTTTCAATAGGCCTGGGGATCATTCTCGTCGGTGGAGCGAGTTGTGGGGGTCTTTTCCACGCGTTTGTGGAAGGAGCGGGGGCAGGGATGTATTCCCTGCGTGGAGAGGGGTCCCTAGGACGGGCGGGCACTAAGGCCCTGTGCGTCCTGCCGCCCTTCCCACTGGCCTTACGCGGGGCCTTGGCGCACCCGCGGTAATTTGCGGGGTGCCCCTGGGTCTCACATAAGACGCAGCTGGGTGGCACGGCTGGATCGGGGACCTTGCGAGGACAGTCCTCGGTGGCGTGGTCGTCGAGGCATTTCACGCACCTCGGACGAGCATGGCAATTTTTTGCCGAGTGGCCATATAGTTGGCATCTATGGCACTGGCCGGGAATGCCACGTGACCATGGCTTTTCAACTTTAATGCCAGTTAGCTGGCAGACTGAACGCAGGTTGTAGACCTGCTTGCCTTCCGGCGACGAGTCTAGTCTGACCAGGATCATGTCATACTTCTTTTTGTTGTACTGGTTATACATGCGGTGGACCGCACGTACAGGGAGATTTTGGGATGCGAGGTCCCGCTCAATGGTCTCCGATTCTATCTCCTTAGGGACGCCTTTTATTACGACGCGCAGTTGGCGCTCGTCTTCGAGGGCATACGTGTGGTAGCCTATATTATAGGCTCGAAGGTGGGCGGTTAGTTGCCTGTGGTCACGTACGGTGCAGACCTGTACGCGAATACCGTGCGAGGTGGATCGGGCCGACGAGAATTGGACATGGGAATTGAGCATCCACTTGGAGACGTCATCCCAGGCCTTTTTTTCTTGAATTATGATCGGGGGAGGGGGCCTGATTTTCCTAATGTTGTCCGGGCTCGGAGCGGCCGACCGGACCGGTGACTCATGTCGTGCACGTGCGGGTGCACGATTCGGCGAATCGGGTGAGAGAGGGGGGTCCCTGCGGCGGTTTTCTACCTGCTTTGGGGTTGCGGGTTCGTCATTTGCAGCCCTTTTCGCAGGTACTGAATTTTTTAAAGTTTTGGCCTTTCGTTTGGCCGATTTTGTTATAACGGTCTCGAAACCGTCGTCGCTGTTAGAGTTTTCGTCGCTATCCATCGCGTCGGGAATGGACGAAAATGATTCGGCGCGAGACTTGCGGGGTGTTTTGCGGGGCGACCTAATTTCTGTGTGCATTTCGACGTCGTCAGGTCGGGATCGAACCGACTCTGCATCTTCCTCCTGGTTGTTATACGCGCTCAAAACGTCCGGGAATTGGACCGCGAGGAAAGCGAGTAACGCTTCAAATTTGGTCATGGCTGCGGCGTTGGTTAACCGCTTGGGGGTTTATTGATTTTGAATCCTTCGCCTAATGGCGAAGGGTGTGTGCCTACTGTGGCCTACTGTTTCCGCCGTGAAGCGGCAGGGGTGTGTACCTACGTACTCACGTGTGTCTGGCGGCGGTGTCTCGTACGCACAACACAGCACTTCACTGCACTTTTGCACAACACAACACTGCACAACACTATAGTCCAAAAGTTCCGAGTTCTTCACAAGCACTTCGATTGCCGCTCTCCTGAGCGACAGCAGCAACTTCGTACTCGTGTTGTCCTCTTTGTTTTGTCCCCAGCGTTTCACAGAGTTACGTCGCACAGTGCCACAACATATACAAATTTAATTTTTTTGGTCTGATCGTTAGATCGGATGCGTTCCCGTTCGGACATAAAGACGTCCTGTCGGTTCAGCGATCGAAATCGGAATCCTATCCATAAAGCGCCTGAACCTTCCACTACATAGGATATCTGTTACGTTCAAATGTATCTATTCTTACTTAGCTGAATTCACATTTTTTTTAAAAATTACTTACTTGCTAAGAAACAGTACGAAATAGGAGTGACTGTAGTATGGGCTATTAATGCTCTCTACCGAAGAAGATTTAGCAGTAAAAATTTAATAAGACGAAGGAATCTAAGTAAGGCTAACAAAACAGTATGTTTTATAAGTATTTTCCTATTGCACATTTATGTGGTGTCGAAGAATGTTTGGTAAGACAGATTTATTGGATAGGTCTTGGAATTGAAAGAAAATGTGCCTCACTGATGCAACTTTGTCCATTTGTTGTGTTTTTTTTCGTATAATCAACACAACCAGCGTAAATTTCTTTTTTTCTTCAATGTTATGACGAAAAAAAAAGCAAGAAATTCTTATCAGTGTCCAGAAATTGCGATCGCCAATTGTGTGCGATCGCCACTACCGGACACAGCAGCTTCGTTTCATGTGTGGACGTCTCGTTTGTGTTTTTTTTTTCTGTCATGGAGTTACATGCTGTTGACCTTAGTCACGTCACCGTACCGTAGTAGCGACACCGGGAGGGGGAGGGAAGAGGGTGCTCTAGCCCTGCGAAGTTTAGCAAGCACTGACGTGGCTACTTGAGAGGAAGCCGACGACCGCAAGGGCGCCCCCTGCGGGACTCGAACCTTGGCTTGCGGTCGGCGAGCGGGCGGGGAAAAAAACAAAAGCGGACAGATTAAATGATCAACGGGGATGCCCGGGATCGAACCGGGGTCCTATCGATTTGTACTCGATTGCTCTACCACTGAGCTACATCCCCTTATGTACGTCTGCAGAGCGCACACATGTTTTATACTATTTTCTTATACTATGTATCATTACATTTAAAATAACAAATTGCCGCCAATCTTAGGAAAAACAGATTCGCTAATGCTATAAGACGACCAAGTATAAATCATCAAATATCTTTGAAAAGCATAAATCAATTTGAAATGAAGAGTTTTAGATTTTAGATGAAGCAAAGTAGCTATCATCTATTTGTATCTTCAGCATTCTCTTTTCTTTACTCTCTGCTTTCTACATCTAGTATAATGCAGATAATAGTAGACATTTAAAAATAAATATATGTATTGAGCTCTGTATAAAATAAATTCTATTTATATATTATCAATGACAAGGACGAATATAATCTACCTACGAGTACATTCACAAATGATGCAATCTCTAAAGGTCTTTTAGCTTTAAATATTATCACAATGTACAATAAAATATTTAACATGTTTCTACACATCTGCCTTATTTGAGAAAAATTAAGTATCTACCTTAGTTATTCAACTCTTCTACTACTACTACTAGAGAATATTTTTCAGCGGTTTTAAATATGTTCCGTGTCCAACGAATCCAATGCTTAGGATAATTTGTTAACCAAACTGGAAAAAATGTAAAAATTTGCCTAATTGGAATTTGAACCCACACCTCGACTACGATGGCATTATTAGTGTCAACGGCATGTTCACTTAAACTTTTGAAAATACAAATATAAATAGGTAATTGCTCGATAAATATTTGTGCATATTTCTAAACGTGTCTCGTGTCGTGTCTTAAAAGAAAATTTTGTATATATATATCAAAACTATTTCTGAAAAAGTATGAAATTTCTTGAACGCTGTTATAAATATAATTAAATTTAGATAAATATAACATTTTTGAAAAAACGTATAAAAATTTTTGAACGCAGTGGTATTCGAACCCACGCCTCTTGGAATTTCTCTGGGTTCTAACTTTTAATACGTTTTTTCTTTAATGTTTTTTGATCCTAAGTGTGGAATAATACTTTAAAAATAGTAAAATATTAGATAAATAAAATTTAATTCTTAAAGTTTGAAATATTGTGTGACGCTCCATGTTCATTTTAGATGTCAAATTAATTGCACTGTGTTAAAACGGGAAACTACAATATAGTTACGTATTAACACTATAGCACAAATATTTCGATAGATACATAGACGGCACTGCTGGTTTGCGTTCAATATTCTATTAGGCGCTTATTAATTACCATTAATATTATTTTGTTTGTTTCTACTAACAAAAATTTCACTTTTTTTGACCACATATTGGAATTACAGTTATATAAAAAGAAAACACTTACTAATTTAACGTAATGAAGATGGACGAAATATTATAATTTATATATAATAAGTTATTCAGTAGTATGGTTTAGAATGAAAAAGAAAGGCGATTATTACATCTTTTTTTTAGTTTTTTGAAGGCACCTTTAATTATTACATTTAATAAAATAACAATATATTAATATCCTACATAATGAAATCTCAAAGAAATGTATCTTCAAAAATTTTAGACACTGTATTTGACATATTCGAACATAAAGCAAAACACTTTAATATATTACTTAGTGTAGAATCATCTTGTATTTTATTTTACTTCGTTTAATACGTATAGTATTGAGTTATGATTTTATTTCAAAATTTTGAAAGTTTTGTATTCAATATTGTTTGCAGTGTGTTCCGTTTTACGGTACAGAGCAACTCCGTAAATGTCTAAACCAATTTCAAATTTATATATATTATTTTAATATAAATAAAATAATAATAGTATTATAATATAAATTAAAAGGATTTTATTTCAATAAGTATTTACAGTTTCTATATTGTTAGATCAAATGAAACTTTATTAATGTCAACACTCAATAAATGATAATGGCAGCTTGTTGGCGTCTTGTGTATTTCTAGACATTCTTATTGCACGGAAAGCTAAAATATTTATTACAACTATTTTACCTCTATTTTTCAATATTAAACTGATGTTATTTTATTTTGTTTATACAGAAAAATATGAAATTCATAAGTTTAAATATACTTGTAATGATTATTTCAAGTACAGTTGAAGTGTAGAAGTTCTATTATTTTATAGCTCTATCGCCAAAACATAAGTTTATGAACCGCGAATTATGACTTTATTTAAAAACCACTTTTAAGTATATAAAGATATTTCTACAATAATCATGGAAGATAAATATAAAGTGTGTAGAATATGCCTTGCGACAGATGTAAAAATGCATAATTTGCTTATTTACCCTCTGGCTGTGTGCTACGAGATCTTAGTTGGAAATTATGTAAATATTAATCATTAAGAAAATGTTATTTGTTTTATTAATTGTAAATTACTTATGTAACTTAAATTTTAGAGTAAAATGGCAGATTTACCAATATTTGTTTGCTACGAATGTGCTGGGCAACTGAGGAAAATTTATTATTTTAGAGAAAAATGTCTTAAAGGACATAGTGCATTGTGTGATTTGCTTCTCTCATATGGAAAAGTAAGAAAAAAATATATTAAAAATTTTGTTATTATTAAATTTCAATAAATAAAATAGTAACTATATAAATATTTTTAAAATAATTTATAAAGAGTGTTTATTTTTTTTCAGATAAATACTAGTGTGATTGGACAAGTAAATAAGGGCAATATGAAACTTTTATCAAATTTAACTTGTAATAAATTAACATCTGTAAATATAACAAATGAAAATAGCGAAGAAGTTGAAACTGAATTGTTAAAAGACGAACCCTTTGAAGAATCTATAAACCATGATATATTTTTTGATGATATTGAAATTGTAAAAGATGAATTTAATACAGGCGATGTCTCTGTAGCTTCGAGTGACGATGAACCTTTGTCTATACATCAGGAAAAGAAACGGGGAAGAAAGAAAAAGATTAAAGGAATAGTCGAAATTGAATGTAAAGATGATAAAGTGAGTTAAGATTGGTAAAAAATTAAAAATTTACTTGGTTAATTAACACAATAATATATTTTCACTTTATAATATTTAGTTTTTGAAAATGACACTATTCAAGATTTTTTTTAAAGAAAAGTTTAAATTTATGAAGCACAACTAACACCTATATTTGTCCATAAAATATATAACAGTTTTGTGTTTGCACAATTGAATTACTATTTCACCAACATAATTCTAATCACTATTTAATTTATTATCCTTAATTTAGACTTAGAAATAAATTACAATAATGTTAAAGTATCATCCCTTTATGAATTTTCACATAATTCCTAAATAAATATACATGTGACATGTTTATAACTAAAACACCATAACTAGAACTTATAAAAAAAATTACAACTTAAAAATTAATCTATTTTTATATAATCATTTTGAATTTTAAATTTGTTCTCTTTATTTCTGAATCAATATCTTGAAAAGACAAACAGTAGAATTACAGGCATTAAACGCGACGATGGTGGGGTCGATCCCGTTTTAAGGGGATTGATTATACATACTTCAATTATAATCGGGTAAAACAAAGCGGACCATTATGTTTCGTCATTTAATGCTCAGTATATCGAATTCGGGCGGAAAGCAGTAAACCAGCTTTGCCATTTTTTTTTAGCTTCACGATTTTATCGCTTTACGCTTCACGCCCATGTAGCTAGGTATACAGGAACTACCTAGTGTCAAGACACTGCGTACTCTGCTTTCCGCCGAATTCAAAGCATCGCGTGTTGAGTGGCGAAATCTAATAATTACACCGAATGGGAACAGAACCCGCGTCAGATCACGTTTACAGTCAGACGCTGTCCCACTGCGCTATTACATATTCATAGTACAATATTCTTTATTTAACAGCATATCAAATCGACTAAATCTGGTGAAGATGAAATTATAACAAAACGCACACGCGGCAGACCCAGGAAGATAAGGACAAAGAGTATAGAAGCGATAGAAGAGCCGAAACGACGTCGCACAAACAACACTGGCGGAGTGCCCAACGACGAGATTGATATTGAAAGTTATTGCACTATTATAACACTAACGGTAATATTTAGTATCACTATATATTTTTATATACTACTTAGGGTGTGTTATTGTTAGTAGCTTTGAACTCGTAACCATCGGTCTACCACATAAGTATTTCTTACTAGACTAGATGGTTCTTCACTCTGCAAAAAGTATCTAAATTAAATTATTTTTCTTATTTTTTGTTTATGTATTATTATTATTATATTTAAATTTAAATTATTTAATAATCATTTTCATTTATTAAATTATTTCCACTTCCTCCCTCTGGTAAGACAAAGTGCGACGTTGACTTCCGCCACTCAACACGCAATATCTCTTAATTTGGCGGAAAGCAGAGCACGGAGTGTCTTTACACTAGGTACTTTCTGTCTATCCTGCTATGCGGGATAAAAGCGTGAAGTTAAAAGAAAAAATAAGGTCGTTGCGTCGCAGTGGGACAATATTAGAATATTAACCCCATGGTTTTGGATTTGATTTCCACTTTTGGGTATCGATTTTCACACGGAGAATCGAATTCCATCAATTATTTTTATTTTTTACGTTTATTTACGACACTGCGCCTTTTCTTGACAAACAGATAACAGTATCAAGAATTATTAAGAAGTTGTAATAAATGTTTTTAATAAACCCGTACGCCCAAATAATACAAAGATGCGGTTTTTGTTTTAAGTGGGTGTATGTATGCATTACATGCATGCATTATTCACAATACATTTTATATTGTTTTTGTTTATTAAAGGAAGAAGAACAAAAGGAGGAGATAATGCAAAGGAAGCAATCATCTAACTACCTGAACGCGATATACCAATGCGATATAGGTTACCAAGGGTTCATAGACAACCGCGCGTGGGACCACCACGTCACCAAACATGACCCTGTTAGTGAGTTTTATAAGAATTTTATAACTAAAGTAATTGTCATTTGTTAATTACTTATTAGTTTTTTTATAATACAGTGATAAAACTCTCCGTTTTCGATTTTGGGATGATATCTTGCTTAGAGGTCATTAATAAATTCCATGTATATCATTATTTTTTTAGGGATTTATTTTAGACGGGGGAGGAGCCGTCTTTGTCACAGTGGGTCCCTTTAGAGCGTCCACTGTTGTCAAGCAATGATGTCCCACTTTGTCAACCCCCTCCCTCCTCCTCCTCCTTGACGTGTGACGTCATTTATGGGTGGCCCTTTAAAGAAGTTGACTTAATATCTTTTTTACATACATACGTATGAAAGTTAATACATCAAGTCTAACATATTAAGTCGATTAAGTATACATGTCATCGCCGTGCAGCGAGAATCTGACTCTAAACGCGATTGATTGTGGGTTCGATTCCCACTCGGGAAAATAATTATATTTAAAATTTATCTTCATTTCTTCGTACTGGTAAAACTCACCGAACTTTACTCACCGAATAACTGACAGACAATGCACAGCTTAAACTACTGCGCATGTGAAGCTGGTATAATATAGAATATTTATTTTCTTGGGGAGACTAGGAAAAAACTATTGAGATATTCCGAAATCCCTATAGTACAGGAAAATCAAAATTATTTGTTTCATAAAATTCGGAAAATAACGTAGGAAACACTACGGGTCATAGAGTCAATGCAAACGAAATCGCAGACAATAACTAGCTTAGCATAAAACAGTTAACTTACTATAGTATTTTGTTTCTATTTTTTAAGCTAAACGCCTTTATCCCACATGGCAAGGTAGGCACAAAAATAATTTAAATATAACCATTCCCCCGAGTGGAAATCGAACCCACAACCGATCGCGTTTACCGTCAGAGGCAGTCCATGACGCCACCACAACTGGTGTCTCATATCTAGTTACTACATAATTATTTAGGTACCTATGTACCTATGTAGTATATAAATGTAATTATATATTATTCATTTGTTTCAGAAAGCAGGCGATGTAGAATGCCCCATATGTAAATTTCGTTTTAAAACGAAAAGGATTCTGCAAAAGCACGCGTCTAACCATGAGAAGAAATTTGCGTGCAAAGCTTGTCCTTATGTGTCCAAGACTGCGTGAGTATTCTATCATTTTCAACACGCTTCTTTTAGCTATATATTATTCTGTATATCAATATATCAAGTTAAATGTATCAAAGAAAATCTTTTTGATTTGAATGTGCACTTCTTGAAAACCGTCTAAGCGTTCAGATCTCTAAGCCATGCGCTCTACATCTGGTGGCGTTAATATTTCTATATACTTGTTACAACTGATTTACGTTGTTAGCATCTCTGTAAAGAGAATTTAAAAAAAATTCTGCTACCTAATTTATTCTATACTCAAAGTATTTGTCAATAAAACGTTATTATTTTTTTCTAATTTTTAAGATTTTATTCCACACTTAGGTTTAGAAAACATTTTTTACTTTAATGACGTAGAACGCATCAGCTTGACGGTCAGAGCGGTTTTAAAAAGGAACGGGGTTCGAATCCCGCTGAGATCAAATTTTTTAATGGTTTATAAAAAATACAATTATTTGTTGTAAGAACAATCTTGCAACGACATTTTGACCCACTTTCTGCCGTCTGATAACATTAGAATAATTTAAAGTATTTAAAATTTTCAGTTCTCTGCTCTAGTAAGATAAAGCGCGGTGTCGAATTCACCACTAAACACGTAGTGTTTCGATTTCGGGCGGAAAGAAAACAGTCAACGGAGTGTCTTGACACTAGGTTGGTTCTTGGCTAAGCCTACTATGTAGGAGACTGCTTTTTTGTTTGAATCAACTATCCGATGTCCTAGCCAGAACGACCGAGAAACAAAAAAAAATAGTGTGGTCCTTTTAATTTCTTTTTTAAAGTAATTTATATTATTTATGTTAAATATTTCAGTACTCAAGCAAAACAACATCAGCGTTGGCATAAAGGTGTTACATACAAATGTCAGCATTGCGACGAGATCTTAACGTAAGTTATTACTATACTAAATATTATATATTTATAAATGGTAGCCTATATATACTTTTAAACCTTTATAACGAAAGTATATATATATATATATATATATATATATATATATATATATATATATATAATTTTGTATGTATATATATATTAAACTTAAATTAAATTTTAATAATAATACTTTATTATAATACACGATATTATATTTTTTTAATCAATTAAATATTTGAGCTGATACTGTCTTTGTCTCTGGTGCGATGGATTTGAGATTCTAAATTTTACAAATTTTCAAAATCTAATCGTTTTCAAAAGTGTGTTTTCGAATATCAAAAAAGTTGATAGTTTTGCTCTTTATTGACAATTGAAAATGAAAACGATGCTTGCTTTTTTTCGACAGTATAATATTTTATATTTTCGAATGGTTTACAAAAAATATAACAATAAAATAGCCTAAGCAAATTTACACTTTAAGCAGACTGTACAGAAATAAAATATTCAGTTGCAGTGAGATAACGCTACTGTAAATTCTATTGGTTGTGGGTTTCACTACCATTTGGTGGAATGATATTTTATCTAAAATTCAATTACTTTTCTCCGTTCTGGTAAAACGAAGCGCGGTGTAGAGTTACGCTACTCAACCCGCAACGGTTTGGACACGGGCGGAATGTAACAAACAGCGCCTTGAAACGTGGATTTTTTTGCGATAATACAATGTTTGTACGCACAGCAAGTGGACGTCGTACCTGAGCCACGTGCGCATCAAGCACCCGTCGGAGTTCATCTGCGCGGTGTGCGGGTACTCGTTCGTGAGCAAGCTGGGCCTCAGCATGCACAAGAGCATGATGCACAAGGAGGTGGGACATAATATACTCTTGTTATGTTTTTTTTTCGACCAGTCAATAAAATGTTTGAAGTTCAAATATTCTATTTCCCACCCACTTGCAGATTAATTATAAAATAAATCAAATGTGTTATTTTATAATTTATCTGTAAAAATTCGTTGAATTCAGAGTTTTTTAACACCATTATTATTTCTGTTTATATGGGGTGTTATAATATTGCATATATTAATAGAAAGAGTTAAGTTAAAACTTTAAAACTTTTTATAGTAGTTTAGCACGTTTACTAAATTTTCTTCATGATGACAAACAGAATTATCCCGTGACACTTTCTAATTGCGAATTATTATTTAATACTTATAATTACTACGGCTGATAAGACCGGTCGTGTCGCAGTGGCCTGACTGTAAGCACGACCGGTTGTGGATACGATTCCCATCCGACAAGTAAGACACAGCGCGGCATTAAGATCGCACACACTGTCTATATTTCCGTCTAAAAGTAGGGAACTGAGTGTTTTGACACTAGGTAATTCCCATTTAGTGTAGCTTGAAGTTAAAAAAAGTCATATTTTTAACAGTTAATTTCTCAATTCCAGGATAAAACTGGAACAGAAGATGACAAAGAGGACAACAAGGAGTCGCCATATTGCGCGCAATGCGACGTGAAGTTCGTGTCAGTGGACGCGTACAAGCGGCACATGGTCATGTCCGTCAAACACACGGACAACACCGAGTTTAAGTATGTGTTGACTGACGTGACTGACATTTTGGTTTCCTGCTTTGATTTAAAAAAAATATTATAAATAAATGTCTATTATATAGTACTGGATACGACATAAACTTTTACATATTTAAATTGTTTTCATTTCCCCTCTCGGTTAAGACTGCGTATTGTGCGTCGTTGTGATTCACCATTCAAATTCATCACTCTTCATACGGCTTTTGGTTGCCAGTGAGAGTTCCATTCCAATGAGCCAGTGCAATGTAAAATAATGTGATTTTGGACAGCACGGGGTGTCGCGTGTGCGGCGACAAGTTCGCGGACGCGGAGGCGCTGCGCGTGCACCACCGCCGCGCGCACGCCAAGAAGCGGCCCCGCAACTACGGGAAGAAACCCGCCTGCAACTTCCCCGCGCGCTGCGAGCACGTGAGTTTGATCCATTATGTATTCATGATTGGTTATATTTAAATTACTTGAGTTTCCTCGCTCTGGTAAGACAAAACGCGGCGTTGAGTTTCACCATTCGACACGCAATGTCTGAATTTGGCAGAAAACATATACGAAGTGTCTTGACACTACATAGTACCTATCTAGGGTACTATGGTACTATGTATGTATGTCATGCGGGAAAATAAAGTGAATAAGAGAGAGTAAATGTTTTTTTTTTGATTTTTATAATTGTGTTTACGTCTGTCTGTGCACGCTAATTTCGGTATTTTGAGTTAGGTTTCTCTTAATATTTAATGTTTGTGTTACTATTTCGACCTATTAATGAATAATAAAGTTATGTTCAAATTAAATTCAACAATTAAAGCCACGCAAACGAAGTTGCGGGCACTTGGTAGTACTATATAAATTATTTAATGATTTTTTTGTTTAGTTTTCTTTTAGAAATTAGTATTAATTATTAAGCGACTTCGATACGTGGAAATCTTTGGGTCCTGCGATAGACGTGACCGGCCCATTGCCACTTCAGCTTACTGATTTTGCGAGCTACGTCGGTTACTTTAGTTCTCTCATGGATAACCTCATTCCTGATTTTCTCCTTGAGAGAGACCCCGAGCATAGCTCGCTCCATAGCTCGCTGAGCGACTTTAAATCTGTGGACCAGCCCTACTGTCAGTGTCCACGTCTCGGCAGCGTATGTCATTACAGGTAGGACACATTGCTCAAAAACCTTCGTCTTTAGGCTTTGCGGAATTGTTGACGTAAGGACTCGACGGAGCTTGCCAAATGCCGCCCAACCCAACTGAATCCTCCTATCCGCTTCCTTCTCGAAGTTGTGTCGGCCAAGTTGTATTGTCTGGCCTAGGTAGGTGTAGTCCTGTACAACTTCAAGAAGAACGTCTTCGACCCGCACTGGTCTCGGCATGACGTTTCTGTTGAACATAACTTTTGTTTTGTCCAAATTCATACCAAGACCAACACGTCGGGAGGACCCATTTAGGTCGTTCAGCATTTGATTTAGCTCTTCCAGTGTCTCTGCAAAGATGACTATATCGTCGGCAAAACGCAGATGAGAGATATACTCTCCATTGACGTTGACGCCTCGTCCAATCCAATCCAGGGTTTTAAAGACGTCCTCCATCGCGTTGGTGAACAGTTTCGGGGATATCACGTCCCCCTGTCGCACCCCACGATGGAGCCGAATAGGTCTTGTCCGCTGATCTTGGATTTGGACGGTCATCGTCGCAGCGCTGTAGAGACATCTCATCACCTCGATATATCGCCAGTCGATTTGACATCTCTGCAGGGACTCCAAAACAGCGCAGGTTTCGATGGCGTCGAACGCTTTCTCATAATCCACAAATGCCATACAAAGCGGCTGATTATACTCCTCGGTCTTCTGTATAATCTGCCGAACAGTATGTATGTGGTCTATGGTGCTGTAGCCTTTTCGAAACTTGATGGCGAGACGATTCGTGACGACTCTTGAAAACAACTTGTAAATGTGGCTCATGAGTGTAATCGGCCTGTAGTTCTTTAGGAGGGTTTAATCACCCTTCTTGAAGAACAAAACGACCACACCCCCGGACCACGCTTTTGGCGTCATGCCTTGGCGGATGACGGCATTAAAGAGTTCCGCTAAGGCCTTTTGAACCGGTAGTCCACCAGCCTTTAGGAGCTCAGTGGTAATGCCATCATCACCCGGGGCCTTCCCATTTCTGAGCTGTTTAAGAGCCGCACTAATCTCCCTTACGTCAACGTCCGGGATGTCTTCCGAGTAATGGCGCGTCAGTGGTGCACGTGGATCTTCAGTGTCCTGAGCTATAGGCTTGTGTGTGCGCGATGAGTAGAGCAGCCCATATAACTTCTCAACCTCATTCTGGATCTGGGGTCTTGACGTGACTATTGTGCCATCCGCTGTCTTAAGCTTTGCAAGGTGGCTTCTCCCTAGCGGTCTTTGGAAAACTTTGGACCCCCTTTTTTGCTCAATGAGGGTTGTAATAGTTCTCGTGTTTGAGCAACGGAGGTCCCGGCGCGTGAGTTTTCTTATCCGCATAGAGAGAGCCCGTTGATTTGGAGAAGCTGCTTGAGCGAATGGCATTTCCCGTCTCTGCCTCATCAGATCCAGGGTTTCGGGAGCAAGTTTGGACTGCTTAGTGGTACTCGTCGGCGGAAAATGCTTACGGCCCAGTTTACACACTGTCTTCACCACGCTGTCGGTTATCTCGTCCACATCATCAGTGGTTTCCAGCGAGTCGAATCGATTTTGCAGTTCCAATTGGAACTGCTTGGACACACGGTCTACTTGGGGCGGCGTAGGTCGGAGAGTAGATTTCAGCAGGCGTTTTCGTTCGATTTTGAAGCATATATTCAGAGTGCCTCGTACGAGTCGGTGATCGCTGCCGGTGTTAAACCTGTTGATCACAGAGACATCTTTGAATATATACTTTCTGTCCGCCATGATAAAATCTATCTCGTTCCTTGTCACAGTATCTGGACTTTGCCAGGTCCATCTCCTTTGGGGCTTCTTCTTGAAGAAGGAATTCATCAAGTAAAGCCCCTGCATCTCGAGGAAGTTGACCAACATTTGCCCCCTGTGATTTCTGCACCCCAACCCATGCGGTCCAATCTTCGATTCGTCGCATTCCTGTACTCCCACTTTAGCGTTGAAGTCTCCCATGACCACGTTGTAGAAGCATGAGGTCGTACCATGTATGGCTTTAGTAATGTCCTCATACATGGCTTCAACCTCTTCATCGGAGTGTGTCGAGGTCGGCGCATATACCTGCACTACCTTCAAAGAGTACCTGTCGGTAAGCTTGATTACGAGGTACGCATCCGGGTCGACACACTACTAACTTCCACAACGGTGCCAACAAGAGCTCTGTGGACCAGAAAACCGACACCACCTTGGGAGGCCCTATCACCTTCCCGGAAGTAGAGCAAGTGACCAGAGTCAAGGGTTATTGTATCCTCTCCCTCTCTTCGGACTTCCGATAACCCCAGAATACTCCACTTTATATGACTTAACTCTACTTCCAGTTCTGTGAGGTGATGGTCCAGCCGAATCGTACGTCCGTTGTACGTTGCCAAATACATATGTTGTTGTCGGCAGCCTTTCCTCCTGGGATTCTTAGCACCCTCTGCCCCGCCGTGACCACGACCGCTGCCTTGGCCGGGAAAAGCGGGGCTGCCGGGCACTGAGGGCTGTATTTTTGGCGCTGTCTCCATGGGGGATCTTGCCATTGTCACCACGCTTGGCAGGCGGGTTGGTGACCGCAGTAGGTGTTTATGTTAGACAGGGTCACGCTGCTGCCCATGCCCTGATTTTTCCCTTAGTCGCTTCTTACGACACCCGCGGGAGGATATGGGGTGATGCTATTCTAAGCCGGCCTCAGACATAATATAATGATTAAATTATAATTATATTTTTATCTTCACGCTTTTATCATAGCAGGGTAGACAGAAAGTATCTAGTGTCAAGCACTTTCGCTTTTCACCGAATTTGAGACATTGTGCATTAAGTGGCGGAGCTCAACACCGCACTTTGTCTTACCAGAGCGAGAAACTGAAAATGATTTAAAATATAATCACTCCCCCAAGTGGGGATCGGACTCACAACCGATCGCGTTTACAGTCAGACGCTGTGCCACTGCGCCACAACCGGCCCCTTTTCTAAATATTTCTCTTGTTTTTTTAGTGTTCAGAAGAAATACCAAATGCAAGAGAGTACTGGAATCACTTTCGGAGAGTTCATCCGGACAAGAACTACCCACTGCCCAAGAATCATATATGCGATATATGCGGGAAGGGTTTTAGAGTGAGTATCGTTTTTAGTATTTATTTGTGTGTAAATGTATCGTTATTAAACTATTTTTTTTTAATAAACTATTTACTTGAAATATTTTCCTTTTATATGTACTTTTATATGTACTTGAAATATTGTCCTTTTAAATGTACATATTACTTGGTATTTAATAACAAAAAAATCATATGTTTGTTTACTTTTTTTAAATTAATTGACATTATTAAAATTTATTATTGTGACAAAATATACATAGATTGTTGTTAGTACGATCGTCACTTGGAGGAATTACTTATTTTTGATTTATTTTCATATCCCCGTTCTAATATGATCAAATGCATCGTTGAGGGAAAAGAACAAAGTGAATGACAGGGTGTCTTGAAATTAGTTTGTCTCTGATAACAAATAAAATGATTTATTATGTATGAGCTTGTACTAATTATCTGCTAATTCATCCATTTAGATTTTCACTATAAGAATATATCCAATATGTTTAAAGAGTAATAAAATACAACTCTCACGCTTTCCTTGTTCAGATCTTGTAAAAGTTCGTTCTTAAAAGTATTTAAATAAAAAAAAAAACACATAGTGGCCGGTCGTGGCGCAGTGTGACGGCGTCTGACCGTAACCGCGATCGGTTAATATGTGTGTGTGTGTGTGTGTGTGCGTGTGTGCAGGGCAACGCGTTCCTGGTGTACCACAAGCGCACGCACTCGGCGGAGCGCGCGTACGCGTGCGCGCAGTGCCCCAAAGCCTTCCACAACCGCGCCAACCTGCAGATGCACGAGCGCACGCACTCGGAGCGCCGCCCGCACGCCTGCTCGCTCTGCGCCAAGGCCTTCAAGTGCAAGGGCGCGCTCAACAGGCACTTCCGCGTCAGTTCGCACGCATTTCACTTTGTTAGGGACCTCCATAGATTACGGCACTCGTTAAGAGTGACAAAGAGGGACATTGCTCGACAACAATGGACTCACAAATGCGACCAGCTATGTCAAAAACCAGGGAGAGGTTATAAATATAAAATAAGGAAATTAAAGTGACGTAATCTATAGACGACCCGTTACTAAAATTTAAATCATTAAAATAATATATTCTAAATTTATACACAAAAAATATACTATTTTGATATTTACATAATAATAAGTTATTTTTATTTAATTTCCAGAGTCACACCGGCGTTAAGCCCTACGCGTGCGAAGTGTGCGGTAAAGCGTTCGCGCAATCCAACAGTCGGAAGCTTCACGTCAGAACTGTGCACTTGAAACAACCGTCGCCGTACATAAGTAAATCTAGATTGGAGAGGCGAAACAAAACACAGACAAATAAAGATTTGAGTGGACCTCAGTTTATGTATTAATTGAACAGATATATCAACTTTGTAAAACCGTTAGCAACTGATAACAGTTATGAGTGATAACACCAACGACCGGCGACCATCAGCAGAGATTCTTCGTTTTCACGCCTCTTGTATATTTTTCTAATTGTGTTTTTTTTAGCTTTGAGAAAATGGAACGCCAAATGCTACCTCCCTGCATACCTCTTTCGCCTCGTCCACGGTTATTACCCTCTTCGTACATGCCTAGTACACACTTAGTATCTTTGATATTATGTTTATAAAGGTCAACTAAGGTGTCCCCTGACCTCTCGTTCCATTCACCTTTGCTTCATAATTTCTTACCACTCCTTCATCACTCCTCTGGATGTGTCCAAACCATCTGAGCATGTTCTTCTTCATTCTCACTAGGACATTAACGCTTTCAATTGCCATTCTGCGTGTCTGCGTATGCGGGAAGTTATGTTGATCTTCATTAAGCCGATCAGCAATTATAATATCCCCCCAATTGATAATTATTTTTATATAAATTGTGATCTTGGATTTTAATTAGTATTATATCCAGTGCAACGAACTTACTTGTTACAAGAAAGTTCTAATTTAGACAAACTCATCTTTATTTAATATTGAGACCGGTCGTGGCGCAGTGGGATAGCGTCTCATTGTAAACGTGATCGGTTGTGGCTTCGATTCCCATTCGGGGGAGTGATTATATTTTATTGTTTTCATTTCCTCGCTCTGGTTTCTCGAATTCGGTGGAAAGCGACTTTCTAAAAAAGCGCTTTTATTCCGCATAGCAGGGTGCTATGCGGAATAAAAGCGTGAAGCTAAAAAAACCAATCTTTATTTAAGTGACATTTGTAAATTAGCCGGTCGCTTTCATGGCCAAAGCCTAAGCCTACCTTTTGTTTTATATAGGTTTTTTTCTCATTCGAAATTATTAAACAAAATACAATTGATATACACAACAAGTTTGAATTGTCAAAAAACAAAAGTTCAAAAGATGGCGGCTAACTCTATACAAAACTAATAAAAAAAAGTAAAATGAATTAAATATATTTTGTTTCTGTATTATTTTCACCGAAAAGTTAAAGCATTTACAATTACATAGTTATTGTATATAGAGTAAGCGAACCAGCCTATTATTGTCTATTGAGGAAAGAGACAGCAAATGAGACTCTATCTGTCTCTCTTTTTCACGTGTGTTTAGATAAAGACAAGTATAGGTTTTTCATCTTCCCTCTTTTTTATATATCGCATCTCTCTCGCATTTACAGGCCCGCCTATAACTCTACAGTATGTTTACAAGATTTTGATTTAGGCGTAATATTTTATACTCATATATATTAATAAGCGTGAATTACATTTTAAGTAGTAGTTTTGTATTGAATTAAATTATTATAAGTATTACTTTTATCAGTATTTTATTTTTAATTTTAAATAAGTTTTTTTTAAATGATTGTAATTAGGATAATTGTGCAGCCTGTAGGCACTGTTGTGCTGAGTATTCATAATAATAAAGTTATATATATTTGTTTTGTATTTATTTCGTTGTACTTTTTTTGACTGTGTTCAGTTTCTTTCTTTATAATTAATTTTACCGAAAATCGATTGAAATTAATTTGTTTTGAAAAAAGGTCACAGTTATTTTATTGTAATATAACATTACAATGCATTTTTCTTTTTATGCAAATTCATAAAAAAATGATATAACTTTTTTTTAAATAAGCAGTGGACTGACATAAACCCACTAAGACCTCATGGTGCTCCTCTTTAAGCGGGCTGAACCTCTAAGGGGTGTCGCGTAGAGAAGAATGATGGTCACGCACGAAGGCCTTCTTGGAGCACGTTGATCGCTCTCTGGCTGGATTACAGTTGAATGTGTCGATCATGAGTCGCCCTACGGTGACCTAGTCTTATTAAGGCTTTCAGCTTAACCGGTAGAGAGGTCGACCCCTATGTCTCTGCGGAATAGATTGAGACGTTCAGGCTCCAACAAGGTACTATGATTTGAAAAACATGGTATACAAAGTAATAGCTTTTGAATACGCGAAATAATATATTTCGAAAAAAACCGTAGTAAATTATATCGTACCTATGAGAACGATATTTACTCTATAATTATGAAATTATGAATAAAAACCATATGATACGTTCACTACATACATGATTCTGGAAATGTGGATTAAAATATCAATTGGAAAATATATAGTTTTTAGAAAACCAAATGAATCTTATAGTATTCTTTTGGTCTGGTCTAAGAAGACTAAGACTCAGTAACTAAGAAAAAAAAAGTATGATAAAATTTAAGATGTTCATTTACTAAAATTAAAAGACATTTTTTAAAATGCGAACGGTCGTGGCGAAGTGGGACAGCGTCTGACTGTAAGCACGATCGGTAGTGGGTTTTTTTCCCACTCGGAGAAACGTTTATAATGAAATTACTATCTTTTTTAGCTCCCGTCACACAAAATGCGACGTTGAGTTCGACTACTCAACACGTAATATTGATGAAAAGCGGAGTATGTGCGGAGTATATGTCTTGTCTCACTAGATTGTTTCTCTCTACTCAACTGTGAGGGATAGAAGTATGAAGTTAGAAAAATAATATTTATAAGAAGTGGATAAAAAAGTGCGAGATAGAGAAAAATTAAGTTCATTTTCAAGGACTTAATGTTGATACTGGAAAAAGGAAAACTTGACAGTGTGCAAAACCTCCGGAATCCATAAAAGAAGAGTCTGATAGCAGTGGACAAAGATATCAAAACTATATTCTTTTCGCATTTTTCACTTTGCTTTTAATTTTGTTCTATCCTGTCAAGTAAACAAATTAAACTGAAATTTATTCGTCATATTACGTTCTTAATATAAAATACTTTATTACACATATAAAACAATAATATATTTGTAAAGCAAACACTTTACAATTCCATTTAATGCATTATTAAAATAAACATAATATATCACGGGCTCTCCATTTCTGTTTGTATTACAGCTGTTATCATTTAATTTGACATTACGTCAAGTGTCATTATCAGTAAGCAAAAACTGTTTAATATAAGTACCAATTTCGCGCACGCTTTAACTCGAAATCTATTTAATTAGATAATATATTAAAATAAATAAAGTGGAAATATTTCAAATATGTTAAAAAGAGGTAAACATAACTAATTAACACTAATTATTGCTATAATGTGTGATAGTGCAACAGATGCGGTGCATCCGCGATTCTCTAAGAATCGACCTAATATTATTAAGGGTATTGTATTAAAAATTTGTAAATTGTAATAACATTAAATAAAGCTTTTTATGTATTTCTATCTTATTAACAATTTTATCTGATATTTTTTATTTATAATGACCTTTTATTAAAACTTGTTTGGTGATAAGCAAAATGTAAACTTTACTTTTCTTCTTTTACTTTTAAATATAATAATATTCTAATTATTACACCATATTTCATATCGTCTAAAGTCATAATAACACACAATACAAATTATTAATTACACAAAGGAATTTCTTGATATATTTAATAATGTCAAATATATTATTATTATTATTTGATATGATAAGTATATAGACGCACACATGAAATGATAACAACTGGTAGAAAACCACAACATTATTAATTAAGTGATTTATTCAATATTTTTAGTAACCACACTTCCTTGCATTTTAGTATAACTAGCAACTTGCATGCAGTTTCACTTGCATCAATAACATAACACATTAAAATCACTCATAATCTTAATATGTAACTCTGTAAAAAATTTCATCATAATCAGTACAGCGGTTTGTCTGTGAAATTGTCATGTCCAAAACTTGTTTTGGCATTTTTATTATTAGTGTGGATAGTATGGAAGTATGGATATCAATTTGCTTAGAGAAATATTAGTAGTTCTAATATTTCTATATACATAGCTAATACTAAAAAATAAACTGTAATTGTTTTTTGTATACATAACATTACTAACATAAAAAATCTTTTTACTAACAAAATCAAATGTTTATAAGCATGTTCTATATATTTTTTTGTATTTATTGCTTTAAATTAATATTAAGTTTACTTCCTATTACTTTAAGTAACTGAGTGTGAAAAAACACCACTATTTGTATGAGTAAAGTTTCTATAAAAGTATTGTTTTACCTATGACCACAGACAGTTAAGTGTTCAAATATTGTGTTTTCAAGTACCAAAATATATGTGATCAATCCATTTATAATAGTTCCATCTAAAATGTATTGTTTTCTTAAATTAAATATTATATTTGTATACCATTTTTTCATATTCTACTTTAATTCTATATCCTATAAATAATTATTATTACATTTATTTTTATATTTTTTTTTAGCTTCACATTTTTATATTGCATGGCAGGGTACACAGGAAGTACCTAGTGACAAGACACTCCATACTCTGATGTATGTAGATAGATACATACAAAATACATTAACTCAAAATCTTAACTATATTTAATTAAATTGCAGGTTTAAAAATAGCTCTAGTTCAGTTATCAGTAGGTCCTGATAAAGCTAAGAATGTGGCAGCCGCTGTAAACGAGATACACAAAGCTAAGGAAAAGGGGGCTCATCTTGTAGCATTGCCTGAGTGTTTTAATTCACCCTATGGAACAAGTAAACTGATTTATAATTTGACTTATTAACTACACTCATATATACAGCAAGATATGCAAAGCGCACCTTATGTAAAATTGAGTCTATTCTGTACTTTCTGGTCCTATAACCATTCATCATAGAATAAGCAGTAGAATATAACACTGCACTATGCCTTACCAAATTGAGAAAATAATGTAGTTTCTGTATAAATTACCTTTAATATTTCCTTTTTTATAAAGCTAAAATTAACTATCAGTAATTAAAAAATAATTATAAGTAAATATAAAACGATATATAGAAATTGCTAGGCATATGGATTGGCGAACTCAGTTCCGCACTTTGTTTTACCAGTGGGAAGAAATGAAATGAAATTTATATTATAAATAATCTTCCGAATTGGAATCGAACCCACAACCAATCGCCTTTACAGCTAGACACTGTCCCATTGCGTCACTTATTTTTCTTTTATGTCTCTTCCAAGCAATATTTTATTTTAGAGTATTTCAATGAGTATGCAGAAGAGGTACCGTCAGGTGCAACAAGCAGAGCGTTATCTAAAGCTGCTGCTGAAGCAGGTGTTTGTGTAGTGGGAGGCACCGTGCCTGAACGCTTTGGAGACAAATTGTATAATACCTGTACAGTGTGGGATGACTGCGGAAAGCTGTTGGCGCAGCATAGAAAGGTTGGGTTTACTATATTATTGTTATCTACGTAGTAACAGAGGTAAAAATCACAGGTAGACTGAGGTGGCATTCGTCTGTCAGTTAATACAAAATAATTATATGAATAAAAATCTTAAGGTCGGTAGTGGCGCAGTGGGACAGCGTCTTACCGTAAACGTGATCAGTTATGGTTTTATTGCCACTCGAGTGATTATATTTAAATTATTTTTTTCACTTCCTCGCTGTGGTAAGACAAAGTGCGGCGTTGAATTCCACCACTCAACACGCAATGTCTCGATCATCGCTGAACGACGCGGCTGGTATGGAAAAACGCATATTTTTCCTCGGCGTTTAACGTGTTAAATATTGAGAAATCAAGGTCATCGTGATTTTAGTTAAACTCCACTGTCCCTATGTGGTTTTTAAATATTGTAGACTTCTATAAATTGGTAAATTGATCAAGATATCGAGAGATGTAAATGGGTTTGAAAATAATTTCTTAAATTTTAGATGCACCTCTTCGACATAGACATTCCCAATAAAATAACATTTAAAGAGTCTGAAGTGTTAAGCGCCGGTGATCAAATCACAACGTTTGACTACCGCGGCGTTAAAATCGGGATTGGCATTTGTTATGACTTACGGTTCCCTGAAATGGCACATCTTATGTCTAAACAAGGTTGGTGATTTTTTATTATTATAATTATACGAAATATCTTGTTGACGCGTTAACACACGTTGCTATGGCAACGGGTTGTTAACGCATCAACAAGATATCTAGTATAATTACAATAACATGTTACATTTACTCTATTGATTAGGAATTTAGTATAGATTATTAAAAATATCTGTACTCTGTATTAAGAACCCTGAGTGTTTTTAAACATTGAGCTTATTGAGCTATTGATATGGGAATATTATTTTAACTGACATTTTGTACCTTATAATAAAATTGCATATTATTTACTATTTTTAAAGTGTTATTTCACACTTAGGATTAAAAAACATTTTTGTAAAAACGTATAAAATAATTACATATTACTTTAAGAATTAATTGTATTGAATATTGTATTAAATAAATATTTTTATAATTTGAAGACGTAAGTAGATAAACATTAAATATATATTTGTAAGATTGTTGATTAATTCTGATTTAATTGGATATTAATTCTGTGAAAAATGTATAAAAATTCTGAAAAAAGTGTATAAAAATTACATACATAATTATAGGGTGTTCCCTCCTAATATACCCTGGCGCGTTCAACATGACAACTGGTCCCAAGCACTGGGAGTTGCTTGCCCGAGCTCGAGCCAACGACGAACAGTTGTGGCTGGCTCTAGTCAGCCCCGCCAGGGCCATGGCTGCGGACTATGTGGCCTGGGGACACTCGATGTTAGTGGACCCCTGGGCCAAGGTCGTGGCACAACTTGCTGAAGGCCCAGACACATTGGTGGCTGACGTTGGTAAGTTGTGGACAGCTATCATTTTTTTTAGTTTCACGCTTTTATTCCATATAGCAGGGTAGACAGGAAGTACCTAATGTTAAGAAACTCTGTACGCCAAATGCCAAGCCATTGCGTGTTGAGTAGCGGCGTTAAGTCTTAACAGAGCGAATAACTGAAGATAATTAAAATATAATCATTGCCCCAAGTGGAATTGAACCAACAATGGACCGTGTTTACAGTCAGACGCTGACCCACTGCGCAACGACCGGCCTCCTATAATTTTTCGCTATGTATATTTCTATTCGTAATTATTTTAACTTTAACATTTACTATATTTAAAGTGTTATTCTACACTTAGGATTAGATTTTTGAAAAAAAAAAGCGTCAGAGCGCTTGGATTATATCCAAGAGGCGCGGGTTCGAATCAAAATTATTTTCATTTTCTTTCTGTGTCTCTAGTATGACGAGACAAGTATATGTTAAAGTTTTGAAAAGAGCAACTGTCGAGTCTCGCCAGCTCTTCTTAGCAGAGCGGAAAATACTTGCTTTAAAGCCTACTTAACAAATATATGTATATATATATATATATATATACATATATATATATGTATATATATATATATATATATATATATATATATATATATATATAGTGACTCCACAGTTGCTCTTTTCAAAACTTTAACATATACTTGTCTCGTCAAAAGTCTGAAGATACCAAATAATATTTTGTGTATTTTTTCTTGTTTTTTTTTTTGCTTTATGCTTTTATTCCGCATTGCAGAGTAGTATGTAAGTACCTAGTGTCAAGACACTCCCAATTCCGCGTGTTGAGTGATGGAACTCAACGAAAAATAATTTAAATATAATCATTCCCCCGAATGGGGATCGAACCCATGACCGATCGCGTTTACAGTCAGACGCTGTCACACTGCGCCACGACCGGCCTAAAATACAGCCTTATGTGTATTACTGAAACATATTTTTTTTACATTTATTTATATTGTTACAGACTTTAACTTAGTAGAAGAAGTTCGAAGCCAAATACCAATAAGGAGTCAAAAGAGAGCAGATGTTTACGACGTGATTCAGAAAAAAAAATGTTCCACCTAAATCTGTGATTTTTTGTTACCGAATTTATATTAAAATTGCGTTTATATTAGATTTTTTACTCAGAAATTGCAATAAACATATGTATACTATTAAGGAGTAATATTTTATAGATAATATATTTTACAGTTGATTGATATGTTTGTTTTCTTTTTTACAATTTTTGAAATTTATCATCTCCGTCGGAATTTCCTTTTTTTTTAGCTTCATTTTTTTTAGCTTTTATCTCATAGCAGAGGAGGCAGAAAGTACCTAATGTCAAGACACTGTACTTAGCTTTCTGCCGAATTCGAATTGAGTTCCAGAACTCAACGCCGCACTTTGTCTTACCAGAACGAGAAAGTGAAAATAATTTAAATATAATCACCCCCGAGTAGTAATCGAACCTACAACCGTTCGTGTTTTATTTAAAGCATTATATTTCCGAAAAAAAAATTAAAAGCGAACCAACGTATTCTAAATGTATTTACATTTAAACATAATAAAATGTACCAAATACAAACAATAAATTAGTTCATAATAATTTTATTTTTAAACTTTATCACCCAAAGCATTTAAAGCTTTGATTTTAGCGTGTTATTATTTCTAGTCATATATTTATCAAAAATATTGAGTACATCTGAAGCACAACCCCAAAACAATGTTAAACCACTGCCACCTGAAATGTGAATAAAATTATTTTAATTATCAGCCTCTATATTGCCATGTCGAAGTTGTCAAATCGAACGCAATGCTCGCTTTAATAAGCTACTTAGAAAAGTGCCTGCATTTTGGTTATATTTTTTATTTATGTATTAATAGATAGATAGATAGATAAACACGTTTCAGTGTTAATTAAATATAAATTACCATGTCCATAATTGTGAATGTATAATTTTCCATCTTTCTCCTCAGAGTCTAAGCGTACAGTTTCTCTTGCTGGCCTCAATCCCACCCAGTGAGATGAAATTTTGGCTTGCTGTAACAAATATATAAATAAATTGCTAAAATAAGTAAGTAAGGGCCCTTTGACGATGCCTCAAAGGGTTAATTGTCAAATTCTTTGTTATTATTATTAATCTATCTCTATTATTAATCATAGGCCGGTCGCGGCTCAATGGGATAGAGTCCGACTGTAAACACGTTCGGTTGTGGGTTCGGTGCCCATTCGGGGGAATGATTATATTTAAAATATTTTCTTTCCTCGCTCTGGTAAAACAAAGCAAGGCGTTAAGTCCGCTCAACGCGCAAAGACTCTAATTGGGTGGAAAGTGAAGTTCGGAGTGTCGTGACACTAGGTATTTCTCGCTTACCCTGCTATGCGACATTAAAGCGGAAAGCTAAAAGTAAGAAACGTATAACTAGTAGTCGCTTTTATATGTTTAATTGTAGAATTTTTTTTTATATACATACTTTGATACCCGGAACCATGTCTATGCATCCATTTATAACGAAATCGGTGTCGCTATCATCTACTGCAGTGTTAAAATCGTTCTCTTGGTGAGTACCGCCTAACACACAGTCGTATACACTGGAACAGATGGATTTTTTAGTCTTACAAATTTACTTTCTATTGTTATATTTGATGTAATAAGATAATAATTTTATTAACTCACTTAGGCAGAATGTAATTGCCAACATCGTTAAAAATAATATGATTTGCCCACGGTGCGGACGCCTGGAACAAACATAGAGAGTCGGTTGACGTTTAAGAAACACAATGTCATATATATATATATATATATATATATATATATATATATATATATATATATATATATATATATATAATGTTATAATATTAATAATTTGCTTTAAAAAATAAGCTTAATATTAGTAGTAAAATAAAAATAATATTACTAGAGGCCGGAGTAGGGAGAGTGAGGCGCCTGACTGTAAAAGCGCGATCGGTTGTGGGTTCGATTCCCACTCAGCGGTATGGGAATCGAATCTCTGGTAGTACTAAGTGCAGCGTTGAATTCTACCACTTCACGCAATGTTTCGAATTTAGTGGAAAGCGAAGTATGGAGTGACATTAGGTTCTTTCTGTCTACGCTGCTGTGCGGGACAAAAGTGTAAAACTATAAAAAAAATTGTAACATTTTTTTAATTTTTTTTAGCTTCACGCTTTTATTCGTCATAGCAGAGTAGACGGAATTTACCACCGAATTCGAAATTCGAAATTCGTTGAGTGTCGGAACTCAATGCCGCACTTTGCCTTTACCAGTGCGAGGAAGTAAAAATAATCTACATATAATCACAGCCGATCGCGTTTACAGTCAGATCCTGTCCCACAGCGCCACGACCGGCATCAACAACACATTTTCTCCATAACTAAAGTCAAAAATTTACCCGTGCGATTTGTCCTCTTATTGGAAACACTTTTATGTCGGGAACAACATCTCTCGCACCAAGACCTAAACAGTTAACAATAACGTCGTAATCATTTAACCGAGTGTCTTTAAGAGAAGTGATTTTATTATGTACAATTAATCCATTTGCTTTCTTGAAACGCTCACTCAAAACCCTCAACATTGTAGGCGGGTATACTATAAATGTAGTAAAAGTTCTTCCTGATCTGCAACGAAGACAAACTTATACTTTTACTAAATTATAGATTAAAAAATATAATTTAAAATATACGTAATTAAAGTCATTAAGTAATAATTGATTGTGGGTTCAATCCCCATTTGGTGAAATTATTATTTTAATTATGTTCATTTCATTGTTCTGGTTTCGATTTCAGACGGAACCTGTGTGATAGAGTGTCAACATTAGGTTCTTATTGCTTTGAAGTTGTTAAAATTTAGAATTTACTATCTATATAAATTATTATTTCAATCAAAGAGTAAAGTGCCAACAAGATATATTTGCCTGGACAGTGCTGGATCATAGCTATGTACTCGTATGTACAAGTATCTTCATTCTATGAAATAACTAATTTATGAGAATTTATTAGTATTATAAATATTATACTGTTGTACTAACTTGTAATTATTATAAGAAATGCTACTCAAATATTCCAACTGTTTGCTATCCAGAATCCTGTATCCAAACACAGCACTTGCCCAGTCTTGTACAGACAACTCTTGCTTCTCACTATACAACTCGTATAATGGCATCAAAGTCACGTCGTATCCACCTTCTAGCCACAGTTTATGTATAAACCTATAAGTTTCTCCGCCCCATTTCCTGTCCAAATTTATAAGTTAAATAAGTATTGAATATATAAATATAACAAAAATTCCATTCTATTATTGGCGTTACTGCTAAAAAATCATACAGCTAGCACCTTTGTTTTTACCCTTTAACCTCTGTCTCGTGTAAGCCTCTTTATCAATTACTAGCGAATCAATAATGCAGTATGCCTACCGATCCAAGAAAACAACTACATCGTTAATTACTGTAGCATTAAGCATGCTTTCATAACGTTATAGAAATTCATTGTTTTTTTTAGACTATAAAAAATTTTTACTGAAAATTTAATGATTTATTTCTATAAAATATCAAAATATTACTCTTAAGCTTTATTAAAATTTAAAAAAAACATAATTGTCATTTTAAATATCGACTTGAATCATATACTAAGATTAAAAGCGTCTTACCATAAAAGTTGTTCCGGTGTGTCACCGCAGATGTACGGATACCACAACCCACCACATCCATCGCCAGTGGTGTTTGGTGTAAACTCATTTGAAAATAATACCACCTATTAATAAAATTCTTATATTAATAATATTTTTTTGTTATATTATTTATAATATTAATTTAAATTATTAAATTATTTTCACTTCCTCGTTCTGGAAAGACAAAGTGCGGCGTTGAGTTCTGCCACTCAACACGCAATGTCTCTAATTCGGCGAAAACTAAAGTAAGGAGTGTTTCAACACTGGGTACTTTCAGTCTACCCTACTATGCGCGGGATAAAAGTGTAAAACTAAAAAATATTTCTATTAATTTAATGTTCTTTAAATTATAATAATTTAATAGCTTACATCAATATTTGGATATTTTTCTTTTATTTTCACAGCACAACTCAAACCGTTAATACCGGCACCTAAAATAGCTACTTTAACCATAATAGATAAATTTGAGTAAATTAAATTATTATTCCCTTACGATGGGACACTTGAGAATAGGATCTTATTCGCGTATATTAAAATTTTCTTCCTTATCATCGATACTTATCAAATTGTTACTTCAAAGGTCACGTAAACAAATCATGTTGTATACAAACATTTTATATTGCATAAAAGAAAGATGTGTGTTTTACTTGCTTAAATGTTTATTCTGAATAATAAAACAAATTATTTATTAAAAATTATTTTTCATTTTTAATGAAATCACCAAATAAATTTCCAATAGTACTTGCAATTTTTAAGAAAAGACTTCTACGGCATAATGTGAACAAAACTGAATCAAGCTTTAAAATATATATCTATTTATTCGTTTATTTCATCCAAAATATATTATCCTATATTATTAACCGGTAGTGCTCTTTATATTTACAATTAAAATAAATTTCAAATAAATTGTAAGTTCGTATATTCCTATCCTTGCCCTTTACATTAAAAGTTGTAGCTCTATGATGTCAAAATAAGATTTCTTATCTGTGCACTATTAAAAACTAAAACTTCAAAACGCAAAGCAAAACAAACTTGATTGTTGTAAAGTTTGCCGCTAAATGCATATTTTATTAACATTTTAATTAAACTTCCTATTTCAAACTATTTTTCAAAATGAAGTACGAACAAATTATTGCTTATAGTAGTATAAAATATAAAATGAACACGTTTTAATTTATAAAATTGTTTCTCAGGCTAACTGTCGACGGTCTTCTTGTTTATTTCCCGTATGATTACATTTATCCAGAACAGTATGCTTATATGCTTGAATTGAAACGAGCTCTTGATGCTAAGGTACATATTAGTTATTTATTTTTAATAGATTTTATTTAAAGGTTATGTTCCTTGACTGTAATCGAAACAGTCATAGTTTTAAAATATATTATTTATATAACTATTATTCCTTAAATTTTCATATTATAATAATCATACAACTAAGTAATTAACACATTTTATTTTTAGGGACATGGTTTGTTAGAAATGCCTTCGGGAACTGGAAAAACTATATCATTATTATCACTTATTGTTGCTTATATGATACAAAACCCTCATCATGTCAGGTTAGTTGACACTTGATATTGTTAAAGTATAGTTCTTTTTTGTTTATTACTATATTAATAAGTTTATTTATATTTAAGAAAATTAATTTACTGTTCCCGTACTGTACCTGAGATAGAAAAAGTATTGGAGGAATTAAAAAACTTAATAAAGTACTATGAAAAATGTCAAGGAGAGAAACCTAATTTGACTGGAGTAGTTCTGAGTTCAAGGAAAAATCTATGTATACATCCAGATGTGAGTGATAATTCCAATTATATTAAAATAATTGCTTATTAATTCAAAATTTTATACTAACATTATAATATTTTAAATATATATTATTAATGCAAATAAACCACAAATGAAAACTTATGTTTTGTTCATATTGTTTATTGTACCTACTTATTGATCATTTTCTGAAGAAGAATCTTGTAATTCTATTTTCATATATTTCTTGCTGTCTGATTTGCTTGAAAACTTACATATGTATCTAGATCAAATGATAATAAAATATTTATAATTATTAACAATAAATAATATTCTTAGCAAGACAACAAGGATGACACATGGTGAAAATAATTTTGAATGTGGTCGCTTTATTTTCATTTTTAAATGAATTTGTTTTAATATTTAACATTTTTCTATAGCAAGGTTATTTTTGATGTTGGTTGTCATAGTGGTACAGTATCTAACATTAAAAGGGATTAGTTGTGAGTTTGATTCCTAATTGGGGAGAATAACTTTATTTAAATTATTTCTAATTCTTCGCTCTGGTAGAACAAAGTGTGGTATTGAGTTCTACCACTCAATACAATTTCTTGAATTTGGCAGAAAGCAGAATATGGAGTGTCTTAACACAATGTACTGCCTGTCAGCCCTGCTTGCACAGCATATAAGAAGTGTGAAGCAAAACAAAGTAATTAAATTAGTTCTGTTTCTTTATTCTTGTAGGTGTCACGGGAGAGAGAAGGAAAATTAGTTGATAGCAAATGCCATTCTTTAACTGCCAGTTATGTCAGAGATAGTCATGAACATGACAGCTCAGTACCTATTTGTAAGTTCTTACTAAAAAACAAGTTATTTAAAAATATCAGCATGATAATAACATATTAAATTTTTTAATGTAGGAATTTTTATATGGAATTATTACATTTTTGTATCAGTAAATTACTACAGTAGCCAAAAATAACTAAAACATAGGATATTAGCAGGAATTGAAGTAATTTATTACTAAGTTTTTTACATTAATATAATTCATAATATTATTTATATGTTAATATCCATATTAAAATCTTTGAAAACATACATGTAAAAAGAAACAATCGGAGAAGAATGAAAATTGGTTTTAGCTTAGTTTTATATAGACAAGAAATGCAATACATCATATTTTTCAATACATTATATTCGATTTTTAAAGACTTTAAATAAATCTTATGTATATTTTAGTATTTAAAAATAGAATTGAGGTTGGTTGTGGCACAGTGGGACAGTGTCTGACTGTAAACGCGGTTGTGGTTTCGATTACCACTCGGGAGAATAATTATATTTAATTTTTTTTTTACTTACTCGCTCTGGTAAAAACAAAGTTGAGCTCCAGTACTTAACGCGCATTGTCTCAAATTCTGTGGAAAGCGAAATACGGAGTGTCTTGACATTAGGTACTCTCTGTCTACCCTGCTAAGGGGGATAAAAACGTGTAACTAAAAATAAATACACTTAAAAACCTGACACGAACAATAACTGTATACCCGTATTTTACATGTTACTTTATTTTACATTCCTGAGTGATGGACAGACGATTCAGTCAAAACTGCTGGACTTAGAATCATATTTGAATTTCATTTTAGGCCAGTTCTATGAAGGTTTTAATAGAGAAGGCAAGGAATCTATGTTGCCATATGGTGTATACACAATGGATGACTTGAAACAGTATGGAGCTGATAGGAACTGGTGCCCATACTTTTTATCTAGATTTGCGGTGAGTGGCCAAAATATATCAACTTTAAATTTATTCTAATAATACGCTTATAAATGAAACTTTAACTATGCTTAAATAATGAAGTTAATTTAACGCATGCAATTTTTTAAATGATATTAGATATACTATAATGAGTAAAATACACACTTTTGTATGTTACATTCATATAAATTGTATTATTCGTTGTCACTTCGTCAAATGCCTTAACAAAGTTAAAAATAGAAATTACCTAGAATGGAAATCGAACCAACAACCAATCAAGTTTACGATTAAACGCTACCGCGTGGTATGCTTGTGGAAATAGATGTATGGTATGCTTGTGGAGTACCTGTTTTTATGAAAATTAATCGGACGAAAAAGTATAAAATTATATATATATATATATATATATATATATATATATATATATATATATATATATATATATATATATATATATATATATATATATATATATATATATATATATATATATATATTTATTAAATTAATAAAACAAGTGTAACCTTCACGTTGCTAAGGCAACACGTGGTTTACGCGTACATTACTGTAATTACAGATAATACATGCAGAAATAGTGGTTTATTCGTACCACTATCTCCTGGATCCCAAAATAGCTGAAGTGGTATCGAAGGAGTTGAACAGGGAAGCCGTGGTGGTTTTCGATGAAGCGCACAATATAGACAACGTGTGTATCGATTCGTTGAGTGTCAAGGTTACAAGGAGGACCATCGACAAGAGCACCCAAGCGTTGCAGTCTTTGGAGAAAGCTGTGGCACAGTATGTTTCTTTTTTAATTTAAGTTTGTTTTTTTTTAAGCTTCACGCTTTTATCCCGTATAGCAGGGTAGACAGAAAGTACCTAGTGTCAAGACACGTCATACTCCGCTTTCCACCGAATTGAGACACTGCTTGTTGAGAGGCGGAATTCAACTCCCCGCTTTGTCTTTCCAGGGCGAGAAAATGAAAATAATTTTAAATATAATCATTGCGTCAAGTGGAAATGGAACTCACAACCGAGCGTTTAGTGTCGGACGCTTTCCCACTGCGCCACGACCAATCTTAGTATTAGTTGTATTATTTATCATTATATAATTCTAGTACTTATATATTAAATTACTAGAATTAATTCTTTTCATCTGAAACAAATTAATACAAAAAAACTAAAAAAATTTAGACTAAAAGAAGAAGACGCGGAAAGACTAGCGCTGGAATACGAACAAATGGTGGAAGGTCTACGCGAGGCGGCCATCGCGAGGGAAACTGATCTTATACTGGCCAACCCCATTCTACCCGATGAAGTTCTTAATGGTATGTTAATATAAATCCGCGGTATGAGAGGTCAAGGACGACCTCGGCTTGCTTTCGAAAACACAATGTCAATGATACTGGAGGAAGGTCATTACGACCTCCAGGAGAGCACATATGAAGAGGTTAATGACTGTGAGTAGGGTGACAGATGTATGCGTCGACCGTAGCGCTTAGCGCTTATCCTCACTGACTATCCCGCTTGGGATAAAGCGTGAAATTAAAAAAAAATGGTTTTGTCATAAGACTACCCTCAGTCAGAGTCCAAAATGTTCCTTTATAAGATTCCTCCCCAATTTTACCAGATCGACGACGAATGATTACAATAAGATCATTCCCCCGAGTGAGAATCGAATCAAAAACCAATTAAGTTTACATTGCACTAGAGTGATGGCGTCCGCACCACTATGACTTTCCAAAGCTCAAAATGAAACTGCCCATACAAAACCCATTTACGTGTGTTTTTAAATTTGAGGATGTGACTAGTACTAAAAATATAACATTATTATTTACTATTTGCCTATTTTTCTTTATAAAAATTAGAATATAAAAAATCACGTGACCTTTCACGTGTATTCACGAGTACAATGAAAGTTGCTCTACGGTCTGCATCATTTATCTTTGATTGAAATGTTGATGGATCTGTAAAAAGTAAAAAAAATACAAAATAATGTTGTAGTTATAGTCTGTCGAACTGATTTTTTTATATTTTAATTATAAAAATAATTAAAGTGTAACATTTAATGCCCTGAATTAGGAAATTAAAAAATCCGACTCGACATTCTATAATTTTAATTTTTTTTTACGTTTCACAGACTTTATATTTTTATTATACTTTAGGTCACGTGATCTTTGGTATATAAATTTTTGTGAAGAAAAAATATATTTTTGGTCACGTTTAAATACTAATAAACGATGTATAATTTTTTTTATATTTATTTCTATGCGCTGCGGGACGTATGTAGCTCTTCAAATAAATAACATTGGACATTGTTTTCAGAGGTGGTACCGGGAAACATCAGAAATGCAGAACACTTCCTGGGCTTCATGAAGCGTTTCATAGAATACCTAAAGACTAGACTGCGGATACAACACGTCGTGCAAGAGTCGCCTGCCGGTAAAAACTTCTCTCTATTTCAATTTGTACAAAATTAATAAATAAATATGATGTAAAGGGATTTTTGTGTATATTTCAAAATGGCGAAAAAGTGTAAAGATAAAATATTAAAAACAAAAGAACTTTTAAATATTTTATTACAAAAATATAAAAATAATTATAAATGGCTTTTATTATCATCTGGTTCACGAAAAATATGAATTAATAATAAAATAGCGATGGACACAACCATCCACCGCGCTGCCTCGAGCCAAAGTGAATCAATATGACAACCCGTTCTACAGCTTGACATACCGATATTCGGAAAAATTAGTGATTCTCCTTATAATATTATATATTTAAAAATATTTTTTATCCCACACAACCGAAAAAGAGAAAAAGATGTATTGTCAAGAAACTATTTTCTCTGTTTTCCACCTGCATTCTAAACTAGCGTGATGTTTCGAATCTCAACCCAGAGTAGGGAAAGGATAATAAATATATTAATTCCCAGAAATTGGAATAAAACCCACAACCTGGGCTTTTACAGTCGAGCGCTGTTTGTCGCCGCCCACTGCGCTAATAGCGTCTAAAGCTAAAAATGAATATTTAAATGAAGTCGGTTTTAAAACATTTTCTCACCGATTTATTGAGGACGGTCGTGGCGCAGTGTGACAACGTCTGACTGTAAACGCGACCGGTTGTGGGTTCGATCCCCACTCGAAGGAGTGGTTATATTTAAAATTAATTTCACATCCTCGCTATGGTTAGACAAAATGCGGCGTTGAGTTCCACCACTCAACACGCAATGTATCGAATTCGGTGAAAAGCGAAGTACGGAGTGTCTTGACTCTAGATACTTTCTGTCTATGCTCTAAGCTAGAAAAAAATAAGAGAAAAAAGAAAATAACGAATATATTTCTTAATATTTTAATTGATTATTGAGAAAATTATCAAACCTAAGTTCGCAGTGCATGTAAGTAGGTAAAAGGAATTTGTAATATATTTTATTTTTGCTTGTCAACTTAAATGATTATGTAAATTCATTATTTATTTGTTTGAGACAATGTCTTTTTATAATGTGGTATTTACGATTCTCTATATTATAATCTTCAAGCACTATTGTAAGAATGAATGCCCTGTTAGCGACTTATATCTATATTGATAATTTCTTGACTAGATTAAAACCGTATTTGATACATCAAACATAAAAAAATAAAGATTTCGATTTAATAACAAAGGTCTGCTGAATTCGGATTGGTGAGTGTTTTGTTAAATTCTAATGATGCTGACAGACAAATGGCATACCCAATATTTTTTTTAGAAAAACGTTACTGACATGAATGCCATATTAACATACTGCTTGCAGTGATTAAAGCGTTACAAGCAAAATGAAATATTTTTTATATTAAAGTAAATATAATAATGTAGTACAATCTAATAAATAAATTCACATCCACATTCCAATTTGTTATACGTTTCAAACCCATAGGTTTCCTCAAAGACGTATCAACCCGAGTGTGTATAGAGCGGAAACCTCTCCGTTTCTGCGCAACTCGCCTTCAAACCCTCCTCCGCACGCTCCGCGTGAGGGAGCCGGCGCACTACGCCGCGCTCACACTGGTGGCGCACTTGGCTACGCTGCTGGCCACCTACACCAAGGGATTTGTCATCATAGTGGAACCCAGTGACGATAGAGCACCGGCTGTGGGGAATTCCGTTTTGCACTTCTCGTGAGTATTCAATAGTTACTACTTTAAAGGACAGTGCTCAGATTTTAGTATGCTAAACACTAGCGTGCTTCGTAAATGCTCTTAAGTTTATTAACATTGATTCGAGAGGACTAATAAAATATCTCAGCGAACCCCATAAATGCACTTGCCTAATAATTGCAATCTTATAAAGGAGTGTAGAGACATAAAAATCTCTATATTTCTATGACGCGTCTTTTTCAAAAGAAATTTATATTTTTAAATTCTGATTATATTCTCATAATTCTGATAATAGATTTAAATTTTTAAAGTAATTTGTAAATGCTCTACTCAACGCGATATATAGTCATTTCTAGATGGCGACATTAAATGTTATCATTATATTGTAACGAGTAGGGAAAACTTTTAAGAACAAAAAAAAGTATGAAATTTACTTACAATTTATATGGATAAAAACTATAATTAAACTATATTTACATTAATGCATTAGAATTACATTAAATTATTACAATAAATATTTTTTGTCACTGATTCAAGCTGCACTTATCTTTTTAAATTACTATATAACGCTAATATTGTATTTATTTGTTTATATATTTGTAAATATAAATAGGTATGACTATATATTTTAAATGTGTATTGTTTTGTTTTCTTTTTAATTGTAAATCATCCACTTCCAGAGGTTGGCTTTAAAAATTCCCTTCTAGAAATAAGTCCACCGTTGCTGATTTTATTTTTGTAATGTTTTTTTTTATTTTTACGTATTTTGTTAAGTGAAACACATTTTTGTGTTAAATGACACATTCGTACACGTTGCTATGGCAATGCATATTTTACGCGTAAACAGGTTTTTTGTCCTATTTTTAACATATAAATAAACATTCCAGATGTATGGACTCGTCAATAGCTATGCGACCGGTGTTCTCCAGGTTCCAAAGCGTCATCATTACTTCTGGTATTATTTTGTTTCTTTTTTTCCGCATAGCAGGGTAGACAGACGTACATTACGTGTTGAGTGGCGGAGCTCAATACTGCGTTTTGTCTTACCAGTGCGAGGAAGTGAAAATAATTTAAATATAATCACTCCCCCGGGCTAGAATTGAACCCACAACCGATTGCGTTTTAAGTCAGACGCTGTGACGCTGTCATTCTGCGCCATGACAGGCCACTTAAGTTAAATTTATTACAAGTTCCTTATTAATATTTTTTATTAATTGATTCAAATCTATTTATTTAAATAATGACATTAAATAAGAAAGGTTTTAAAATTAAGAATATTATAGATATATTACAATAATTGATACAAATAATAACATAATTTATTTCCAGGAACACTATCTCCGCTGGACATGTACCCCAAGATCCTGGACTTCAACCCGGTCATCATGAGCTCGTTCACCATGACGCTGGCAAGGCCCTGCATACTGCCTATGGTAAGGGAGATTATCAGTGGAGTTATGGAAAAAACAAAATATTCTTAAAATAAATAAAATTATATTTTTATGTAAAGTAAATTACATTGTAAATACTTTTATTTTTTAAAGCATTTTTTTTTATAGATAGTGTCAAAGGGCAGCGACCAAGTAGCAATATCGTCTAAATACGAGACGAGAGAGGACGTCGCGGTCATCAGGAACTACGGACAGCTCTTAGTGGAGGTAGACATTATTCAAATATTAAAATACCTAATTTCATTATATAAGCCATGAAATATTTGATTGAGGTCATCGTGGCTTAGTGAGACAACGGTTGGTTGTAAGCGTGGTTGAGAGTTCGATTTCCACTGCGAAGATTATATTTTAAAAGTATTCGTTTTTTTGATACGCAAGTCGTTGAGTTACGCAAGTCAATTACGCAAACTCGATGTCACGAAAGGATAGGAAAGAAAGGTCCATGGTTTTTAATCAAAGTAGTCTATGTTACTCTTTTATTACGTCAGCTATCTGCCAGCTGCAAGTGCCGGCAAAATCGGTACAACCGTTTCAGAGATTAGCGGGACAGATGGACAGACAAAAATTGTAAAGAATGTTATTTTGGAATAAACACCGTATATATACATGCATTTTGTAAAAAATCTTTATTTTAATATTATAAACAGACCCACAAATTTATTTGTGAAAATAAATACAAAACTTTAGTTAATATTAATGCCCAATAAATATAAATAAGTAATTATTAATAAGATCTTTGTTTTTCAAGATTTTTACACATTTTAAATGAAGTTATTTTAAACGGATTAATCGCGTATATTTTGGTATTCGAAAATACATTTTTGGACACCTGCCGTTTCGAACACTTTACAGTAGATCGTGGTCACTGGTAGACTGAGTTGGAATTCGTCTGTCAGTTGATTCTAAAATTAATTATATCAATATACCGCCATCTGTTTCTTAGTCGCTTCGCATACTGCCCTGAATTCTTGCAGGAGCTGGCTGCGTTTCTGATGTTTTGAATATGGGATGTTAATTTTTTTATAAGTGGGTGTCAGGTGGTGGAGAGTTTCCAACCATGTCCTCTATTGAAATTTGGATATTTTTGAATTTCAATAGCCTCGCGGATCAATCTTGGGATATATCTACTTTTCCTAGCGATTTATTAAGTTATTATTATTTCTTATTTACAACCAAAATGTATCGTAGATTACTTACTTTGAAGTCTCGACGGCTTAATTTAAAAAAAAAGGTAAATTGAGTAAATGTTTAAAATGAAACTATTTTAAACAGATTAATTGCGTATATTTTGGTATTAGAAAATAGATTATTGAACACGTTTCGAACACTATAATAGTTGCAAGTAGATTAAGGTGCCATTTGTCTGTCAGTTGATATAAAAATTAATTATATCAAACTACCGCCATCTGTTTCTTAATTACCCTGCTGACCACATCGGTCTACCTGTGACCACAGACTGAAATAGTATCATTTTTAATGTATAAAAATCGTGAAAATCAAAGATGTTATTATAACAAATGATTTCTGTGTGTTTAGATCTCGTCGTGCGTCCCGGACGGCGTGGTGTGCTTCTTCACGTCGTACCTGTACCTGGAGAGTGTGGTGGGGGCCTGGTACGACCAGGGTGAGACCTGACACTCGTGTCGCTAATTGTAATAATATGTCGCTGCGTTGTGTCGGCGTTGAGCTCCGCAACGCAGGTGTGCCACGTAATGTCTAGAACTCATGCGGAGTGTGTTAAACGGTGTGTCTTGACACTTGGTTTTCCTTCGTTATCCTGCTATACTGGTAATTGTAAGCCTACTTATATTGGAAATTTTAAGTAATCATACACATATATGAATGTATTGGAATAATGCTTATACATGCAATATTTTTAGTTTTTCATTATGTAAGCTTAGAAAACCATCGTAGCGCAGTGGAACAATGTTTGATAGTAAACACGATTGGTTGTGGGTTCGATTATCATTCGAGGGAATTATATTAGTCGCTCTAGTAAGACATAGCGCGGCGTTGAGTTCGTCATTCAACGAACAATGTTTCGATTCCGAACGGGTAGCACTAGGTTGTCTCTATCTACCTTGATATGCGGGAAAAAGTGTGTAGATATTTTTTTTTTATTTATCATATATTATTTAATTCGTTTGGGTTTATTGGTTGGGCTGAGTCTGTTAAATGAATGAGTGAATTAAACTTAAAATAATATCAATATAAGTAATTATTATATATTTATTGTTATCTGTTTGTAGGTGTAGTGGCCAGTCTACAGCGGCATAAGTTGCTCTTCATAGAGACACAGGACTCCGCCGAGACTAGTTTCGCTCTTATTAATTAT